>OU015771.1:31934044-31944289 GCA_907173295.1 Fagus sylvatica
CCAAAAACTGCTGTTGCCATAGCTGGTGGAGAGGATGATGATGATGCATTTGAAGCTGTTGATGAGGAGTCCAACTTGGTGCTTGATTCCCTGGCTGCTGATGTGGCAATAGAGGACTTGATATATGCATTGGATAAGGCAGTTCAACTAGGTGTGGTGACTTTTGATGCATATATTAAGAAAGTGAGAAGCTTGGCTAGAGAGCAATTCTATCACAGAGCTATGCTAGTGACTAAAAGGCTTCCCACATAGTTCATTAATTGATATGTTGGTCATTACTCATTACTATATTTTGCCTCTTTTTTTTTTTTTCATTATCTATTAGTCCTTAGTGTATGTTTGGATTGGAAGAAAGGGGAGAGGAGTTAATACATGATGGTCAACTTCCCTTCTCCTCCCCTCTTCTCCTATCTCCCTTTATTCAAATCTATATCTATATATAAATTAAAGTGGAAGACATTGTCATATTTTCGTCATATGGCATGTATGATAATGTCTTCTACTTAACAAATGTCTAAACTCTTACATTTATTTGGGATCATATCAGCTGCAATGTTGTAAGGTACAATCTCTGCAATGTGACTTAGTTGGTCCAGTTAGAATTTGCCATCTCAATTAAAAATCCAGCTCACTCCCACATCATTTAATTACTAACGGAATCCCAAATTTATTTTCTTCTCTGTTAGTCCCCTTCTCCTTTTTTGTCTCTCTGTCTCTTCTGTGCAGCCACCGGTCTACAAACCAATATATTCTCCGGTGGCCAGATCTACATTGAGCTTTCCCATTTCGCTTATAAAAGACACAAAAGTCTGACCAATAAAACACACAAAACCTGAAGTTGTTGTGGCAATTTTAAGTTTTTAACTCTCTGACCAGACTGTAAAACATAAATCCCAATTACACTGGTAAAAAACAAAATCCCAATCATGCTCCATTGAATAGGGTTTCTGCGTCTAAAGACATTACTAGCAAAATTTCCATGTGAATAGTTACTGGAGCAATAGAAGCAAAATATAAATTAAAAATTGAGGCTAGATGAGTTACTAATCAACAGGTGATACTAAAATTGACGCATTTGTTTAAAAAGATTTGGCTTGTTTACCTTTCACTGAACCAAGTAGTGGAGGGGGGAGAGAAAGGTCAGAGTCATACCACTAAGGTTAAGGGAAGGACTGATTTGGAAGGCTTTCATTGTAAGGTAAAAAGCCTAACATACTTCTTAACTTGATGCAAATCCGGTCGTCGGAGCGTTGAAAGAAGTCCTTTAGACCAGAGACTACACAGGAGAGCGAGAGAGAGAAAAAGCGAAGCGTTAACGGCGGGGAAAATAATTGTTGGGGTCCGTCAGTAACGAGGTGACGTGGGAGTGAGCTGATTTTTAATTGAGATGGCAAATTCTAACTGGACCAACTAAGTCAACAAATGTCTAAACTCTGATTATCCCCATTTATTTAGAATGATTTGGATAAACAACTACGTGGCAGAATATGATTTGTACATATAACTTTCTTAGACCACTTGTATGTCATGTGTAAACAA
The DNA here is from genome assembly GCA_907173295.1 of Fagus sylvatica. Lineage (NCBI taxonomy): Eukaryota > Viridiplantae > Streptophyta > Magnoliopsida > Fagales > Fagaceae > Fagus > Fagus sylvatica. The sequence continues at coordinate 31,935,584 of OU015771.1, forward strand.
TAAATATGTCCTTAACTGCCCACTATTGACTATTCAATTGTTCCATTAAATTTTGATTAACTATGCCCCTTAAATGAATCATTAAACGAATAATTTAAAAAAAAAAAAAAAAAAAAAAAATGTTTAATAGGCATTTCACAATACACAGGTTTAAACTTTAGACACTAATGAAAAAAAAAAAAAAACCTCCAAAACTATTTCCGGTATTTTGTGTTTAAATTAAGATATGTGAATTTGTGTTTCATTTGTCAATAAGAAATATAAATAGAAATAAACTCTTAAATAGTTATATGTGCACTATTAATTCCTTTAGATACCCCATTAAAGGAATTATTTGATAAATAAATGTCATTAAATGACTGCTAAAAAACCTCCTATTCTTATGTTACTACACCAAACATTTCAAATCTGATCCGGTTGAAAATGCAATGGTAAATTAATGAAATTTAAAACATTTAATACTGATATCTGCCACTTTAAATTACTCCTAAAAATACTTCTCTCTTTACGATTGTTGGATTGCCTCATTAAGTTTTTTACCTCAGAACATGGTAATTTGTTTGTCATATTAATTTCATTAGATTGACTGGTTTCAAAATAATACAATTTGATATAGGAAAAAAAAAATCGTCACCTATATAGAAGGAAAAAAAAAAAAAACATCCTTCCATTTGTTTTTTGTTTAAATTTTTTGTTGATTTCAAAAAAAAATTAATATACATGTACAGCCTCCCAAAACGACGTCGTTTTGGAGGTTGCACATTAGGGAAAAAAAAAAAAAAAACAATTTCTTTTTCATTCTTTGTTAACGTTTATCCTCCTCTAAAAAAAAAAAAAAAATACTCTCTCTCTCTCTCTCTCCTCATCCTGTATGTTTTCATTTGCCACCCTAAAGTCTTCATTTTGATTTTATAGTAAATAGATTTTTGATATCAAGCTTCCTCTCACCATTCATTGACAATTTCGCCTAGCAACCTAAGTGAGTTTCTTTCCTCTCTCTCTCTCTCTTTTCCCTATTTTTTTTTAAATGGATGTTACTATAATTATTTGTTAATGATCACTATGTAAACTTTGCTAAAGATTCATCATGATTTCTTTTAATAGATTTCAAATCTCTATCTCTCCTTTCACATTGTTTTGCCGAAAGCAACCTAATGTGAGTTTTTTCTCTCCCTTTTGTCCCTTCAGATTTTTTTTTTTTTTTGTTTTTAATGGATTTGTGATTATTTGTGGCTAATCTGTTTTCGATGGATGCGTTTAGGTGTGCATTTGATTTGAGCTGGACGTGTGTTCATGTGTGTTTGGGTTTATTTTGTTATGCTTTGTTTCACAATATTATTTATTTTCCTTATTTATTATTGGGTTTATTTTTTTAATGTTGGTATGCATCACCAAAATATATGATCACTATTAACTATTGAGGAATTCAATATATGGAACAGTAGAGAAAATTTGTGTCATGTTTTGATTGTTCTTATTTCTTATGTGGCAACAAATAAGACCTTGGGGTGCATATTGATAAGGGAATTGGCAATGGAAGGTGGATGTGTAGAGTGCACTTTGAATTAAAGAATTGTGTATATATTTTTGAGAATAAGTGGTTGCTAAGTAGGCTTTTGTGCAATGATATCATGCATGTGATCTTCATTTGAGGCAGTGGGATGTAAACAATGCTATCATGTGTTTGTTAGAAAAGAAAAATGTCTTTCCGGTTTATGTATTTACTTTTTAATTCATGATTTTGTCATTTTGGTTGACTTGAAAACAAACAGCATTTTCACATTATCCTTGATACAATCTTATGAGAAGTTCCTAACCAAGAATTGCATCTTATTTTAGTTGAATTAGCAAGCATCCATTTTTTAATTTATCTTGCTTAAGGTAGACTAAAGTTCTTTCTTTAGTTGAGAAAATGTTATATTGTATGTTAAAGTTTACCATATGTATAATTTGTGTACTTCTATCCATCTCCCATCTTGATTCTTTTTCTTCAGTAATTTCCAATCCTTCTTATTCTTATTAAACTTATTCATCATTGAAATTATTTGAAATCTGAATTTTGATTCCTGTTGTACTTTAATTATTCAAGGTTCCTTTACCTAAGAGTCCTATTGAGATTTTTTTTTTTAGAGATTTCGTGGGCTGCTTCTATCATCGAGAGTGATTTCAAGTCCTGTATGGATGCCATCAATGGAAAGATTCCTGAGATACCTTGGAGATTAAATGGCTTTCTTGATTATATTTGCAAATTTTTTTTTTTTTATTACTATTAGATGCTTACATTTGCAATTTACTTTTGGTTTATATTAAACAATAGGTGAGGAAAAATTTCTTGCTATTTTGTTTCATTTGTTCCTTTCTTAATGATCCAATTGGTCATCAAGATAGTTTAATGAGAAGGAAGTTTTGAATTTAGTAAGAATGGCTTTAGTGAGATAGATATAAGTGTCTTTTAGATATAATAATTTTCTCTTTGGGGTGATTTTTTTCTCATCATTGTTACAACAATCTATAGATTATCATCGAGGGACCTTATGGAAGATGATGAGTGGTTACCAGCTTAGATTATCATCATTTTTCTTCACTCTTTGGACTTTATCCTTTGCTTGGTTATTGAGTTTTATTTGCATTGTTCATTCCTGACGATTTGATGTCTAATTAAAATAGAAAAAACTCATATTATTTTTTCTCTCACTCTAGAAAGGAAATATCTTTTGAAAACAAGTCACTATTAAACCCACTTTTCTTCCCTTTCACCTCTAAAATATATTTTAAATAAAAAATACAATATAAAAAGTTAAATAGAAGAATTCTTTAACTTTTTTATATAAGAAAAAAATATCTTAAAAATTATTACCTTAAGCCTCAAATTGTTTCGAGCCAACCTTTAAACATATTTATCATGATATCTGAGTCAGGATTTATATAAATGTTTGACACAAAAATTTGTTACATACATGATTGTTTGGAGGATTGATCATTGAAGCTCAATTTTGCATTTTGCAGGTGTGTCCAGTTGTGCAAAGAGGGTAGAGACGTGGAGTTGATAGTGTTGCGGACATAACCCCACAATATAAGACAAATAAATATTCTTTATGAGTTTACCCTTGGAAAGTACCTTTTTGAGAATAAAATAAACACTTCTAATCTTTGTAAAGGATGTAGAAGAAAACTTAAAGAAACAAAGAACTTGATTTCCTTTTGTCGTGTACAAACCTAATGCAAAAAATATTATTGTCTGCTAATGATCCAAAGATGGTAACATTCTAAATTAGCTAATGTATAATTTTTTATGTTATGTAAATGATGTGGTGATATGCACATTCTGCGCATTGCATGGGTACTCCGCTAGTATAGGATAAACATGGGATTCAGTAATTAAGTAATAGCTAAATGTGGGATTCAACACTGAAACAATCACAAAATGCGGGATTTGAGGCTTACTAAGAGGTTCTTAATAAACGTTTCAATACACAAATGTTCTCTTAACCCATCGCACCACTTAATTATACCCGAATATTCTAGCATGTATGATCTCATAACCTCATGTACCAATAAGAAAAAGATATATTTTCATTTTTGAATTGAAGTCGATTCCTTTGAAGAATAGTAGAATACTTCAATAAGATATGGAATGCGAAAATACTTGTCAGCTTCTTTAATGGAGGTAACAGACATGACAATAAAAGAAAACATGTGTGTATTGAAATGTTTATTGAGCGTCTATTAGTATATCTTTTGCCAAATGTGGATAAGACTGCCTTGGAAAAAGAGTGTATGCATATGATCTAACATTTTAAATTCAAATATGTAGAGTTGAAGCCAAATTGGCATGACTCATGAATCATGAGTAACAATTAACAAATAAAACCGTTGGTCTTTGGCTGAACTTGAACAAAGGAAGAGGAGTCATGACTCGTGAGTCCAGGATTGAATTTGATGATGCGTGAATTTTCATCGTCAGTTGCACAGCCAAGTCGAGTCGTCAATACCTGCAAAGAAGAAAACCATAATCGAAGACCCTGCTGGGGTGGGCCCTGGAGGGGAAGCTCCGATGCTTAAGTTAGCAAAGAAACTTTATATTTTCCAAATTGAGAGAGATTTCTCATAGATTTTTGTGCGTACCTTATTCAGGTGATTCGGTTGGCCTTATATAGGCTAAGAGTCATATATTACCCAATAAATGTTAGGTATAAATGGCGTAACGGTCGTATTTAGGGGATTTATGGGTGTGTAACGATCATATTAGTGAGGAAATTAAGGGAGTTTTATGGGTGTGTAACGGTCGTCCATTTAAGACCTACTTTGGTACGTCGTATTTGGACGACTCATTTTTCTATACTCATCAGGAGCCCCCCATTCCAAGGTCGTTTATCCGCTCTAGGTTGGACAGCCTTTGGAATGTTAGGTGCCACAAGTACTTTGAAAATGACCTTATTTTCCTTGCATGGTGGGTATGTTGTTCCTTTTTCCATATTAGAGACTTTGAAACATTTGGCCTTCTTGACGAGGTATCTTTAGATGAGATGAGGTGCATAGTTTTTGGGTGAGCGAATGCCTCCTAGGTGGAGAATGAGATGCTTTTGTTTTCGAAGATTGTCTTGCGTTCTAGACGAGTCCTTCTGTTCTTTAGGGATAATTTTATAGTTGGACGATGTTTTTGGACCGTCTTGCTTTTGGACGAATCTTTTTACTTTAGGGGTCATCTCGTAGTTGGACGAGTCCTCCAAATTTTTAGATCATCTCGCGCTTGGACGGATCTTTTTATATTAGGGATCATCTCGTAGTTGGACAAGTCCTCCAAGTTTTTTTGATCGTCTCGCGCTTGGACGAATCTTTTTACTTTAGGGATCATCTCGTAGTTGGACGGATCTTTTTATATTAGGGATCATCTCGTAGTTGGACAAGTTCTCTAAGTTTTTAGATCATCTTGCCTATTCATGTATAACACATGTTTCTAATGCAAGTGTTTCTCATCGCCAGTCAGTGATGACACATATGCTTCTTATGCACGTATTTCGTATACACTTGCTTTTTGGTACATGTATTTTTCGTCGTCAGTACACATGCTTCTAGTGCATATGCTTCTTGGATGCTTGCTTTTTTGTGCAAGTATTTATTGTCGTCCGTACACATGCTTTCAATATATATGCTTTATGGACGTTGACACTTGCTTTTGGTTCAAATGCTTAAGGTCGTCCGTACACATGCATTTGTACACATGCTTATGGACTTGGACATTTGTTTTTGGTTCAAGTGCTTAAGATCGTCCGTACACAACGTGCGTTTGTACACATGTTTAGGGACGTGGACACTTGTCGTTTGTTCAAGTGCTTGAGGTCGTCCATGGACTTTACACTTGTTGTTTGTTCAAGTGCTCAACGTTGTCCGTACACGTGTGTTTGTACACATGCTTATGGACTTTACACTTGTTGTTTGTTCAAGTGCTTGAGGTCGTCTATGAACTTTACACTTGTTGTTTGTTCAAGTGCTTGAGGTCGTCCATGGACTTTACACTTGTTGTTTGTTCAAGTGCTTAAGATCGTCCGTACACGTGCGTTTGTACACATGTTTAGGGACTGTGACACTTGTTGTTTTGTTCAAGTGTCTAGGGTCGTCCATACATGTCCGTTTGTACACATGTTTAGGGACTGTGACACTTGTTGTTTTGTTCAAGTGTTTAGGTCGTCAGTGAACCTTATGCTTGTTGTTTTGTTCAAGCGATTAAGGTCGTCGTGAGCCTTTTTGCTTGTTGTTTTGTTCAAGCGATTAAGGTCGTCGTGAGCCTTTTGCTTGTTGTTTTGTTCAAGCGATTAAGGTCGTCATGAGCCTTTTGCTTGTTGTTTTGTTCAAGCGATTAAGGTCGTCATGAGCCTTTTGCTTGTTGTTTTGTTCAAGCGATTAAGGTCGTCCTTACGCTTGTTGTTTTATTCAAGCAGTTAAGGTTGTTTGTGAGCCTTACACTTGTTGTTTTATTCAAGTGTTTAGGGTCGTCCTTACGCTTGTTGTTTTATTCAAGCAGTTAAGGTTGTTTTGTGAGCCTTACACTTGTTGTTTTGTTCAAGTGTTTAGGGTCGTCCTTACGCTTGTTGTTTTATTCAAGCAGTTAAGGTTGTTTTGTGAGCCTTACACTTGTTGTTTTGTTCAAGTGTTTAGGGTCGTCCTTACGCTTGTTGTTTTATTCAAGCAGTTAAGGTTGTTTGTGAGCCTTACACTTGTTGTTTTGTTCAAGTGTTTAGGGTCGTCCTTACGCTTGTTGTTTTATTCAAGCAGTTAAGGTTGTTTGTGAGCCTTACACTTGTTGTTTTGTTCAAGTGTTTAGGGTCGTCCTTACGCTTGTTGTTTTATTCAAGCAGTTAAGGTTGTTTTGTGAGCCTTACACTTGTTGTTTTGTTCAAGTGTTTAGGGTCGTCCTTACGTTTGTTGTTTTATTCAAGCAGTTAAGGTTGTTTGTGAGCCTTACACTTGTTGTTTTGTTCAAGTGGATAAGGTCGTCCATGGGCCATGGGCTTTGCACTTGTTATTTTGTTCAAGTGGATAAGGTCGTTCATGGGCCTTGCACTTGTTGTTTTGTTCAAGTGGATAAGGTCGTCCATGGGCCTTGCACTTGTTGTTTTGTTCAAGTGGCTAAGGTTGTCCATGGGCCTTGCACTTGTTGTTTTGTTCAAGTGGCTAAGGTCGTCCATGGGCTTTGCACTTGTTGTTTTGTTCAAGTGGATAAGGTCGTCCATGGGCCTTGCACTTGTTGTTTTGTTCAAGTGGCTAAGGTCGTCCATGGGCTTTGCACTTGTTGTTTTGTTCAAGTGGCTAAGGTCGTCCATTTAGGGGACTTGATAAGTCATGAAATATGACTTATTAAACCCATTTTCTAACGTTTTTTTAATAGAAGTGTTTTGCATTTTATTTTTAGTTATATGTAAATTATTGCATTTCTTTTATTTCACTACGTTGTATAAAAATTATTTATTTTATCTGTATTATGTTAATTTTATAAAGCCTAAATTTTATGTTATGTTTTAAGGTGAAAATAAAATGAACAATAATGAAATTAAAGGCTCACATGCCACTGAAGCCCACAAGGCCCAAATTATCCTTTCAATACATACCACCGGATTGAGGCTCTAAAAGAGCTCACGTGCCAATCTTGAATAAAGAAAAGAGAGCTTCCTGGAAGCTTCCGTGGAATAGAGAAGAAGAAAAGAGAGATAAAGGCAGTTGCAGCAAACTGGTTGCTGGAAAGAACAGGCAGCAGGCCAGCAAAGCCAGCAAGCCCAGCCAGCACAGCAGGCCCGCAGCCAGCAAGCCCAGCTAGGCAGCCAGCAAAGGAAAAAAAAAAAGCAACCAGCAAAGGAAAAGAAAAGAAAAGGCAGCCAGCAAGGCCCGCAGGCCAGCAACCCAGCGCCCCAGCAGGCCCAGCACGCCCCAGCAAGGCCTTTCTTACCCGCGATGCACTGGATTAATCCCTTCTTTTTGAGCCCTAAGAAGCGTGTTTTTCTTTTCCTTCAGACAGCAGCCGCTGGGAACGAGAAAACCAGCAGAAAAACTCCATTAATTTAGCTTATTGTTCTTCGTTTTTTCTCTAGTTTTTATCTGTAGATTTTATTTCTTTAGTTTGTTTTTGTAATTTCTTGACTATGGTTGGCTAGACAACTTGCTTGGGCTAAGGGGGAACCCGAATTTGTAAGGTAATCTAGTTTATTTTAAATCCATTTTGAGCTTGAATGTTTTCAGATTTATTCTTTGATTGTTCATATTCTTGTTATTTGTGGTTCTATGAGTTGAATCTTTTCATGAGTTCAATCATATTTTTCTCATAGTTAAGTAGAGATTTTAGTTCCATTAAATGTTAGAGCTTTTAATTTCATTGGATATTACTTTTTACTACACTGTTGCTAGAGTGTACAATTGATTTTAGGTTTTTCCAACGTAGTTATTTACTATGTGTTTAAATCAATGAACAATCGAATAGTATTTCTAATTTAGATTTTATTAAAAATGGTTTTTATTGCAAATGTTCCAATTGAGGGTTTGGGATGTGAAACCCCAATTGTGTAATTCCATGGATTTAAATTGAATTAGTTTATCTTAGTAAATTTGAGGAACCTAAAGCCCTAGCAATTTTTAGATTTTAGTTTCTTTACTTATTTAAATTGTGAGTTTTCAAAACAACTAAAACATTTTCTTGATTTAATTTATAGCGTTACGTGTTTATTTTGAAACCCCTCTCTCCGTGGTACGACAACCCACCTTACCATATATATTACCATTTTACCTTATACATCCACATACATATTCATTCATATCAAATTTGATTAGTCTCCATTAAAGAACGACGTTTTGGAGGCCGATCAAATTTTGGCGCCGTTGCCGGGGAGAGGCGTATTTGAAGGAACACCATCACGGGATTGGTTTGCTCAATTGACTTGTCAAGGCGGTAAACTTGTTCCAACCCTTTCTTTGTCAATACCATTTTTTTGTATATATTATTGTTAGTTGTTTTATTTATTTTTGCTGCATGAGTAGGAGGTATCGTGATAATCTAGGTAGATTTGCAAGAGAACCTGACACGGATTCTTCGGATTCCGAAGCTTATTTTCCAAATCTATTTGACTCACCTATTGCATCCGATACACTCTCACTCACATCATCACACACAATGGGTGATCATGAGGAAGATCAACCCATCAAGACTCTACATGACTACCT
>OU015771.1:31944389-32047099 GCA_907173295.1 Fagus sylvatica
TAAGGTGAAAATAAAATGAACAATAATGAAATTAAAGGCTCACATGCCACTGAAGCCCACAAGGCCCAAATTATCCTTTCAATACATACCACCGGATTGAGGCTCTAAAAGAGCTCACGTGCCAATCTTGAATAAAGAAAGAGAGCTCCTGGAAGCTTCCCGTGGAATAGAGAAGAAGAAAAGAAGATAAAGGCAGTTACAGCAAACTGGTTGCTGGAAAGAACAGGCAGCAGGCCAGCAAAGCCAGCAAGCCCAGCCAGCACAGCAGCCCGCAGCCAGCAAGCCCAGCTAGGCAGCCAGCAAAGGAAAAGCCAGCAGGCCCAAAAAAAAAGCAACCAGCAAAGGAAAAGAAAAGAAAAGGCAGCCAGCAAGGCCCGCAGGCCAGCAACCCAGCGCCCAGCAGGCCCAGCACGCCCCAGCAAGGCCTTTCTTACCCGCGATGCACTGGATTAATCCCTTCTTTTTGAGCCCTAAGAAGCGTGTTTTTCTTTTCCTTCAGACAGCAGCCGCTGGGAACGAGAAAACCAGCAGAAAAACTCCATTTTTAGCTTATTGTTCATTCGTTTTTTCTCTAGTTTTTATTGTAGATTTTATTTCTTTAGTTTGTTTTTGTAATTTCTTGACTATGGTTGGCTAGACAACTTGCTTGGGCTAAGGGGGAACCCGAATTTGTAAGGTAATCTAGTTTATTTTAAATCCATTTTGAGCTTGAATGTTTCAGATTTATTCTTTGATTGTTCATCTTTTTGTATTCTTGTTATTTGTGGTTCTATGAGTTGAATCTTTTCATGAGTTCAATCATATTTTTCTCATAGTTAAGTAGAGATTTTAGTTCCATTAAATGTTAGAGCTTTTAATTTCATTGGATATTACTTTTTACTGCACTGTTGCTAGAGTGTTCGATTTTAGGTTTTTCCAACGTAGTTATTTACTATGTGTTTAAATCAATGAACAATCAAATAGTATTTCTAATTTAGATTTTATTAAAAATGGTTTTTATTGCAAATGTTCCAATTGAGGGTTTGGGATGTGAAACCCCCAATTGTGTAATTCCATGGATTTAAATTGAATTAGTTTATCTTAGTAAATTTGAGGAACCCTAAAGCCCTAGCAATTTTTAGATTTTAGTTTCTTTACTTATTTAAATTGTGAGTTTTCAAAACAACTAAAACATTTTCTTGATTTAATTTATAGCGTTACGTGTTTATTTTGAAACCCCTCTCTCCGTGGTACGACAACCCACCTTACCATATATATTACCATTTTACCTTATATATCCACATACATATTCATTCATATCAAATTTGATTAGTCTCCATTAAAGAACGACGTTTTGGAGGCCGATCAAATTTTGGCGCCGTTGCCGGGGAGAGGCGTATTTGAAGGAACACCATCATGGGATTGGTTTGCTCAATTGACTTGTCAAGGCGGTAAACTCGTTCCAACCCTTTCTTTGTCAATACCATTTTTTTTGTATATATTATTGTTAGTTGTTTTATTTATTTTTGCTGCATGAGTAGAAGGTATCGTGATAATCTAGGTAGATTTGCAAGAGAACCTGACACGGATTCTTCGGATTCCGAAGCTTACTTTCCAAATCTATTTGACTCACCTATTGCATCCGATACACTTTCACTCACATCATCACACACAATGGGTGATCATGAGGAAGATCAACCCATCAAGACTCTACATGACTACCTACACCCAGCTAGGAATAGTTCACCATCATGCATCATGTTTCCGGCTAACCAACAAAATTTTGATTTTAAGCCCGGAATGATTCCACTCCTTCCTACATTTCATGGTATGGATAATGAAAATCCATATGTGCATATTAGAGAGTTTGAGGAGGTAGTTGCCACTTTCCATAGCCAATTAGGATCAATAGATACAGTTAGGCTTAAATTCTTTCCCTTTTCTTTGAAAGATAAGGCGAAAAGTTGGTTGTATTCTTTGAGACCTAGGTCTATTGCTTCATGGGGTGAGATGACACATATTTTCTTTAAAAAATATTTTCCCGAGCACAAGACCAATGCTTTTAAGCGGCAAATATCAACCTTTGAACAAAGAGAGAGTGAATCTCTCTACCAAGCTTGGGAAAGGTTCAAGGACCTTTTGAGTTTGTGTCCTCATCATGGGTATGAGAGTTGGCGTACGGTTAGTTGTTTTTATGAGGGGTTGCTCCCTAGGGACCGCCAATTTGTAGAGATGATGTGTAATGGGGAGTTCTTGCAAAAAGACCCCGATGAGGCTATTGAGTATTTGAACCATTTGGCAGAAAAAGCCCACACATGGACCGGACCTAGTGCTACTGAGAGTACTAATCGGTCTAAACCTCACACCTCTACTTCTTCGAGTGGAAGGATTTACCAATTGAAAGAGGAGGATGGTTTGAGGGCTCAAATAGCCCAATTAACCAAGGAGATAGAGACCCTAAAAATGAAAGGGACTAGTGGTACCAAGCAAGGTTACCAAGTTGAAATGCATGAGGAATGTAGTGTGTGCCATGATCCGGAGCATCCTACCAAGGATTGCCCGATGTTGCCTAGTGTAGTGGGGGTTTTTGAGGAACATTGTGGAGCCATAGGGAACTTTAGGAAACCATTTTCACCCTACTCCGAGACTTACAATCCGGGATGGAGGAATCATCCTAATTTTGGTTGGAAGAATGATACTCACTCTTCCCAACCTCCACCCATGCCACAAAGGAGTTTCCCCCAATCCTATCCCTCCCAACATGCACCTCCACCACAACAATTCACTCCCACTCATGTGCCACACCAAGCACAACAACAATTTCCTTCTTCCTCTAATTCACTTGAAAGTACAATTCATGCTTTTCTTGAGACACAAAGCAAGACCAATAAAAAACATGATGCACTTTTAAATCAATTAGCCGAAGAGAATAAGGAAATGAAAAGCCACATTTCAAAGTTGACCAATGCTTTAACAGTAAATGAGAAAGGGAAATTTCCATCCCAACCTCAAATACCTCAAGGTCAACACATGGCTCAAGGTTCCCAAAATAAAAAGAATGTAGAGCATGTTAATGAAGTCACTACTAGAAGTGGGAAGAATGTTGATAGCCCACACATAGAAGAGCAAGAAAAGAGTAGTGACAATGTTGATTTGCCTACCACAAGTGAACCTCTTACTAGACCAATTTCCGTACCTTTCCCACAAGCTCTAAAAGCTTCAAGGAAGTTGGATTCTAGTCCTGAAATCCTAGAAAATCTTAGGCAAGTGAGAATTAATTTACCACTCTTGCATGTGATTAAGCAAGTACCATCTTATGCCAAGATTCTTAAGGATTTATGCACTATGAAAAGAAAGCACAATGTGAAGAAAACCGCTTTTCTCACCGAACAAGTTAGTGCTTTGATTCAACATAACACACCTCCTAAGTATAAAGACCCCGGTTGCCCAACCATTTCTTGTATCATTGGTGACCATGACATCGAGCAAGCTTTGCTTGATCTTGGGGCAAGTGTGAACTTAATGCCTTATTCGGTCTATTTACAACTTGGTCTAGGAGAAATTAAACCCACCATGGTGGTGTTACAATTAGCAGACCGGTCGGTAAAAAAACCAAGAGGTGTTGTGGAGGATGTGTTAGTCCAGATAGATAAGTTTTACTATCCGGTTGATTTTCTCATATTGGACACCGAATCTGTTGTGCATGCTAATTCAAAAATTCCTATAATTCTTGGTAGACCTTTCTTAGCTACTGCTAATGCATTGATTAATTGTAGGAATGGTTTGATGAAGCTTTCTTTTCGGGCACATGACTTTGGAAGTGAACATCTTCAACATTGGAAAGCAATTGGTGGAAGATGATGAATGTGAAGTGGCCAATTGGGTTGATGTGGTTGTGGAAGACCAATTCCACAACACTTATTTTTCTGACCCTCTTGAATCTTGTATCGTAAATTCTTATGATTTAGATTCTTCCATTAACTCTGAAATTACTGATGTTTGTTCTTTACTTGATGATTTTCAGGTTATGGAGCTAAGTGGGTGGAGACCAAGATTTGAGGAGTTGCCCAAAAGTGAACTCAAGCCTCCTTCCTTCTAGCATTGAGATTCCAAAGCTTGAGTTGAAGCAACTCCCAAGTGAGCTTAAATATGCATTCCTCGAATCAGGTGATACCTTTCCTGTAGTGATTTCCTCTAAATTAACTGTTGAACAGGAAGGTAGCCTAGTGCAACTCTTGAAAAAGCACAAAACCGCAATTGGTTGGACCATAGCGGACATTAAGGGAATTAGCCCTTTAGTTTGCACACACAAGTTACATTTTGAGGAAGAGGTTAAGACCTCTAGAGAGCCTCAACGTAGGCTAAACCCAAACATGAAGGAAGTAGTAAAAAGTGAAGTGCTTAAATTGTTAGATGCGGGTATTATATACCCGATAGCGGATAGCAAATGGGTTAGTCCTACTCAAGTGGTTCCCAAAAAGTCGGGAGTCACGGTTGTTGAGAATGAGCTTGGGGAATTAGTGCCCACTAAGTTAGTCACGGGTTGGCGGATGTGCATTGATTATAGGAAGTTGAATGCCGCCACCCGAAAAGACCATTTCCCCTTACCTTTCATTGACCAAGTGTTAGAGAGAGTGGCGGGACATTCTTTCTATTGTTTTCTAGATGGTTATTCTGGGTATTATCAAATTGAGATTGATTTAGAAGACCAGGATAAGACCACTTTTACATGTCCCTTTGGCACATATGCATTCCGCCGCATGCCATTTGGATTATGTAATGCTCCGGCCACCTTTCAAAGGTGTATGATGAGTATCTTTAGTGATATGGTCGGAGAGTTTATGGAAGTGTTTATGGATGACCTTTCGGTCTTTGGTGATTCTTTTGATGGATGTTTGGAGAATTTAGGCAAAGTGTTGGCTAGATGTGAGGAAAAGAACCTTGTCTTGAATTGGGAGAAGTGCCATTTCATGGTAACTTCCGGGATAGTCCTAGGCCACATTGTCTCATCTAGGGGTATCGAGGTAGATAAGTCCAAGATAGAATTAATTTCTAAACTACCTACCCCTAAGACTGTCAAAGATGTTAGATCTTTCCTAGGCCATGCGGGTTTTTACCGTAGGTTCATACAAGGCTTTAGTTTTATTTCTAGACCCTTGTGTAGCCTCCTTCTTAAGGATGCACCCTTTATTTGGACGGAAGCATGTCAAGAAGCTTTTGCAAAGCTAATTGATAAGCTTACCTCCGCTCCTATTATGAGATCACCGGATTGGAGCCTTCCTTTTGAGCTCATGTGTGATGCTAGTGACTATGCCATAGGAGCGGTATTAGGCCAAAGGAAAGACAAGAAGCCATATGTCATCTATTATGCTAGTAGAACTCTTAACTGTGCACAAATGAATTACACAACTACTGAGAAAGAGTTACTAGCCATTGTTTTTGCTTTAGACAAATTTCGTGCTTATTTGATTGGATCACCTATTGTTGTTTTTACTGATCATGCCGCCCTCAAGTATCTTTTTACCAAAAAGGATGCTAAGGCGCGACTAATTAGGTGGATTTTGTTATTGCAGGAATTTAGTCTAACAATCAAAGACAAGAAAGGAGTTGAGAACGTGGTAGCGGATCACCTCTCAAGACTCACTTTCGAGGATAATTCGGATCACCTCCCTATTAATGATGAATTTCCTGATGAGCATTTATTTGTTATTTCTGAATTGCCATGGTATGCTCATATTGTGAATTACCTTGTTGTAGGTGAAATTCCGAAGGAGTGGAGCGCACAAGATAAGAGAAAGTTTTTGGTTGAGGTACGTAATTTTTATTGGGATGATCCCAATCTTTTTAAATATTGTCCCGACCAAATTATTAGGAGGTGCGTTCCTAATGATGAAATCACTAGTGTCTTAAACTTTTGTCATTCTGAAGCTTGTGGTGGGCACTTTTCTATAAAGAAAACCGCTGCAAAAATCTTGCAGTGTGGATTTTATTGGCCCACATTGTTTAAGGACACTAATGATTTCTGTAGGACATGTGAAAGATGCCAAAAGTTGGGAGCCATTTCTCGTAGGAACATGATGCCTCTTAACCCCATTCTTATTATTGAGATTTTTGATTGTTGGGGTATAGACTTCATGGGCCCATTTCCCCCATCTTTTGGTAATCTTTACATATTAGTTGCTGTGGACTATGTGTCCAAGTGGGTTGAGGCCGTGGCGTGTAAAAAGAATGACCATAGGACCGTTGTAAAATTTTTGAAAGAAAATGTCCTATCTAGATTTGGAACGCCACGAGCCATCATAAGTGACCAAGGAACTCACTTTTGTAACAAACCCTTTGAGTCCCTAATGTTGAAATATGGAGTAATCCATAAAGTAGCTACATCGTACCACCCTCAAACAAGTGGTCAAGTGGAACTAGCTAATAGGGAGATTAAACAAATTTTAGAAAAAACGGTTAGCCCCGACCGAAAGGATTGGTCCTTACGTTTGTTGGATGCACTTTGGGCTTACCGTACTGCTTTTAAAACTCCCCTTGGTATGTCCCCTTACCGACTTGTTTTTGGTAAACCTTGCCACTTGCCGGTAGAACTTGAGCATAAAGCCTATTGGGCTATAAAAGCTTTTAATTTTGATTTGGATGAGGCCGGCAAGTTGAGAAAACTCCAATTGAATGAATTAGAGGAGTTAAGAAATGATGCATATGAGAGTTCTAAAATCTACAAGGCAAAGATGAAAATTTTTCATGACAAAAGGATTTTGAGAAAAACCTTTGAAGTGAACCAAAAAGTGTACTTGTATGATTCTAGACTCCATAAGCATCCGGGCAAGTTGAGGTCTAGGTGGGATGGTCCGTATGTAGTGAAGCGTGTTTTTGAAAACGGGGCCATTGAGGTAGAGGATCCTAGGGATGGGCGGATTTTTAAAGTAAATGGACAAAGACTTAAGCCCGCCCTAGATAGGTTTGTGCCTGAGGAAGAAACAATTTCCTTGGAGGATCCCGTTTATCGGGATGAGTAGATTTTTCGGAGTCTACCTTTTACTTGTACCATATTTTGCTTTTGTTTTTGTTTGGTGGAACTAACATTTTGCAGGAAATATCATTGGAAGTTCTATGCCACGATTGAGGTGCCTTCTAAACCTTTTTATAACCTCATGTTGTATATTTTTTTTGAAACATTGAGGACAATGTTGAATTTAGGTTGGGGGGTGGGATAGTAATTTTTTAGAGCTTCCCATATATATGTTGAAGTGTTGAAATTCTTGCATGCTTGTTGTGTTTCCCATTCATTGACATCTTTTTACTTTTAGTAAATATAAATAAATAAAAAAAAAAAATTTTGGTGTTTAATGTTAAGCTATTGTCTTGAAAGAATGAATTTCATATGCTTTGATTGTGCTATCCTTGAGGATGTATTGAGCATTAGCTTTGATTTGAATGTCATCAAGTGAGCTTAAAGGCTTGAACGCATGAGCATTTGATTGAGAAATTTAAATTCTGTCCTTTGATGCTTGATTTTTGGGTAGTGAGATTCCACATGTTTCTTTGAACTTCACAAGCACACTAGTACATGGTTGTGGGGTATGAAAGCCAAACATGAATGTTTAAAATCTTAAGACTAGTTGGTTGACTTGTTGGTTGTGAAATCCTTGGCATGGTTTTGTGTATTGCAAGATTTAAAAAAAAAAAAAAAAATAAAAAAAAAAAATAAAATAAAATTGGCCATCTTGAGCTTATACTGAGTAACCGGGCCTCTTGCCTAATCAGCAATGAGTGTTTGCGTCAAAAGGTAAAGGTTTGGAATGGTTCAATATAGTGTGGGTGACTAGTTTAGCTTCGTAGCCTTTTTGACTCGAGTTAGTAAGCCCTTAGGGGTGTTTTTACACCTAGTGCCCATTGAGCCACCTGGTTTGGGAGTCATTGGTCAAACACTCGATACACGGGTCGATTAGAAAGCTTAAGGGAGCTAAGCATTGTGCAACCCACACAATAAAAAAAATAAAAAATAAAAAATAAATAAAAAAAATGATGATGCAAGTGTATATATGCAATTTAATAATACTTTCTATGCCTTGGTTGTTTCATGTGACAAACAATTCTAGCAATCTCTGAAGGACTAAACCATTTATGATGGAATTGTTTGAAGCCCCATATCCATGAGCTAATTCACTTTACACTAAGGATGTGTGTGGCGTTTTACTATTTGAGTATGAGCAAATTCGGATAAAGTTTAAATTTTTCATAATTTTGGAGATGAAGTTTGTATTTTTAAGCTTGCTCATGACTGAAAACCATTGCTTTTGTGATATTGCTTTCCCTTTGATAACATGATTGGCATTGTTTGAAATAAGTCAAGACTGAGCACGTTACTTGAGAAACAAAACGTTTGTGGGTATCGTTTTGGTAAACCCTCATGAGACTATAACTTGTCCACTAGGGACACCTAGGGGTTTAAAGGCTTGTTGCATGAGCTAAATGCAACCGAGAGTGCCAGCGAAAGTGGTATAGTTTAGGTTTATTTTCTTTTGAATTGTTTTTAGGTTTGCTAGAGACTAGCAAAATTTAGGTTGAGGGGTGTGATAAGTCATGAAATATGACTTATTAAACCCATTTTCTAACGTTTTTTAATAGAAGTGTTTTGCATTTTATTTTTAGTTATATGTAAATTATTGCATTTCTTTTATTTCACTACGTTGTATAAAAATAATTTATTTTATCTGTATTATGTTAATTTTATAAAGCCTAAATTTTATGTTATGTTTTAAGGTGAAAATAAAATGAACAATAATGAAATTAAAGGCTCACATGCCACTGAAGCCCACAAGGCCCAAATTATCCTTTCAATACATACCACCGGATTGAGGCTCTAAAAGAGCTCACGTGCCAATCTTGAATAAAGAAAAGAGAGCTTCTTGGAAGCTTCCGTGGAATAGAGAAGAAGAAAAGAGAGATAAAGGCAGTTACAGCAAACTGGTTGCTGGAAAGAACAGGCAGCAGGCCAGCAAAGCCAGCAAGCCCAGCCAGCACAGCAGGCCCGCAGCCAGCAAGCCCAGCTAGGCAGCCAGCAAAGGAAAAGAAAAGAAAAGAGCAGCCAGCAAAGGAAAAGAAAGAAAAGAGCAGCCAGCAAGGCCCGCAGGCCAGCAACCCAGCGCCCAGCAGGCCCAGCACGCCCCAGCAAGGCCTTTCTTACCCGCGATGCACTGGATTAATCCCTTCTTTTTGAGCCCTAAGAAGCGTGTTTTTCTTTTCCTTCAGACAGCAGCCGCTGGGAACGAGAAAACCAGCAGAAAAACTCCATTAATTTAGCTTATTGTTCTTCGTTTTTTCTCTAGTTTTTATCTGTAGATTTTATTTCTTTAGTTTGTTTTTGTAATTTCTTGACTATGGTTGGCTAGACAACTTGCTTGGGCTAAGGGGGAACCCGAATTTGTAAGGTAATCTAGTTTATTTTAAATCCATTTTGAGCTTGAATGTTTTAGATTTATTCTTTGATTGTTCATATTCTTGTTATTTGTGGTTCTATGAGTTGAATCTTTTCATGAGTTCAATCATATTTTTCTCATAGTTAAGTAGAGATTTTAGTTCCATTAAATGTTAGAGCTTTTAATTTCATTGGATATTACGTTTTACTGCACTGTGAGAGTGTTGATTTTAGGTTTTTCCAACGTAGTTATTTACTATGTGTTTAAATCAATGAACAATCGAATAGTATTTCTAATTTAGATTTTATTAAAAATGGTTTTTATTGCAAATGTTCCAATTGAGGGTTTGGGATGTGAAACCCCAATTGTGTAATTCCATGGATTTAAATTGAATTAGTTTATCTTAGTAAATTTGAGGAACCTAAAGCCCTAGCAATTTTTAGATTTTAGTTTCTTTACTTATTTAAATTGTGAGTTTTCAAAACAACTAAAACATTTTCTTGATTTAATTTATAGCGTTACGTGTTTATTTTGAAACCCCTCTCTCCGTGGTACGACAACCCACCTTACCATATATATTACCATTTTACCTTATAAATCCACATACATATTCATTCATATCAAATTTGATTAGTCTCCATTAAAGAACGACGTTTTGGAGGCCGATCAGGACTATACGAGCTTACTATGCTAGTGTTTTTGGTCGTCCGAGCATGGCGGGTGCTTAGATTTTCCACATCTGAATTTTTTGTGGCCATGATGTGGACGATGGTACCATCCTTTACAAGATGTAAGAGAAATTTTGTTTGGAGGATGCAAATTAAATTCTTACCTTGTGATATTTTCCTCATTGGGCCAACGAAATTTGTTTTTAGTGCTCTCCTTGGGCCAATAGCCATGGAGCATTTGTTCGTCTCTGAGTGTATCTTTGCTCAATACGTATATGTTAATATCTTTACAAGAAATTATATTAACTATGAATTTCGTAGCTATTAGTATATAACATATGAGACACGTATATGCATTTAATCAGAAAAAGACAATTTCTCATGCACGTAGTTAATTAGACATGTATGTGCTAAAATTTAGGAAAGGGGTCAGACATACCAGGTGTTTTAATATTAAAAATGATGAAACTGACGTACCTTTTATTTAGGGCACTTGATATTTCTCTTTTCTTGTTGATATCTTCTCTATCGAGCTTAGTGAATTTTCATCAAACTCCTTTTTTTTTTGGTTAAGTTCATCTTTGCCCCCAGACTACTGCTCATCTTGGTGGCTTTCAAGTGACAAACTTTAAAGAGAACTTTTTGTTTTTGGGTCATAACATTCAATATGTGTATGTGCTTAAGATCATTAAGCATGTGAATATATTGTGAACAATGACATACGTAATAGATGATGTGGTGCTCTAACTCTAACTACGTTGTCTAGCTAGAGGATCAATCTATTTGTATGTATTTTATCAAAGAATGCAACCAGGTGGTCACAATTTCATTCTTTCTATCGTGGCAATAGGAGAGTAGTGTAGCTTCATTTTAATTTGTTCTTCCTCTTTTTTATCACAAAAGAAAGGACATAATATGACTACACTAACCATCATTTTTTAGATATTCTACTCTTAGAATTTTTATGTAAGTGGCAGCAACACACACATGTTTATAAATGTATGTATATTATAGTATACCATAGTTTTGAAATTGCTATAAGGCTAGACAATAACTAGGTTGACCCATGAGATTAGGCTAGCATGTTTTTCTTTTAAATGCGACTCACACGTCATATATATATACATATGTTGGCTTTTACCAAGTTTTATTCAATTTACTACTTGTTCCTCTCTGTGCTTGTTTGTGGCATCACATAGGAAGACTACTAAAACAGATATTGAACAATTTGACAAAGTCAATGTTTCCTAAAGGAATGAGAAACTCATACGTAACAAGTGTTTGGCATCGTTTATTTTCAGAACAATAGAATCGATTCAATAGTCTTTCAGTTTTATGCAATGCCCATAGAACTATAGAAGGACTTGCAAAGGGGCGTAATAGGATTTGATTTTTTGCCTACTGAATATTAAAATAATAACCCAATTTATGAAAGTATACTGCTAATATTTCCATAAAGTTATATGTTGGAATTTATGTCTCATTCCCAAAAGTGTGTTTGGGAAGTTTTTCTCAAATTGCCCAGTAACACTGTTTGAAGTGTCAACTTGAGGCGTTAATTGTGAAATTAAGTAATCATAATGATTTGGGCGCTAAGGGTGGAAACCCATGTATTTAGAAAACTTCAATTGAGATGGTGCTTGCTAAATTATTTAGAATCCGGTACTAACATCTCTCAATTTAAGTCCCTATATAAAAATTATATATGTATATAATTTTCTTTTAAATCTTGATGGATCCTCTATTGATATCCAATTAATTCGTAGCTTATGCCCAGGGCATATATTTTATGCCCAAAAATTAATCCTTGATAAATGTTGCTAGCTGGTGGTCTTGAAAGAGCAGTTAATTCCAACTTGGGATGGGGTCAATTATGGTCAATATTGGCACGTATCTAATTAGGATAAGGTAACATCTCACACATGACATGCTAATTAAGGTAATTTCCATACGTATGGAAAATTTTCACATCCGCGCATATGACTATTTAGTTGTGCGTGTGTTAAGATGTTAGGTAATATAATATTCTCAATATGGTAATGTAAAATTTTCACAATTTATGTGTTATTTCCATCTATTCCGCTAAAGGGGTGCTTACCAAATATGCGCCATTAAATTAGAGAGATCAAGATTTTTCCTAATTTGGTATTAGCTAGAAGATATTATAATGCTCCTTTTAAATATTCTATACTAGTAGAATTTTTATGTAAAGGTAGCAACACAAATATATGTGAATTTGGAACAGTGGACTTGGACTTACGAGAAGACGCACTCGCACTGGCCTAGGCCATTATGATTAATGCAATCAAATGTGAAAGGGGTTTTAAGTGGCCGCGAATATTATCGCTAGGAGAATAATATATACATGTAAATAATATTGTAAATACCAATCCATATTTAATAGTTCGATGACAAATATTTTTACGATAATAGGTGTTTACGTATTATTCCCAAGAGTGTGTTTGGGAAGTTCTTCTCCCAGTGACACTGTTTGAAGTGTCAACGTGGGGTATTAATTGTGGAATTAAGAATTCACAATGATTTAGGCATGCCAAGGGCATATGGGTGATATACGCATGAAAATGAACACTCAAGATATTCATGAAATAAAGATGAAAGTATTTGGAGACTTACCTTGTGTGAAGAGGGAAACTGTCATGTTGATTTAGCTTTGATATAGGGTTTACTCCATATTTATGTTTGATCCCCTCACCTTGCAATCCGGCATTTGACGGGATCAATTCATTGCTTTATGGTCCGTCACCAAAAAATGGATAGGTCGGCTTGCATAATGTTGGAATCATATGATCCAATCTACCAAAACGGGTTCAATCTAATTCCGTGGCAAGACCTCCTTTGGTCAAGTCCAATATGGTGCTTTGGTAATTAAAAGCTTTATTACAGAAAGTAGACCTTCTTTGGTCAAGTCCAATATCTCAAGACGGCTTCCCAATAAGCGGTGCCCTCAGGTTGGATGACGCTTTTTGTGTTATTGTTGATGGCGTCCTGATGGCCCATGGTGCCTTAGCACATATCTTGGTTTTTGTGTCGCCAAGATGATTGTGGTGGCCGTCAGATTGGCCGCGGTATATGTGGTTAGCAATGTACTCCGTGGCCTATACCTCGTGCTTATTATCGCGTCAAGTAGGTTTGGGCGACATAGGATCGGTTCCAATTGGTAGGAGATGATTTTTCTTTTTGGTAAGTGTACGCTCGTCTTAACTGTGCAATTTTTATTTGGAAAACTTTCGCTTCCCACAGACGGCGCCAACTGATGATGCGTGAATTTTCATCGTCAGTTGCACAGCCAAGTCGAGTCGTCAATACCTGCAAAGAAGAAAACCATAATCGAAGACCCTGCCGGGGTGGGCCCCGGAGGGGAAGCTCCGATGCTTAAGTTAGCAAAGAAACTTTATATTTTCCAAATTGAGAGAGATTTCTCATAGATTTTTGTGCGTACCTTATTCAGGTGATTCGGTTGGCCTTATATAGGCTAAGAGTCATATATTACCCAATAAATGTTAGGTATAAATGGTGTAACGGTCGTATTTAGGGGATTTATGGGTGTGTAACGATCATATTAGTGAGGAAATTAAGGGAGTTTTATGGGTGTGTAACGGTCGTCCATTTAAGACCTACTTTGGTACGTCGTATTTGGACGACTCATTTTTCTATACTCATCAGAATTAAATAAACCAAGTCAAGAAGATAAGAATATGGGATCTGAGGGATCACACTGCTAATCAAGAAAAAAAAATAGGCTTAGAGGCCAATCATACAATTTGTCAAAGAAAGGTGATCAGTGATCACAATATAGCAAGGCTCATACTTGATGAAACCTGTTCAACTACATGTGGTATATTCAGCCCAACTAAAGAAGTTATACTTGATGGTGTGGACCGTATGACTATAGCGAAAATGTGTATAATGATTCACCTCTTTTAATTGGAGCTTGCAACTTGAATATTGCTCCTTCAAATGAGGCAATAAAATGAAACAATTATCACAAAAATATTAAGCATGTGTATTATTCTAATACATAGTCAAGGGAGAGTTTAACAATTTTGTTTGATCATGTATGTTTGTGTTTTCTTGTAATCTAGTTGAAAAGCTATTTGTATATATTAACTTAGAATGAACGTCCGATACGCAACTAATATAAAAGACCAAAAAAAAGGCATACGATGAAGATGAATAAGTAGAACAAGTTACAATTGACTCTAGCTATTATTAACTCCCACCAGTCAAATTTGAATTTTACTGCAATTGGAGCGGCCTGGCCCCTTGGATTGGAAAAAGTACTTCATGTAATTGTTGTATAGAATACCTACTCCCATGTGAGAAGGACATTGTATACAATCGTTACACAAATATCATTTCTTTGGATTGAGCTATTGAGGGTTTTCCATCACGCTGTTTGAATGGAGAAAATGGGCCACATACTGACTATTCTAAAGTATGGCAGATTATGACAAGACTAGGTTTATCAAACCAATCCTGTAACTTGCCCAATGGAGAGAATTTGTCTAGCTGACTTCTTCTGCTATTCACAAATCTTTAAAATATCAGTGATACTGACATTAGGGCCTAAGACTAAGTCCTAGATTACATTATTACATACGATATGCAAAATAGATTGGTATGTATTTTTTTTTTTTGGCAAGTTGTAAAGGGTCAACCTTCTCCTTCCTGGTTACTCATCTTAGCTTGACGACTCGTCAAACTCACAATCCAATCCAACTAGTTCGCTATGAATTATATACATGGGTGGGTTGGTTTTTGAGCTACTATAGGTTACCTCCTAATTATAATATCTAATAATTTAACCACGCTTCACTCATTATAGCAACATGCATCCCCCTACCGGCCAACATGGACAAAAGATTAAAAGAAAAAGTAAGGAATTAAGGTTCATTTGATGATTTGATCCTAACTATAATCATCCAATTGTCCTGTTAACATAGTTAAGTAGTCCTTCATACAATAGTTTCCTCAAAAAGTTATGACAATAGTCTTGTGCGTGTGTGTGTGTTTGCGAGACTACTTAGTAGTTAGTACTCTCTCTATTTATGTCAATTGTATGATTTGTGTGTCAAAATCCTCAATGTCCTTACTCTTGGTTAGTAGCCATGTGCACCATAGGGTGGGCATTGGACAAAGGCTTTCGGATTGAGAGTCTGAGACTTGAAATCTACCGGGACAGAATCGTACCCTTTGTCCCTTTCTTATTTCCATTGGCATTTTAAGATCGGATTATGCATGCTTCAGCATTTAAGAGAATCTCTGTCCAGTGTAAGGACAATGCATTTTTTTATGACAAATACCAAAAAGTAAAAGAGCAAAAACATTTCACCAACTGTCTTCATCTCTTTTTTTTTTTTTTTTTAAGTGTTAAATGTTATAGTTCTTGAGAGTCACATACTATTTAGAGTCTGATTATTTTTCTAATTATGATGAGATTCATATTTACAATTGTTTATAGAGGGGAGTCACAAATGAAAAAGGCATGGATATTGGATAGCTCCTTCAAGTAGTAGT
The DNA here is from genome assembly GCA_907173295.1 of Fagus sylvatica. NCBI lineage: Eukaryota > Viridiplantae > Streptophyta > Magnoliopsida > Fagales > Fagaceae > Fagus > Fagus sylvatica. The sequence continues at coordinate 31,959,997 of OU015771.1, forward strand.
ATTACTAAATAGAATTTTGGTAATGTCTAGTTAACGTCACATTCCATGTAATTATTATCATCATTATTATATTGATCAAAATCCTTTTCACTCAAATTTGACCTCATGAAATTAGAATCCACGTTCTTTCAAAGAAAAAAAAGAAAAAATTAGAATCCACGTTAATTTCATAATTATGAGTCTCAAGTGGATGAAACTTTCCACAAAACTACTAATTTTGCCAATCCAATGCGTCATGTAAATTCCAAAATGATTATTCACATGTACACTTAAACATGCCATCTATATTTTTTTCTTTCTTTTTTTGCTAATCAACATAACATCTATTTAATAATTGGGTAATTCTACAATTATATAAATTTTTTTTAGATGGTTTATGAATAAAATGATTAAAATTATGTGGGGATAATGATCTGAATTGTATTGTAATAATCTCATAAAAAAAAAAGAATTGTATTGTAATAAGATTTATTTATTTTTATAACTATAGAGTCCTAAAAAAAAAATAAAAAATAAAGAAAGGAAAGGAAGACAAGATTTCATATTCTTGGATTGGAGTTTGAGGTTTACGTTCCAAGTTCATGACAAGATCTGTTCGTTCATACAACGCTTCAGCTTCCGTCCTAGGATTAGGAACACCGTAGATAAACCAATCATATTTGGCCACGTACTAACTAAATAATGCCATAACGTTCACATCTTCCAATGTTTTTACTACAATATCCTCAAACTACCAAAAATACCCATAAACTCTCTCATCCTCTTTTTTTCAATCCAAGGCTCTCATTGTAAATTTGACAAAGATCTCTAAAACCAGTTGAAAGGGCAAGAATCCCCTACTGTCCAAATCCAAAACCTGTACTCTACACCTTCCTCTGTAGATTCAAAGACAACCCTTCCTCATGCGAGTCCACGATTCTTAACGTACACCTTTCTCTTTGGTTTCCTAAGATTCCATTGTTTTCGGTCATGTCTTCAAGTCTCGTCGCTTGTCTTCTTTCTCTTAGCATTCACATGATTGGTTCGTTCTTACAGTTCCGTACACCCGCCTCTGACTCTAGCGCATTTGGGGGATAATCAACGAGCTCTGAAATTGTTTAAACAATGGAGATTTCTTGTTGGGTCGTGTTCTTTTCGATATTTCTATGCCTTTTCGCATCTGGGTCTTCCTCTATTGAGAATTTTCATCAAGCGTGAGTGATTTTTTATGGTTATTTTTTTTAGTTATTTGGATTTGAATCTGAGGATAATTGGATTTGTTTACTGCTTTAATCAGTTTTAGAATAGTGAAAGTTACGTTTTTTTATGGTTGATTGATATGCAAAGTTGCAAATTTGAATTGGGTTCGTTGTAATTTTCGTGATCTTGGTGATACATTTTGTACCACAGTTGTTTGGCACTTTGTATGTACTTTTATTGCTTTTAGGAGCAAAATTTGATTTGCTTTGTCTTTTAGAAAGGAAGAATATGCACTTTTCAATGTGCTAATTAAATAGTAGCTGTGTTCTGTGTTTGTTCCGTTGTAGTTTGAAACTTAAGTTGTGTGCTTTTGTGGGGTGTCTTTTCTTGAATTCTCGCTGACGTTGTCTCTGGTTGTGTGAATTGAATCACATTGATGACTTGTTTTTATGTTTAATGTGAAGTAAAACAATGTAGTACTTGGACTATGAGATAGGTAGGCCAAATTATGACCTTTTAGTTTAATTTAATTCATGGCAGGTTGGCAGTTTCTGGAATGGGATAGGTTGGGCTGGTTATTTCCGTTTTGAAAATTATAGGAAGAATGTGGCTATTTTAAAAGTGCGAATTGATTGCTTAAGAAGGTTTAGATTTAGAGGTCCTGTGATTTCTAGCAAATTTTGGGGAATAGCTGTAGCTGTAACCGGATTAGTGCTGTCTATGATATGTCTCTTGAAGTTCATATGCTTTATACTTATTTCTGGTTGAGCGTAATTGAGTCCTTATGCTTTATGTTGAAGATGCTTCATTTATATTAACCTAAGTCTGGGGCATTTGGTCCGTAAATGCAGTCATCATGATTGGGTTGTAGGTGTAACTTATATGAGGAAAATGTTTGGCATTGAAGAAGAATTTATATTTTGTAGTATACTATTAATCTACTTTTTGTTTCTCTCATGATTCGTTGACTTCATTGATCTAACTTGATTAAGATTTTGTCAAACTCAATGATGTGGAGTATTACACCTCAGTTGCATGCTTTATGCTAGGCAATGCTCTTGAAGTGGAATTTTAATCCTTGCGATCTGCTTATCAACTTGTTATCTCATGACTTCTCTCTGGGCAGAATGTGAATCCATCATGACAAACCATGAATTACGGTAGCATAAGCCTGGGTTGTCAAGAAATTCAAACCCTATGTTTGGAATGGGCTACAGTGTTGCAAAAGAAGCAAAGGCCATCAGATTATAACATTACATATTTAGTTTTTGGAAAATAATATTTTGATAGTTTTTTTTTTGAATTTAAAGGAACATTGTCGTCCATGAGTTTTGTTTAGGCTCTTTTGCTCTATGCATATTGTGTTGAAAATTGGCATCCATATCTGTGTCATTTTTCTAATAATTATATATATAATACAAGAGACATATGCTTTCACCTTATAGCCTCTATGGATAAGGGGGGAAAAATAAATAAACAAAACTTACAACTTTTGTGGGTTTTTTCTTTAGCTCATCATTCTTGGTTTTGTTTATTGCGACTCACGAATTGTTTTACTTGTTTCCCCAAGGCCGCCATGCCCTTCCTATGCTTATTATGCACTCCTTTCACACATTGAGATTACTAGCTTTTGATCCTGTTCACTTGATTTTTACTTTTCTTTTATATATTTTTGAAGCTAATTTATGCATTTTTGGTACATACAGGTTTCCTATTGTGGAACCTGATCCTGGTCATACAAAACTTCGTCTTTCAAGGGAGGGCTTGGAGGCCATTGAGAGGATAACAACCCCTATTGCAGCTGTTGCTGTAAGACTGAGATTCATTTTCTTGAGCATCTAGTAATTGGCATTTATTTTCCAGTTGAATTAGATTAAAAGATATCTTTCAAATCTATGTTTTTTTTTTTCTTAATGTTAGAAACCATCTTTCATTCACTGAACACACTTGGGGTGGCCATTTATGGGCTGACTGTTTTCTAATAAAGAGTTCACTTAATATTATGAAGGAACAATGTTTTCTGCGTTTGCTTGAATCATATCTACTTATGGTTGGTTTCCACAGAGCTAATTGATATTTTTTACGTTTTTGTGTTCTGGTACCACTCCACCTTGCTTATAATTAGACATTTTATAGCTTGAAGCCATGAAATTAAAACTGAATCTAGATATGCTAAGTTCGGAAAACGTCTAAATCTGTGGATGTCCGTATAATGTTCTGATTTGGTTCTTATAAGGGAAACTATTGGAATCAGGGGGGGAGGGGAGGGGAGGGGTAAGGTTTCCGACCAATCATCTCTCCTAGTCCCCGTGGAAGTGGGAATTTTGTGCATTAGGTATGACCTTTTTTATGAAGGAAATTATTATAAGGTGATAGCATTTTGCCAAAAGTCTTTTATGTTATGGATACAAAAAAATTTCATGACTACTGGTCCATTCTGTTTCTGTAATGATAAGTGTGCATCAAATTATTGTTTCTGATCAGTAGTACTTTCTTAAGAAAATATCTCTAAATAATAAAGATTATCTTTTTTTTTTTTTTTTCCCATCTGTTTTGAGTCTCTCTCAATCATTGTATTGTCAGGTTATTGGGCCATACCGCTCTGGCAAATCTTTTTTGCTCAATCAACTTCTCTCCCTCTCTTGCTATGAAGGTCAGACCTTGTTGCATCCTTATTGCTTCTTTCATAAAACCGTGGCTGATTGGTTTCAATGATTTAATATCTTTAATTGTTCTTTTACCTCATAGGGTTTGGTGTTGGACACATGCGTGACACGAAGACAAAAGGTAAAGGCAGATGTGACCTTGATGTTGTGGTGCTTTCCCAAAAAGAAACAAAAAAGAAGATCTTAATGTTGTAGATATTCATATCTGGTTTTGTAGATATCATTTAAAATGTCTCTTGTTCTCTTTTACAGGGATATGGGTTTGGGGAACCCCAATAGAATTGGATATTGATGGAGTTAGAACTTCTGTCTTTTACCTTGACACAGAAGGATTTGAAAGTATTGGGAAGTCTAATGTATATGATGACCGGTAATCTCCATCACATCCTTTAATTTTGGTTTTTATTGCTGGTTGTAAATTCTTGTGTACTCTGCATTTCTAATATCTGCTTTTGCAGGATTTTTGCTCTGGCAACTGTTATGAGTTCTGTGCTCATCTATAACCTGCCTGAGACAGTTAGTTGCTCTGACTTTTACTTTTTCATCATTTTCTTAATTTCTCTTGCTTGGTTCTTAGTATGCTTAAGGACTAAATCTGAGGTTGAGGATGAGAATAGTAGGATGGTCCTTTCCTGGATTTTGTATGTGTGTGGATGCAGAGCAGAAATGTGGTTCCAAACGCAAATGCAATATGTTCTGTCTTGGATGTGGGTGGCCATGAAAGAATGCAAAAAATATGAGAAAACATCTGCTGCTTTGTAATGGCACAGAGTCATGGCTGAAAAAGAGAATCCACTTAAAAAAGTGTTTTATAAATTTATCATGTCATTAGTTAAGATGGTTCTTTTTAGGTTCTTGAGATGCCAATTACAACAGAGAAAATTACATATCAGCCTATACTTCATTTACTAGGTTCTGGGAAACAACTGTTGTTCAAGCCCACATTTCGCCGTTGGCATGTCTTGGCTATAGTAATTTGTTTGTCTCATTGTTTGCTTAGATTCGTGAAGCTGACATCTCTCGGCTGTCATTTGCTGTTGAGCTTGCTGAAGAATTTTATGGGAGGTATACAATTCTCCAAGTTCTTTATTAAGCATTGTATGTTATTATAGTATTGGTTTTGAGCACCCTATTTTTATTACCGAAACTAACTTGCTTTCTGGTTTAATGTACAACAAACATCACATGGTAAATAGAGTGAAGGTAATTTATGAACCCTTCTATTTTTATTTTAAATTTTCTTAAATGAGTTTTATTACTAACTCTTTGTTATTCATTTGAATGGCTGGATACTTGCATAGGGCCAAGATATTGCCTTTGAACCTGCAAAGCTTTTGTGGCTTATCCAGCGTGATTTTCTACGTAAGTTTAGAAATGCTTTCCTAGTATATATTTTGTTGAAGTAGGAATTAAGAAAGTTCCAAGAATTTTCTTTGGACCCAATCACCTTTTTATTTAGCTTTGAAGAGTATGCTGTAAAAATTAAAATAGATCGTGACAGGATTTGGACTTGAGAGATACCCAAAGGGTGGTGCCTCACTAATTGTAGTTAGATGGAAACTGATATTGTTGTTGGTGTTTAACAGAAGGGAAGTCTGTGCAAGAAATGGTGGATGAAGCTCTTCGACATGTCCCCAATAATGATGGTAAGTTTTTTTCCCCCCTGCTTGAACTCAATGTTTATGAGTTCTATTACAATACCCTTACTGCAAATTTAAAACAAAATTTTGATAGTGGGGCACTTGTCATAATTGCAGGGGACAAAAATATTGAGCTGGTAATTTCTCTTCCTGATGCTTTGTCAATTATCAATAAAATGACTTCTCCTGAATTCTAAGTTTACTCTTTTGAAACTTAATCAGGTTAATCAAATCCGTGACTCTTTGGCTGTTATGGGTGATAACAGCACGGCCTTCAGCTTACCACAAGTATGTGTTTGCCTCATCTCATAATAATCTCTTCCAACCCTTCCTCCTTTCTCTCTGTCTTTTGTTAACCTAAGTACTAATAAACAGCTGGGTGATTAGTTGTTAAGGCACATTGGCTTCCTAAACTTATTGTGAACACCTAGTTATGTTACAAGGACACTTCAAATGTGTGAACCCTTTTTTCTTTTTCTTTTTTTTTTTTTTTTAAAAGTAATTTTCATTGATTAAAAAAGGTGCGTAGCCCAAGTGCACGGGAAGATATGTACCCTTGTTGGATGACATGACATGGGAATGGGACTTATGGGTGCTGAATATGAATTGTATATGCCTTTTGTGCATTAAATGTGTCTGGCAGAGGAATAGAGGAGTTCATCTATAATTTGCTCAATGTTTCCTTGGTTTTCTTCTTCCTATTTTCATTTTGCACGTGGTTACTTCAAGATAAGTCGAGTCAGTTGAGTCACATGAGTATTAATTTTGAATCCCTTATGTCATATAGGAAAATTTTTCTGTTATTCTAGGATTGAGGAAAAAAATTGATTTGCCTGGTACCCTGGGAAAAATGTTGTGATTCTTCAAAGATTATATTAAGGCAAATAAGCATATGGCCTTGTTTATATGTCTGGTTTTGCTGTAGATCCAGGCTATTTGTTGCCAGATACAAAGACTTGCTGTTAAAATCTTTGGCTCTGGTGATCTTATTGATCCATTTGTGAACTTTTAAACAGCCTCATCTCCAGCGAACAAAGCTTTGTGACATGAATGATGGTGAACTAGACCCTATGTATGTCAAGAAGCGAGAGCAATTAAAAGAGCTTGTTGCTGGCAAAATCCGTCCGAAGATTGTTCAGGGTAAACATCTAAATGGAAAGGAGTTTATAACTTTCCTGGAGCAGGTGCCTATCTTTAGTCTGAAGATTTTATTTTAAAATCATCTATAGTTTGAGAAAAAGTGAGATTTTTAAGTTGTTCATCATGTCTGTGTCACTTTTGGCAGTTGACATGAAACTCAACTTGTGCTGTTTTGAGTTGGAGAAATGGAAATTAAATATGTTCAAAACTTAGACCAGTCTCAACAAGACTGATGTCCTTGACATAGTGTTACTGTTAATCTGAAATTTAAAAAAAAAAATTGAAAACGTTGTTATAACTTGTGGACAATGGTTTTTTCAACTAAGATCCACCCCTTATTATGGAGGGATAAAACGATGGTTCTGACAACTCATAAAAATTTCAGAACTTTCCTTTTCTCCCTCCATAATAAGGGGTGGATCATGGGTTCAATCATGTACTGTGCCTAACTTGTGTATACTGTATACCTATAATAGAAATAAAAGATCATTACTAGTAGTAAATTTGAACAAGATATTACTTGCATTATTTATTTGCAATTCCTTTAACTATATGTATTTATTATTTTTCTACTTTAGATACTTGAAGCCTTGAATAAAGGGGAGATCCCATCAACAGGCTCTCTTGTGGAAGTTTTCAATAAAGGTATTCTTGAGAGGTGTTTGAAGCTATACAATGATCGGATGGCAAGATTGCATTTACCTGTCTCGGAGCAACATCTGCAAGATACCCATCAAAGTTCTAGAGATGGAGCAATGCAAGCTTTTGATGAGCAGCATTTTGGACGACATCATGCTAAGAAATCAGTAGAGCAACTGGATGAAGAAATAGAAAAGGTATGGTTTGGGCCATTTATTAACATAAAATTGTTATATATTGATTCGTTTACATCCTTGGACTGCAATGTGGAATGGATGAAAGTTTCTAAACGATGACTTGATGTGAACTTGATTGAGCAATTATACAAATTGACTTATGTGCTCAGTTCCCCAAAAGAAAAAGTCGATTTTATTTGCAGTGGTGACTAAGACATTGATTCCTTTTAAGAAGTTGGTATTGTATTTTCATTTGTCCTTTATATCTGTTTTACGATCATGCTATTTGAATAATTATCTTGAGGGTGATTCTAGCTGCTGGTGCTCTAGCACCATTGGACATGCGGTGGTGCTTTACTACTAAGATTAGGATTTATGGTTTAAATGTAATACTTTCTTTCATATTTATTGTAGGCATCCTCTTTTTCAAGTATACACCTATGAAGTTTGCAATTTTTTAAAATTCCACTGCAAATTTTGTCTAGGTGTATAAGAATTTCATTATGGCAAATGAATATCAATCCTCAAAGCTCTGCGAGGCACTATATACGAATTGTGAGGAAAAAATGGACCAGCTTCAAGTTCTCAGGCTTCCTTCCATGGCAAAATTTAATGCAGGTTTCCTTCATTGCAACCAAAGTTTTGAGCAAGAGTGTGTTGGACCTTCAAAAACAATCTACGAGCGTCGCATGAAGAAGGTTAGGCATAATCCTCATATTCTTATGTTCCTTATTCCTTCAGTTTCAGTTGATTAAATTAAATTATTTTATTTCCATGTGGTGTCTGAATGTATCCCTCTTTCTGTCTGCTGAATTGTAACATTAATGGACCATTTAAATCTGCAGATGTTGGGGAAGTCACATTCTCTATTTATTAAGGAATACAACCACAGGCTCTTCAATTGGTTGGTGGCATTCGCCCTTGTCATGGTAGTGGTGGGCCGGTTTATCATAAAATTTATTTTGATTGAAATTGGAGCATGGATACTCTTTATCTTCTTAGAGACATACACACGGATGTTTTGGTCAGCTGAGTCTCTTTACTACAACCCAGTTTGGCATGTCATCGTATCCACTTGGGAAGCACTTGTTTACAGCCCTTTCTTGGATTTGGACAGGTAATGAAATGTTTACTCTTTTGCACCTATAACCAATCTTGTGTTTACTATTGTTTTCGCACCTTCACAAAGCATAGTTAGGTGCCATTATTGCTACCTCGTGTTGCAGTTTTGGTACCTTCTTAATAAAATCCAAGGGTGTCCTACAGGCTGCATTTCTTCTTTTTGTTCATTCTTTATGAAACTTTTTTGAAGGAAATGCATCTTATGCTTTAAAATGAGTAGCAATATTTATTCCAGAATATATTTTCTACAATAACAAGTTGAATAACAGGCTGCATTTCTTCTTTTTGTTCATTCTTTATGAAACTTTTTTGAAGGAAATGCATCTTATGCCTTAAAATGAGTAGCAATATTTATTCCAGAATATATTTTCTACAATAACAAGTTGAATAGGCCAAAGGTAGGAGAATTGAAAGCATAATGACCATTTCTTCCCACTTATATCAATTTATTTAGTTATTCTGTTGTTTGAGACAGATGGGCTATTCCTGTGGGTGTAATATTGGCGATGTTGATACTATATTGGCGTTGTTATGGGCGAAGAAAACATGGGTCACATTGGCTATTACCGCTATACAACAATCACAAAAGTGGCCCAAATCGGCCAAGATCAGATTAAGTATGGTGACTTCATGCTTTTAAAGCCTTTGATCTACCTGCTCGATCATCTTCTTGGGCGAGCTCTTCTCTTTTAATACATAAAGCCCGCCGATCCACTATTTGGTCCGATACAGATTTTATTGCAGAACTGTGAAGAGGTGAAAGATCGTTGGCTGCATTGATAAGTGTCTGTAACTGTACAATTGGTTTATATTACTCTAATCTGTTGATTATTTCAAATGTTTATTTTTTCACAGTTATTTCTGTTAAATTTACTTAGTAAATTAGAATGTAATACCTTAGAAGGGGAAGAGGAAAGATGAAAACAGAAGTAGAGAGGAAAAAAAAAATAGAAAGAGAAATTGTTTCAATTACTGTCTTGCTTTGAATTCTTTCAATAATTAATTGGGTCGGATGAATTACATGATGACATGAGGATGTGTCAATATTATTACAAGTTCTTTAAAATCATAACTTTAATTTATTTGATGCAATAATTATCTCATGCATCCAGTATATGTATTATCTTTCTTGCAACATGTTGTCTGTGGACCGTAGGGTTCAAATGTTGTGAGAGAGATGATGAGAAATGAAAAAGAAAAGTAATTGCATTTCTTTTGATATAGTTGTACTTTGTGATTGAGGTTAATCTTTGAATCAGATTACACCTAAGGTACAATGAAAACCACCAAATTTTACTTGCCAAAAAAAATAAAGAACACCAAACGTTAGGCTTCTTTCTTGGAAGGTAATATGGCCTTCTCCAAATACAGATAAGCCACAGTTGGAAGTTATATGGATTGGTCAAGCTGTTTTGAACATTGTATGCTGCGTTAAAACTACCATAAAGAATTTGCAAGGGTTAGTCCTGCAGGCCCTTTTAGTGTTGTCTGATATATGGACCACAACAAAATTTATAGAAAGGTAGGTGAATTAATCAACATTTGGCGTTGCAAGTTAGAGAGGAGAATGTGTGAACTATTTCAATATCAATGGGTTAAGCCTCTAAAACAAATGACAAAGTTTTAGTTTGGAGGAATATTTAATCACATGATTTATATCAAAAGCCTTTGTTTTTATTTATTTATTTTATTTTACCTTGTAGACTGAGCACTATTGCTTACCAAAAAAAATAAAACCTCGAATTTCTTTTTAAGATCAATTCAAATTAGTCATGTTCAATTTAACTGTGAACATATTTGGGAAACTATATAGCCATAAACATTAAGAAATCCGTTTGGGAGAGGAGGAAAGAATAAAATAAACATGATTTTTAAAGAATATTCTATATATTCTTTTATTTCGAAGTTTAATAAGAATGGATAAAATAGTTACGAGGGAATGTCTATTAATTTATTCCATTTTCTTCCAAAAATTCCTCTTAAAAGTGGTAAGAGAAACACCAATTCTTTTAATGAAATGTAGCAAGGCAGTGAAGTTGTATAATTTTTTTTTGGAAAAGAACCCCTTCATGGATTCTTATTAATTAAGCCAGCTCGATCGTGATCGACAAAGTAGTTCATAATAAAAACATTTCTTCAACTCCATAAAATTAAATTATATAAATATATGATTTATCAACAACAAGATGAGATCTTTTCAATATCATTAATAGTTTAAGTAAGTTCTCTTGAAAGAAAATGAATTATAAGTATGCGATTTATTAATGACACGATGAGATCTTGGGAAATTAATTCAAATACTATATAAATTTGCTTTGCAGAGAGATGATTGTGAAATAATTGATTTTCAATTAATTTAACTTAAAAAAACCAATATCCATTTCCTCCCTCCCCAACTATCGAATATCTTATTAGATTAGAATAGATATAATTCTGTAATATTAAGTGTATAAGATACAAACTATAACAGTCAAATTAAGTGAACACAATTGATTAAGTAGTAATCCAACATAAATCTCACCAAAATGATCTCATAAATTGGAAAAACCTTTGTGCTTTGCAAGTGAAACTACACATTATACCTTCTTTTTTGCTAATTTATTCATTCTTTTGCCTATAAAAAAAAACACATACAATTTCATTACAACCCAAACTAAAAAAAAGAAAGAAAAGAAGACATCCCGCGCTTTCTCCATCTTGATCTGTTTGGACATCTACAATTGCAGACCAATACCACGCGCACATAAACCAATCTCGCAATCAGTAGCGCACATCTTAGAGTTAGTGTGGCTTTTCTTTTGCCAAAAGTGACACTCCTTGAAAAGCGCGTCGAGCTTCCATTTTTGGAAAGCTAGTTGTACATCGTCACCATGTCTTAACTTCCCATAATCCAGTGTTTCTCAAGCGAAAACCAAAATGTAAAATCCAGCCAATCACATTTCTCCCACGCAACACTCACTAAGGAGAAACAAGTAATTATCTAAACATATGATGAGTAATCTCGTAATTTAACTTCTAAATCCACTCTCAAAATATGTTGAAAGTACACGTGGAGAGCCGAGATTTGTAAACAAAAGTCAAGTCTTTTGTGTAACGCATATGATTTTTGTCAGTGCATGAAATTGCCCATGAACAAATCTGAGTGCAGGTGTCGTTCATTAATGGAGGCCTCTAGCACCAAATCCTTAAAAGGGATCCAAGTACATGTATATATATATAATTATCATTGAGCCAAACACGTCATTCTCAGACTTTTTATTGTGCTTTGCTTCCTCAGGTATGTGTGTGTGAGTGTGAGGCTTAGAGGTGTTTGGTGGCTTGCATGCTTTTAAATTTTCTATCATTTAATATTCCCATTATTTTTTTTGTCTAATCTTTTACACATTGATTTGGTTTAAAGTGCTTTCACTTGGATTTTTTTAGGGTTTCAAGATCTTAATCTGAAAATGAGTGACTCAGGAGAAGTTATAAGCAATCTAGTAGGTGAGATTAATTGATTTTGATGCTTCTGCAAAGCTATCATTTGCATGCATGTATATATTAGTTTGTAAGAGATTGATTTGTTTTTATTTTATTTTATTTATTTATTTTTTATATAAATTTAAAATTTTTATGAATGAGTATGTGATAATAAAATGATATGTTTTTATCTGATTTTTTTCGTTGGTTCAGTTCTTGTTGATGACTGAGGCCAAAGCACAAGTTTGTATCAGTTTATGTGAAAACCAAAATTCAGTGATATTTTTTTTAAAGGGGGGGAAAGTGAAAATCTAGTGCCTTGTGTTTGAAAAATATCAGATTTTCTAAAAATTTAATTGAGAGGAAAAATGAGATTTTTGCTGATCTTAGAAGAGGGGAAAAAGGGTAAAATAATTGAGAATTTCTCAAAGGAATGAGGTGGTTGGTAATTCTAATTTACTAATCAATTGTCGGTTTGTGTTTCCTTCTTCACCTAGAAAGAGGTAGTCTTCATCAGTGTTCCTGTAAGAAAAAAAAATAGATGAAGGCTAAATAACTTGCTATCCATGAAGGTACTTGTTCATGAAAGTCATATCAAAATAGTTTTTGTTATTATAAATAAAATTGAGAGGGATCTTCTCAATTTTGTTGAAGAATTTTGATGAGGAAGTTCATGTGCATGTCATAAAAGATCATTCAGGTAGGTTTTACAGGTTTTATTGATGCATTATGTGAGTAAAGTTATGGAAAATCAACTCAAATAAGTTAGTCTTTATCCCAAGTTTGGCCGGAATCGTATTAATGTTATGCTTGTAATCATTGGTAAATTAAAACTTGATTGTTTTTCAAAATACTAATTATGGTAGTTTACGACACGCGACAAATATGGTTATGCAATCCTCCTAACTGAAAACGGTATTTTCTCAACTGACTCTACGTCGTCTTGTGCATGAACATGTATCCTTTGTCGATAATAATACAATTGGCTAACTACATAAAATTTAACAAATATTGGTCATTCAATCTTTCTGAGATTGATATATATATAGTAGAGTCCAATATAACAATTAAGCCATAGTCCCAAATTTGTCTGGATCAGTTATATGGATCTACAACATACTAGTTTGGGTCGGTTATATGTATTCTTTTCCCTCATTCTATTTTAACCAAAATCATACTCTATGTTACTTTTTTAATTGACATGTTTTTTACTACTTTAATTAATATTATTTTTGATAGTCTTTTATCTTTTTTCATTCTCTAATCTTGAATCAACTCATGCATAATTTCTCTTGTTACTGCATTAACCGCACTTCTCTAAAAAATGACCAAACCATCTCATGCAATTCTCACTCATCTTTTCATCAATAGGGATCACCCCTATCAGGTTATCAATATGCATCTAAAATCTTCTACTTTGACCTCTTAGATCATCTAAATCCCCTTTTGCTCGATATATATTGATTGAAATAGTATTATATTTGCATCTACAATCCAAACCAAAATATAGTTTCCTTATTGGTGAAATTGATTATTTTTTACTGCTGTCTCTTGCTAAATTCTTCTTTCAAAACACTAAGTTTTCACATTTGTGTCAAATATATGAAAAGCAGCATGACTTTTGATTATCTATAGTGTCATCAAGTAGTAAGGATGGAGATTGTCGACAAGATCAAGGGGGAGAAAAGAGTTTGGAGAGTTCAAATTAAATTAACAATTACTCATCTTTGAATCATCATTTTTAGAGAGATATACATGTGCTCCACTAGGGTTAGGGTTTTCGGAAAGCAACTTAGTAGTGACTCCCAGTAGTAGTCTATTCTCTCAGTTCCACAGCTCTTTTCCATGCTTGGCTAGCAGTTCAACCTTAGTAAATATGAATGCAGTAACATAGTCATCAATGGTGCTACCTAGTACCTACTTCAGGTGCTAATTCCTATGATAATTAACTTTTCCATGGAACTTAACCTTCAGCATCAATAAGACAAAAACCTAAACATCTTGCTAGCTAATTACACATACAAATGAGATTACTGTGCCATTAGCATGGTAATTCAGCAGTAGGAACTGATTTTGACTGGTAAAGTCTAAAAAGTCTTTCTATGTATGTGTATTAGTATATGCATGAGCATAGAAACATATATATATATATATATATATGCTTTCATATATGTTACTTTTTTTATATTGGCACATATATTATCTTATATATAATACTTTCATTTCCAGTTTGTTGTCCTAGACATTCACAAGCTACAATAATTGAATTTGCTTACATTGTTTGAAGTCTCATATACACATTTTGATTACGGATAACAACTCAGATTCTAATTCATCAAACGAAGTTCTCAGCACCATTGAAAAGAAAGGTAAAGCCAGTACTCAGGAACCTTCCACAATGTTTGGCAAAGAGCTTGGAGACTGTGAATTTGATTCTGCTCCGGGACCTATGGTCAACACTGAAGTCAAAGTAAGTCAAAAAAATTGCTTTCTATGTTTTGAGCTATGGTGTTGTAAACTTGAAACAACTTAGATGTGTTTATATCATTTTTCCTTTTTCTTTTTCCAGAATGGTAAGACAGAGATGGCTCCGGATGATACTTGGATTGGAGTAGTTGTAACCAAGGTATACAATGGTGTGAGATATGTTGGCCAGGTTACAAGTTATAATGCTGAAACTGGATGGTTCAAGGTTTGACTTCTGAACTATACTATTTTAATTTATGAATGCCATAATTGTTTATTAGACCTAATTATTTTGAGACTAGGATCTTTAACATTTTTATTCAACTATTGTGCAGATTATCTATGAAGACAACAGCTGGGAGGAAGTGGCTGAGGACGAAATACCTCAAATTTTAGCCTCTTTTGACATAATTCGCAGCTACTATAACCGTGAAGCCACGGGGTAAATTAAATGACTAATTCTTCAAACCTACCTCGCCTTTTTACTTCAGAGATTAGAGGCTAATTACATTTAGACCTGAATTTAGAGTGAGTTTATTTTATATATATTCATTACACTTCTGTGACTAGCTATTAAATATCTTATAGTATATTCAAGCATTTAGTCATCTTTGTTGACCATATATGAAAAACTTGGCTCCTTCCCGAAGATTTTACATATTCATACATTATTTTGAAGAGGTAATTAAAAAACTTTGTCATTCTACTACAATATTTCTCTCTAGGTCTTATAAAAAAACATGTGTCTCTAGGTAGTATTGCACTACCAATTGCTTTTAACTCTGTGTTGACTGTTGCACACAACCATTTGAAATGCCAGGCTTCAGTGATGCAAATGCATTTGTTTAGAGCGTTGTAGTAATTAATAACACTTGCATTTGTTTCTTGATTACATGTTTAAAATACTTTCATATGTCATAATTAATAGTTCTATTTTTGTTTTCTTGTTGCTTCCACCATTATAAATCACCCATCAAAATTTTGATCATATCCATACAGTGAAGAATTTTTTTTTTTTTTTTTTTTTGATAATAGTGAAGAATTTTATTTACTTTTGAAATACTACAAGAGTATTATATCTTCCATCTTGAAATTTCATATATGTTCCTATACATTGTTTTGGGAAAAATTTTAAGTGGAGAAAGGGAATTCAAACAGTAGATATCTTCGTTGAAAACATAATAAAATGCCATTTGACCTAATAGTCATTGGCACATATATTACTATATGGTGTTAGAACTTGGTCGATTTTCTTGCCTAACTAGAATATAACTTAATTGAGGCATTATTTCTGTAATTGTATAACACCTTTAAAAACAATTAATAGTGGTAGTTCGAGGAAGTCTCATCAGAGGAAGAGGAAGCCTGCACAAGAAAACAAAGTTGCAACTCCTCCAGAGCAGAAGAATCCAGCTAAGAAGGCCAGAAAACCCAAGAAGGCCAGCACATATGTTCCTCTTGCAGTCAGGGAGAACAAGAAGGATGCCTACTATTGGTACTGGTAGTGCATTTTACTTATCAGGTCAGTTCAAAATTTCTTATACCTATTTGTGCAAAATTTATTATGATGTAAAAGCGACTGGTTCTGATTAAATGATTGTTTTTTTCTCAAATCTAGGTTCAAGAATAAGAGTAAACTGAGCGAGCCAGGAAAAACAAACACATTGGAAAGGACTTCAATGGCTGTTGCTTTTTCCATATACCTTGTGGACTCATCTTCTCATTCTGTTTAGTATCCAAACTAAAGTTGTGTGCTTTGGTGGAACTAATTAAGTTATATTTATATTTCAAAATCTCTTGCTTTCGGAGATCAACTGAACTCTTTATGGTATTGTTTAACCATACTATGTGGTACATCTTTTCTATATATTAATATGTTGTGAGACATAATTTTAAGTATTATATCTCTTTTTCTGAAATTGGGAGATGTGTGTATAGAATACATATTAGGATGCATGGAACTTTTATATAATACTTATGGCTGTTTCTAATTAGATATTATTTTGGTCAACATAAATTACATATTTCTTGACTCAAGTTTTTACACTGAACTTCACATACTTTATCCTCTTTATAATTGTAAATATAACAATACAAAGGAAAAAAATGTCATTCAAGAATCAATTTGGGAACTTAATTGTCTTTGCAAATGGTTTTGGAAAATCACTTACTCAAAATGTGAATTGAAAACAAGGTAAGGATTTGTTTTGAGGCAACATACTTAATAGGTTTTCCAAATATATTCAACAATGTGACTTTTTGACCAATACAACGCAACTACGTGGTTTATTGGCCAACGCAACATAACAACGTGGCTTATTGGCCAATGCACTTCCTTATGTATGGTTGTAGCTTTCAAGACCATATAGTTGAATTTAATTGGATAAACTAAGGTATAACAACTTTGTAACTATACCTAAGTTACATTTGATTTGAATGCGTGTCATGTCTAGGACTATTTAGATCATATGACATAATGATTTTAACAATTGAATGCATCATGTTTCCTTTATAATGATTCCGAATCTTTATGCCGAAAACATCGAGATTCAACAATCAAAACGGTGAGATTATAGATATCATCCTTGTTGTATACGTTTAAAACATTTATCTTATACTTTATTTTGTAACAGTTACCTCACATATATAGCTAATATCGTGAAACATTAATTAATTAATGTCAACTTTAACGGAAAATTGATTTTGTGGCAAGTCCAACATAAGCTCCTGAGGAAGAATTACACTTCGTTTGGGAGGAGGGAAAGGAATGGAATGGAATGGAAAAATAAGAATATTTTAAGAATATTCTTTCATTTCCCCTGTTTGGAAGTTTAAGTAGGAGGGAATGGAATGGAATGGAAAGACCATTCCCTTGTTTGGAAGTTTAAGTGAGGGGAATGGAATGGAACACTCATTCCTCCCTATTCCCTCCAAATCCCAAATTTTCATTCCCCCCAAAATTGGGAGGAATAGGAGGGAATGGATTAAAGTTTAATGATTTTTTCACCAAACGTCCCAAAATGCCCTTAGTATTTTTGTAAAAATCCTAAATTACCCTTATAAATTTGACCTTTTATTTTCCTCAGTTTCCATGGTATTTCTATAATATTGTATTTCTAAATGACTATGCATGGACCTTTAACAATGTCAATTTTCTTTTAAAAGTTTATTTTGTGGACAATGAATCTCGAATTTCCATTTATTGGGATTATATTTTAGTTTATATTGCTTAGATTTTGTACTTGTTTATAATTAAGCGGATTTTATACCACCTGTTGTCCTGTACTGGTTTCTTTCTTTGTTAGCAAGGGCCAGAAAAATAGAAATAAACTCCCATAGTATTTCTATAATATTATTGTGACACCACAAGGTGTCATATATGGTGTGGTAATTCTATAGTATTATTCTATAGATTAATCTTACATTTTATAAAAATAAAGGGTATTATAGTAATATTGTTATAAAATGATTCATTTCCATTCCTTCTAATATTACTCCCAAACAAAATTACTTACATTTCATTCCATTCTATTCCTCTATTTTAAAACATCCAAACAAGATTACTTAGTTTCATTTCATTCCATTCCATTCTATTCCATTCCATTCCATTCATTAAATTCATTCCATTCCATTCTATTCCATTCCCTTATAATTTATTCATTCCATTCCATTCCATTCCCCTCTAAACTCCCAAACGAAGCCTTAAAGAAAAAGATTGTTGTATGTATAAGTGATTATGATATTGAGATAATTTCATCACCTCAGGGCTTAGATGGGTGGATGTTTTCTCTTACACTTCGTTTGGGAGGAGGGAAAGGAATGGAATGGAATGGAAAAATAAGAATATTTTAAGAATATTCTTTCATTTCCCCTGTTTGGAAGTTTAAGTAGGAGGGAATGGAATGGAATGGAAAGACCATTTTTTTTTTTTTTTTATTCAAATTATTTTAGGGTATACATGGATATCAATAAGAAACACTTAGAACTGGTTGCCCTTTTTCATATTTCATGGGGCAAGAAATTTTGGATCTTGTATAAATGGAGGAATCATACCAAACTGACCAAAGATGATTTCTTTAGGGCCTGAGTAATCCAAATATGTTTGATTCATGGGCCACTTGCTCCCTCAGCCCACACGAAAAGGCAACTAGGAAGAGTTTAGAAGCTAATAGGACCAAACCAATACTGTTCAGTAGAATAAAAAACAAACCGACGTCGTTTAAGGTTGAGAAATCAAAGGGCAAATTCATGCACGTTCGTCACCATCTCTGCAATTTGCGAATTACGAGCCCTAACTCACTGACTGAAGTGAACTGAACTGAGTCGACTCGGCCAACTCAAAATGGACACGCACTCCTCGCACCTCACCGCGCCGAACCGTTCCCGAAGCTCTCAGTCCCCATCTCCTTCTCACTCCTCCGCCACCTCCTCCATCCACAAGCGCAAGCTCGCGTCTGACGACCACGCTCCCCCTTTCCCTCCTTCCCTCTCCGCCGACACTCGCGACGGCGCTTTGACCTCCAACGACGACCTCGAGAGCATCTCCGCCCGAGGTGGCGGCGCAGACTCCGATTCCGATGAAGACTCCGAAGATGAAGCCGCCGCAGCTGCAGCAGCCGCCGAAGACTCCGACGAAGACGACTCCTCCGCCATGCGAACCTTCACCGCTGCTCGCCTCGACTCCAACTTGGCTGCCGCACGCAACACGAAGATCAAGACGGAGAATCTGAGCTCCTCCGGGATGGTCAAGATCGAGAATTCGGATAGCGCGAAGGACGGTGGGTCCCAGGGGACCGGTCCGTCGGGTCCCGCAGCTCCTACTGGAAGCTCGGTGCCGGGAATCGTTGTTAAAGAAGATGCGACGAAGATTTTCACGGAGAACATTCAGACCAGTGGAGCGTATAGCGCAAGAGAAGAGAGTTTGAAGAGAGAGGTAAGTGTTTTTCTCTCTCTCTGTATATCAAATTTTAAAGCTTTGTTTGTAAAATTAAAGTTTAGTAGAGGTAAAGGAATGGTTTTGTTGATTTGGAAATGGTTGCAGGAAGAGGCAGGAAGTCTCAAGTTTGTGTGTCTATCAAATGATGGTATTGATCAGCATATGGTTTGGTATTCTATTCCTCTTTGCCAAAAACATTCTTTTTCAATTTTAACCAATTCAAATTCTACCAATTTAGTGAAAAGTTTGGATTTTGAATTTTGTTTGTGGTTTCTCAGGTTGATTGGATTGAAAAATATTTTTGCAAGACAATTACCTAACATGCCTAAAGAGTACATTGTCCGTCTTGTTATGGATAGGTAATGTTGTGAAATCTTGTGAAAAATAATGCATACATTCAAAGGCATCTTACTCATGGATATATTTGCCTGTTTTATGGCCCGGATTGTTTGTATTTTCTATGTTTATTGCTTTGTCCCCAATTGTTATGCTTCTAGACTGTCATTCGTTGATTTCACCTACAAAGTGATCAAAATTTAGGTGTGAAACTTTGTGTAAGCTGAATATATTTAAAATATCCATACATTGCAAGAAATGAACTCAGAAGTTGAAAACCCACCGCCTTCTCTTCTATTTGGGAATATGATATCTTTTTTCATTTGTTTACCTCTATCTTGATGATTAGTTTTTTGTTGGTGTTTTTATATTTGCCTTTTGCATTGAAATTCTGCAGAAGCCATAAATCGGTAATGGTTATCCGAAAAAATCTGGTTGTTGGAGGTATCACATATCGCCCATATGTCAGGTAAACTTCACATTAATTTCATCCTTATGATTGTTTTTTTCCCTTCTGGTATCATTTACAGGTTGAAATTCCAACATATAGTTGCTCTATAGCAATGTTACATTTGTTATGGTGATTTTTATTTTTTAATCCTTATCATTCACTGTGCCACTGATGTTGTCATATTTGTAACAACATGCCTACTTATTTGAAGTTTTAAAGTATACATAAATGAGTGTAGAATGTGGAGCACTTTCCCTGCACATTTTCATTCATGCCTTCCTGTTTCTATCCCGTTGCATCTTGTGATTTCTTCTTATTTTTAATTTCATTCACTCCCTGAAGTTCTATATTTTTAATTAGCTCATCTTACCATCTTTCTAGAGATCGAGGAAAAATTCCATTTTTGTTGGGTTTAAATCTTCCTTGTAATATGATCACACTTATCTTGCAGTCATTTGGGCTTGGTTTTATTAGCATCAATCATGATTATCAGGAGTTTGGCCTTTTGGTCATGCGACCAATAGGTGTTAACCATTGGATCTGGAATTCCTACCTTTTTTTGTTTGCTTTGTGCACCTCTTTGATTTAGTGTGTAGGAGCTAGTAAGAACTCTGCAGTAATTTGT
Organism: Fagus sylvatica; assembly: GCA_907173295.1. Taxonomy (NCBI): domain Eukaryota; kingdom Viridiplantae; phylum Streptophyta; class Magnoliopsida; order Fagales; family Fagaceae; genus Fagus; species Fagus sylvatica. The sequence goes on from OU015771.1 coordinate 31,980,832, forward strand.
TGGTGTATGGTTTGTTTACATGAAACATCTTTTATTATTTCTAATGACACTCATTTCCCTGAAAATTCTCAGCCAGAAATTCGGGGAGATAGCTTTTTGTGCAATCACAGCTGATGAACAAGTAAAAGGTTATGGCACCAGGCTGATGAATCACTTAAAACAGCATGCACGTGAAGGGGATGGGCTAACTCATTTTCTGACATATGCTGACAATAATGCTGTGGGCTATTTTATCAAACAGGTTTTGTCATCTATATTGTGTGTGTTTGTCCTAGTACTTAAGGTTTTTATTAGTACTTGTTTAAACTAACAAAGGTGCAACCTTTTTTTTTTAATAAGAAATGTTTAGACTTCTCTAGATAGCATGGTATGATGAACTGCTGCAGAAAATCTCTTTGTTTGGGAAAAACAAAATGAGGGACAGAAGTTAAAGAAGTAGATCTGATAGTTTCTTAATAGTTGTTTGCCAGATACAAATATTCAGCCAGTTACTTAGATGGAAGGTTTCGTTAATTTTAAACAAATACTACATTTGCAATAAGATTAGATACTGTTCTTCATTAGTAAATGTCTCTCTTTTGTGATTAATAATGGTTGGATCATTCATCTGACTTTATGAACTCTTAAAGAGTTATATACTATTACTTTATCAACCCTAACACTTACCTCCATAAATGGCTCCTTAAGGGATTCTGGGTTCATCTTGATAATGTTTTGGCATAATTTTGCTCAATTGTTTTTTTTTTTGTTTATCCTTCTCCTGATTGGAGAGGGTTTGATTTTATATAATCCATTGAATTTTTTATTTTTTTACCTGTAGGGTTTTACTAAAGAGATCCACTTGGAAAAAGATCGATGGCAAGGGTATGTATAAAGAAATCTCCAGACTCAAGAAGTTCCTTTTTAAAACCAGTTTATTGTGCTATTTCCGTTGTGGTGTCACACTTAAGAAGTGAATTTTTGGTGTGTAGAATATGGAATTACTTTTTTTTTTTTTTTTTCTCTCTCTACTTAACTTTTACCTCCACCAAGTGCTACCACCCTAGAAAAGGTTTTTTTTTTTTTTGGTGTGTGTGTGTGTGTGTGTTGTGGGGGAGGGGGGTGGGGGAGGAGGTTGCCTCTGTTTTCCAAGTTCCTATGTCTGACCTTCCTGAGCTTATCAAAAATAAAATAAAATGTCTGACCCCCTCTAAGATCTTGCTTCATATGTATGATTAATTAATACATTCCGTTGTGTTTGTTTCTAGTCTATTTGTAAGAATTTCATTGGCATCCAGGTATATAAAAGACTATGATGGAGGAATCCTTATGGAATGCATAATTGATCAAAAGCTTCCATACACTGATTTGTCAACTATGATTCGCCGTCAGAGACTGGTAAGATAAATATCTGCTTAGTCATACTTATCAAAAAAAATATCTGCTTAGTTTTTGGTTTTCATAATCGAAGTGAATGAGTTTTTCTTTGACATGATAAGTCATGATAGATGTCTAAGAATTTATAGGGAAAAATGGTTTTTGCCATTGCTCCGAACTATTTTGGGTCTTATTTTTCCACTTGTAATGTACCTTGTTATCTGACCCTGGCAAATTATGTTACTTCCACTCTCTCTTTATTTTGGCTAGACCTTGCATTGTAAATTGTTGAACTACTTGTTAGAGAGGTAAAAGTTGCTGAACTACTTTTAATACTACCACTTTTATGCAGTGTTTGGAGTGTGCTACTGGTCCTTTCTCCCTAGCTTCTTTTTAGTTCTCAGCATGATTCTTCTTCTCTTATATTAAACTGTTGGAAGTCCTGACAATTCTCTATAAAATGAAAGTTGCAATGGTGTGAAACTGAGTGGAAATAAATAAGTAGACAAGGGAAAAGTTGGTTGTTATTATAGATAATGTCGCCCCAGGGAAAGACTTTAGATTTTAATGTTTGGATTATTTGTTCTCAATTTGGTCAAAGTATTTTCTAACTTGGAATGCAAAATGGAAGGGAAACCTAAACATGTGTACCTCTCATCCCCTGACTTACAAGTTTTTTAAAATGATTTCATCACTTAAAAAAATGTAATCTTTCTTTTTTCTGATTGTACTTTCTGATCTCATTATACTGACTTTAACTATGATCTGCATTATATTGTTGTTTTTGTTTTGATAGGCAATTGATGAAAAAATAAGAGAGCTCTCAAACTGTCACATTGTTTATTCTGGAATTGATTTTCAGAAGGTACATAATATCATTTCTGGATGTTCTAAAGGTCTCTAATCAATACATACTATGTCCTTCTGATGGTTTCGTTGGATACATGTTTAACAGTACAGAGTCTTAATCGCTAATAGTTTCGACTGCATACAGCTTGAATGAATTTCTCAAAGTAGATTAGACCTTTACATGCTTAGAGCACCTTCATGAAGTCAGTACATGACCAAGGTGATTTGCAACTTTCATGATTAAATAGCAATATGCCTATGCGATGTACGAGCTAATTAAAAATCATATGTAAATAAATGAAAAAAAAAACTATTAAAGTAGTGGAAATTGAACAATAAAATAGATAATAAAAGTTAAAGAAAAAAAATTGGCTATGTTATATGATGAAAACATATCGTGTAAAACCACGTTTTATTTTATTTTTTTATTATTATTGGGATTAAACTATTTCAAAATAAATAATGAAACTTCTTTTGATAAGATTCTTGAAATTTTTGGTAATAAAATTTTAATCGGAGTAATATTAATATAATTTCATCTGAAGAAAATTATCTTAATAATTTTAGTGTACATATAGTGAGCCACATTGCAAACACATGTCATTGAACCACTTAGGATAAACATGGTATATAAGACTCAAGTTTAATTATATTTCATTGTACAGCGTGTAAAACTCAAATTTTATAATATTACATTAGATTTCTATAATAAATTTTGTATAGTTTCAATTTTGGGTCTAACTAAAAATGAAAAGTCACAACGTCCTTCATGATCAAATCATAAACTAGATACCAAAGGAGATCCGAGATCCTCTGAATCATCTAGATGCATGTCACAATAGCAAAGCCTGAAACCAAACAGTATCCAATGCACCTTCTAAAAACCTTTTTCCAGGTTTTTTTTTTCCCTTTTTTTTTCAAGTGTTGTATGGTGCTTTGCTTTATTTCCAAAGTTATTTAATGGTAAAATAATGTATGGATGTACCTAGTTCTGATGGAGAACTTATTTGTTCAGAAAGAAGCTGGTATTCCCAAAAAAATCGTCAAAATTGAGGATATTCCAGGATTGAGTAAGTTTTTTAATTTCCCCTCATTGTCAGTTTATTTGCTTAGCATTTTCTCCTTTACTTTTGGTATGTAATGGGAAATTCAGTGCATAGGATAACATGTATAGTTCCGGTGCTCTGTTTTCTGGATTAAAATTATTACCCTTCACAAGTTTTAAATATTAACAGTCAATATTCTGTTTTCCTTTCCTTTTCAATCTTTTGGCTGAGATGAATTCTGTACTGAGTTTTATATAGAATGCTCCATATAGAGGTATATCTCCTTCCATCTTTACCATCACACTCTACGGTATGGATCTATTTATCAGATAGTTCCCATTAAAGTAAACTTTCTCCAAGCTAAGCAATTACCAGTGAGAATCTCATGTGGGAGTTGTATAAAACCTAGCTAATAAAGGTTAAATAGGTTGTTGTAATTGTGTTCTTGTCCTCGTCATTATAATTATGGATGAGATGTGTAATTTATTCACTTCAAAACATATATTTCTAATTAAATTGAGGCCAAATTTTGGTGGTGCATGATATGCTGTAGTTAGCAACTTAAATTTGCAAGTATTTATCCAAAAAAAAAAAATTTGCAAGTAATGGTTTTGCTAATTCAATTTTTTTATATGAATTATCTTTTTCTTTTCTTTTTTGTAAATGTCATCCTCTTCGATGCCGGCACTGCAGATATGAACCATCTTTTTTTATATGAACTATCTAATTCTTTGCAATGTATGAGTCTACATGCTACATGAGGTTATTTCATCGAGTACCAGAATGTTAATTGGATGTTTGTGGTGTGTTTGACAATAGGGGAGGCTGGGTGGACCCCTGATCAATGGGGCCATTCACGGTTTAGAACTACTCTAAGTGCTTCTGCAGACAGTGCTACAAATCAAAAACATTTGACTGCATTCATGCGCTCACTTCTAAAGGCAAGTTTCTCAGATCTTTTTCTCACCTTTTTATTTTGTATTAATGCAGTACTCTTACCAAAAGAAGAATTTATTCATGTGAGCTCTGGAGATTGACTCCAACTGTCCAACAGATATTGCAACTTCTATAGAATCAATGTCAGGCAAAATAAATGATCATGCTAAATTATGTTGCCAAGAAAATAAGCAGGAAAACATAGCTTGACATGATTGCAAAAAAAAAAAAAAGTGTTTGTTTGCCACTGCTAAATCAACTTGAATTTGACCTGAGATTATAAGTAAATGTCCTCCCTTCAAGGATTTTGCCCTGTTTTTTCTCAGATGTATGCCCCTTATACAGTCACTTGTGCTTCAGGCACTTAGCTTCAAGCCATGCACAAAAGTGAGAGGGTCAATCTGACAGCCTCTTTAAAAGAGTGATGGACTACTGATAATCAGATCTACATATTCATGCTTTTGTGCTCTGCAACAATAAAATAAAGACCTATCTTTTGATAATGATTTACTTCTCTGACTCCTGAAACTATCTAAACACCTTTATTACAAAATTTTATATGAAGTTTTCTCTATGATATGTAGGACCCTCCAGATCCCAGGCTGACATGTGGGGGGAGTTGCCTTTTGTGCTTTCAGTATGAATATAATAAAATTTGTAGAACTTATCATAGAATTCAGAAATGAAAGTATAATTGCAAATCTCCATTTTTTTTTTTTTTAATATCTCCTTGTGTGACTTTATTGTGCTTGTCAATATTTATTGGAATCTTACCAAATAGATTTTCATTCAAGCAGTCGATGAATGATCATGTTGATGCTTGGCCATTCAAGGACCCAGTTGACGCACGAGATGTCCCCGATTATTATGACATCATCAAAGATCCAATGGGTAAGAAATTTCATGTGAGGTTAAAGCTATTATACCATAAGGTTGATAATTTTCATGTGAGGTTACTATATCATTAGAGTTGATAATTTCAAGTGAGGTTATACTGTATTAATCACATACAGAGCTGTTGAGAGTGTTAAAATGGATAAGTTAAATGCCTTGAAACTTGTAATTGGGTTGATTGTCTCTTGAAATTATCTACAGAACACCTAGAATGGTAAGTCAAGGTTTTTAGTTCATGTAAAGTTCTAGTTACCCAGAAATTTAATGTAATACAGGAAGTGCAGGACTGTAATATTGATTTAACTAACAGAAGTTTGGTAACTATTAGTCATTCAATTTGGTATTCTACATTATACGATCAGAGCTGGCTTCAAAGAGAAGTCAATTCCTACAAGCTTTGCTTAAACCCTGTGTTCATTTTATTGAAAAATCTATTAAAGAACTATTCTTGTGCATTTTTGTCAAATTTGTGATGCTTTCATGGATTTTCAACCTACTATAGATCTGAAGACAATGTCGAAGAGGGTAGAGTCCGAGCAATATTATGTAACGTTTGAGATGTTTGTTGCGGATGTTAAAAGGATGTTTGCCAATGCACGCACCTACAACTCTCCTGAGACCATTTATTATAAATGTGCAACCAGGCATGGCATAGTGCTCTATTCCTTATTCTAATCTTCTCCTTTTGTTTTTAAATCCTCACTATTCTTACTTTGATAGATTTTTGCAGGTTGGAAGCCCATTTTCAAGGCAAAGTTCAAGCAGGTCTCCAATCTGGTACCAAAATTCAGCAGTAACGGATTCAATATATGTAGTATATGTGCATTTGGATCATGTCAGGGACACGCTGATTTTTTATTGTTCTGTGAGGTTCACATGGAACATTGTAAGAGTCAAACCAAAGGAATAAGATTATTAGATGTGAGATCGATTAAACTTATAGACTAGAATCTTCAGTCAAATACCATACTGGGTGAAATCACTCTGCTACAATAGCAAAGGGTCACTCCACATAAGTCCAATCACTAATGACTAGACCAACTCAGCTCTAACATTGTAGGAAAACTGTGTTAGGATGAATTATGGGATTGTTCTTACTTTATATAGAACTGCAAGAGTGATGTTAGTGATACGCCAAATATTCCTACATAGTCTTACAAAAGAAATTTGATGAGTGATGTTCTTATCATATTTCTTGTCTTTTTCATCTTTTTGACCTGTCTTATCGTTAACATCTTGCATAAACCTTCTAGGTCAAAAAGTTTGGATAAGGATGTCTGAATATCATTGTGGGGAGAAATAACTGGCCTCCTACAAAACATTAGTGATGTTCCAGGTAATCATTTCAAATAGGCAAATCTCAATCCATCTATAAATTTCATCACCGGATGATAGGAATTTACCATTTCATTCAAGTTATTTAAACTAGAAATTGAAATCCGTCCGAATGAACCAATAGTAAATTAACTAAATCACAATAAATCTAAACTAATATTCTGTTCAAATCTGCTTGTTATTGTTTGCAACCCGAGAAAGTTCATTGTTCCAACCAGGCATGGTCCCATGCAAACTAGCATTCGGGGAAATCTGCTTCTGCACTTGTTGCACGCCAGTTGTGTGCTGCACTGAAGACATTGCAGCTACTCTGCTTCCCCCAATATCTTTCTGTTGGTTTCCAATGAGAGGGATTGGGGGGTTGTTGGTAAAACTACTGTCTAGTCTCTGTGGATGTGGAGTGCCGTTGGCAACAGGGGGAACCGGCTGGTGATATAACTGGTTGAGGTTTGGTGGAATTGGTGAAGCAGCATTTGTAGATGCATGCATCGGGCTGCTGGCAAATGGCGTTCCCAAATTGGGTATGTTAGCCATAGCTAGAAACAGTGGGTGGAGCCCTGTCACTCGCTTAATTTGTTCTTCAGCCATCTTCACCTGGGGAAATCCATATGATATATTAATCACATTCTTTGTGAATGCAAAAACTACAAAGAAAAAAAGAAATAGTGAAAGCAATTTATGGCAAATCTATTCCATTATATCCATCCATAATCTATTATATGAAGCAAAAACGTCCCCAACAAAATTAACCTTCTCAGACAACGCCAGCAAATGGATAATATAGTAAATATCCTATTTTAAAATAAGTTTTACATACGTTTTAAAACTGCAAAAGGGGGGCAGAGAGAGATCCAAGAGAGGGAGGGAGGGCTGGCAGTGTACAAATTAGAGACTTAAGAGAGGAAATTCCAGGCATGAGACACTCATACTAGCATCTTAAACAACTTTTGGTATGTGACATGGATACGAGGTGTCAAACACAATAACCTTGATGCAACATGGCGGTTAACATCAGAAGACGAGTCAGCATCCATTTTGTGAAAATACAATGACTAGTACATGATGCAACAACCATCATCAACGAATATAAACAAATAAACAGGCACTGGAAAACACGTCAGACTTGTATGAGTTGGATCCATATTCCACAGTGCAATCATACCACAGAATTGGCAAATTATGAAAACGATGCTCCCTGCCAAATGCCAATAGTGCAATAAAAACAAAACAGAAATATCTATAATCCTAATGGAGCCCATCCCGTGAAACCATAAAATATGGACCAAAGCACTGGAAAAACAAGAAAGTAATCAGTGACACTTTCATTTAACCACCCTGAGGCTTGAGTCAAAACCATTTCTAATGTTGGCCCTGACCTAACTGGCTTTATACAAAAAGGCAGTGTTATGGACTGCGAATGAGAGATTGAGATGAACACAAGAAAATCTTGTCTTAACAATAAGATGTTATCATAATCACAGCTTAATTTTGTAAATAATGATTAAAGATTCATATGCATGTATATGAAGACACCTAGGTGTTTAGTTTATATGCATTCTTCCGTATGGAGAACATGCAAGTGACCAAAGAATTTGACAACAATGGTGGCTTACCTGTGCTCTCATTGACTTAATCTCAGCTTTCAAAATTCTGTTTTCAGAACCAGATGATCCACAATTATTTTCCATCTCAGAGAGACGCTTTGATAATGTAGAGTGTTCAACCCTAAGATGACCAACCTATATAAAACCTTATCAACTTAAAAAAATCATAAAATTAAGGATATTGATGGTGAGAGTGTTTAGCATTAACAAAAAACATAAAGCATTACCTGTGTCTCTAGTTCACTCATTTGTGCTTGTTTTCTTCTTCTGGAACGTCTAGCGGATTCTCGATTTGACAACATCCTAAGCCAACCACCAACATATCAATTGAAATACGAGTAAACTTAAACCTTCTTCCTTTTTTTGGAATATATAAATCAAACTGAGACGCAATCCAGTTTAAATTAAATTTCAAATGAGGTCACCCCAAAAAAAAAAAAAAAAAGATAGTCCAAAGTAAATCTACAAAAACCTAAGAAGGATCCAGAAAAGTCAAATGAATTATGATGCAAAACCCATTTGGACAAAACCTTACAATAATCCAACAGGATATCTCCCACTGACTTCCTTATACCTTCAAAACCCTTATAATCCAATAGGTTATTTGCAACAAAACAGTTTTTTTTTTTTTTTTCTTCTTTCTTTTAGGTAGCAATGAAAATAGTTCTCAAATAAATACATCAATTAAGAAAAACCATCTCACCATCATTCAAAATCAGAGAATTTGTTTCATAATACTCAAATAAACACAGGTACTTGAGGTTGAACTTTTTCTCTTTTTTTTTTTTTAAGTACTTGAGGTTCAACTTTTTTAGGTCAAGTATTGACTTTGTTTCGAAAATGTATTCAAAAAGAATTCACATAGCCGTCAAGACCCATGTAGCTCAATTGACCCTTTCTGGTGTTTCCAACGGAGATATCCATGGTTCAAATTCCTCTTGCCCCATCTATCGAATTATAAAAAATAAATAAATAAAAAAGATTCACATAGCCGACCCCAATAAATTAGGATTAAGGATTAGTTGAGTTGAGTAGAAAAGTGTATATTGAAGTTTCTTCTTATATTTCTTCTTATAGTTCTCTCATTCCCTCGTGTGTGTGTGTGTGTAACTAAAAAAAGCGTTCCCTCATTCCAAAACAATTGATCGTTCTTATGACTATTACTTACAAAGAAAATAGGAAGAAACAAACATAAACAAAAGAAAATGAACCACTCGGCTGTGTAGAACTATTAAGAAACACAGAGACCAAATGAGGTTAAAGCATTGAAGAAACAATTTGTAGTTACCTCCTTGCACGTTTTGCATTAGCAGGATCCATATTCTCAGTGATCTCTATATCTCCCTCAAAGTCATCATCATCTGATTCATCTCTTGATGATCCACTAGTTGCTTGTCCGACTTGAGCTCCTGATCTTTTCTGCAAAGGAGGTAATGCTGGAATTCCAAGTGGTCCACCATCAGCCTCACTTTGTGCCATAGGGAAACCATGACCAATACCTACAATAATTAATGTGCATAGACACAGACAGAGAGTTCTTTAAAAATTTATAATAAAAAAATGAAATGAAATGAAATGAATGTAGTCCCTTTCAATAAATTGAGCCCCTTTTTTTTCTCCAGGCACCCTTTTTCTGATTTGGAAGAATATATCGAGTTATTGAGTCCTCATCGATTAATTTATCAAAAAGAGGGATAATGACTATCAAGATAATAGAAGCAATTACCATATTACATAATCGCCAGCCTATAACAGCTTTATAAAGTACAAATTAAGAGGGTGCCTATACTCATCAAAAAGAAAAAATAAAAAAGAGGGTGCCTATTGAATCCAACTAATCAAACTAATATATATATATATATGTGTGTGTGTGTATTACCAAGTGAGGTACAACTTCTGTTGAAGTATATAAATACAAATAGATATGAATTGCTAAAGTAGAGTTCTTTCATAAAAAAAAACCGAGGAAATGAAACACACTCACACAAGAACAATTCTAATATATTTAAGGTATGTTTGGAATAGAGGAAGAGGAGAGGAGTATAGAAAGGAAGGTGACTGGAATATACAAAAACTTCATGTTCCCCTCTACCCGCACTCATCTCCCTCCATTCAAACATAGGGTAAGTTCAGGTTTCATTTAGCAATAATGAAAGTAGAATCGCATAAAAGCAACATTATGTAACACACATAATTATTACTGTCTACTTTACCTAAATTGTATACTTCAATTATCGATTATTTTGCATGCCCCAACACAAATTCCTGTTGTAACTTGTCAATCATCATGAACTTTACATATTAATTTAACGCCTCAACAAAAATTTTAAAGGAAAATAACACACACGAGGCATCAATTTACAAAATTTCTAGATGCAAATAAATATAACAGCAAATTAATTTGTAAATTTTCTCATTGCAAATAAACATAGTCAAAATTCTCTAACCAATAACAATTACCGCCATATATATAATGGAGAATAAATAAAAACTAAAACACTTAGAGGCAAAATTAAGAAGCAAAATCCGATATAAGATAAACAAAAATTGCAAAAATAAATTACCATTAAGTTCAGATCCCAATTGAGACGGATTTGACCCCTGCGATTGATTCTCCGCTACATTACCAGTTTCTTCAGGCTTTGATTTCGATCCCTGCACTCAAAATTTTCAATAGCAAACAAAATCAAAACAAATAATTACATCTATATCTACGTATGTATAGAGATAGAGATAGAGATAGAGAGAGACTCGTAGAGCGACGGCGGCGCAAGCGAGTTCGAGCTTGCTTTTGAGAATAGCGCGGTACTCGTCGGAATCAGCGAGAGCCATCGGATACGGATTCAACGGCAGAGGAAGGACCTCTTCTTCAGCTACGGCGAATTCGTCTCGTTTCGAGGAGGAAGATTCCATCGGCGACACCACACCGGTCAACGTAGAATCGGTGGCGATGATCGGCGTCTCCGGAAGAGGAATCTCGGGATCCGCAGCCGAGTACTGCTCGACAAACTTCATTAGCGACCACTCGGAGTCGCTCCTCGGCATCGGAGCCGAGTTGACATGAGTCGGATTAGCCGAGTTGATTGTGCCGGACCAGAAAGAGTCGGCGATTTCGTCGACTGAGAAAACCTTATTCATTGGAGAATATTAAAACTCGGTTGTTTGATTCGCTCGCTTTTTCAGCTCTTTTACAACCGAGTTAATAAGTGTTTTTGTAAGAATAGTCTCATCTGTTTTTGTCACGTTTCCGCTTATTCACAAAACTTACGTGTCTTTTAGAAGAAGATTGATTTAGGAAGTGGGCCCTGATCTTTGATTGATTCTTTGCTGTCTTGCTTCTTACAAATTAATAGTTTATCCGTCCTTAAACAGTTTAACTTAGGTACTCTTGAGTGGATTGCGATCCACTAGGGTGAGTGATATCATGAATTTAAGTGGGAGAGATTATGATATCTTAAATTATGTCGATCGTATTAGATAAGTGTCATGAATTTAAGTGGGAGAGATTATGATATCTCAAATTATGTCGACCGTATTAAATAAGTGTTATGCAAACATATTTGGATCCCACGTCAAGTGTTTATTAAGTTAAATTAGATTATATAAATGATTACAATTCTCAATAGGAACTTAATTAGGCTAATCCTTTTGGATTATACTACAGATATGAACGGTAGGTTGTAATTCAACAAACTCTTCTATCATCCATCTCCTCTTATCTTATCACATTCAAACATACACCATGAACTAAACCTCCAAGACTTACCTCACTATACCAGAAAACACTTATTATACATACTTTCCACTTCCTTTCACAAATCAATCTCAATTCAAAAGACCCCCTTCCCCTGGCTAGTAGTTTCTCAAATTTAAAATTATTAGGGTTGTTCTTCTTCAATTGAAAGAAGATGGTTGTGGGTGACTTAAAAGCAATAGCCATATAAAACCAAAGTTGGCTGTCAGGCTGTGTCTTGCTGAATATTAATGAAATGTACTTGCGTTTGTGTGTGGGTTTAAGTACTCAAAATAAAAGGTGTTAACTTGCCTGAATCTTTACGTGGTGAATTGCACTCAATCTCCATGATAAGAAAATTTTGGGGGCGACAGGGTCAGAAGGAAAATCAAATCCATTAGGTCATATTGGATCAAATATGCAAAGAAAAGATATAGGTGGAATGGATCTCAGAGATCTCAAAGCTTTCAACCTATCACTCAAGAGTGGGTTCATTCAAATAATAATCACTCACTACTGATGTATTGAGTTCATGAGGCAAAATATATTCCAATTTTTTCATTCGTAGAAGCAAAAATTGGTTATAATGCATCATTCTCTTGGAGAAGTATAATAGAAGCTAGCTAAGGGAAGTAGTGTTGCAAGAAGTTAAAAGATGGATAATAAACAATGGGAGAACAATACAGATACGGGATGATAAATGGCTTCCCACATTGAGCACATATAGATTATCTTCACCAAGGTTGTATTTGAACTTTAGGGATGTTGCTCCAACAAAAAACACTAGTGATGTTCCACATAATCATTAAATAAACAAATTAATAATGCTCAACCATCCATAAATTTTATCGATAGAAAAAGGAAATTTACCATTTCATTCAAGTCATTTAAATTAGAAATTGAAATACAAAGCCTACTTTATAAGTACTTCCATCCAAATGAACCAATAGAAACTAAATCATAATAAAAACTAGATAGATATAGTAGAAATCAATTTCCATAATATAAACTAATACTTATTCTGCTAAATTCTGCATGTTATTGTGTGCAACCGCACCAGAAAATTCATTGTCCCAACCAGCAATGGCCCCATGCGATCCAGTATTCAGGTTGTACCATTGGCAAAAGTGTTGTGCGTTCCATGAGGTTGATGAAATGGATTACCACCGGAAACAGAAGAAACCAGCTGATGAAAGAACTGGTTGACGTTTGATGGACCTGGTAAAGCATAATTTGTAGATGCATGTATCAATCTGCTGCTGAAAAATGGCAATCTCACTCGAGCAATACTAGCCATGCTTAGAAATTGTTGGTCTTGGAGTGGGTGGATCCTTGTCATTCGCTTAATTTTTTCTTCACACTCGGAAACCTGGGAAAATCCATATGATATATTAACCAAATATTCTTTGTCAATGCAAAAACTTTAAAGAAAAAAAGAAAAAGAAAAGTGGAGATATCCAAGAAGGGGGGTGGGGTAGAATTTTACAAATTAGAGACTTTAAAGAGGAAATTTCAAGCATATGACACTCATACTAGCATTCTACTTAAATCCAATTTTCACAACCTTCATGGTCACCCAATAACCTCCTTAATTGGCATTTATTTTCAAATAAAGTATAAAACAATAATATAAACTTTTAAGACGGACTAGGTATACGGGCCGGCCCAACCCTTAAGCCAACTAATTCATGATCAATAATTTTGCATCTAAAAGAGTAAGAAGAATGAAATTAATTTCAATAAATTTTTTTTATAAATATTTATTTAAATTAGCATTGAATGGTCAAAAAACTCCAATTTATAATTTTGCTTGAAGCCTCTAAGGCCAACCATGTAGATATAAACTAATTATAAACAATGGTGACTTACCTGGGCTTTTATTATCACCATCTCAGCCTTTGAATTTTTGTTCTCATGACCAGAAGTACCACACTTAATTATCTCCCTAAACATATCCATTGATGACCTATGGACTTCACCCCTAAGCTGCTCAACCTATATAAAACCGTATAAAGTTAAAGAATCATAAAAAGAAGTATATTGATGGTAAGAGATCTGAAAGTTTTTACCTCTTCCTCAACTATAGTCATTTGTACTTGTTTTCTTTCTCTCGAATCCTTAGCTGATTTGCGATTCAACATCATCCTAATTAAGCCAACCACCAACATGTCAATACATGCAATTGTGCATTTTTTTAATAAATAAATAAAAATTCCATGGAAAAGAATAATTAAAATCGGATTAAAATCACCCCAAAGAAAAATATAGTCTAATGGACCAGTATGAATCAAAACTCATTTGAACAAAACCTTAAGATAATCCAACTAGAGTATTAGTAGCAACAAACAGTTTATTTTTTTAAGTAATGCAAACAAAGAATTTATAGTTACCTTTTAACACGTTTTGCTTCAGCAGGATCCATATCCTCAGATCCACCAGTTGCTTCCCTGACTTGAGCTCCTGATCTTCTCTGCAAAGGAGGTAATATTGCTGGAATTCCAAGTGTTCCACCTTCAGCCTCATTACTCGCAAATGTTTGGGAGAATATACCAATTGCAAAAGTAATTGTTCTCTATTCGAACTCACTGTTCATGTATAGGTCTGTGAGTGGGGAAGATATAGCCACACTCTATCTCCCAAAGGCATATACCCACGTATGAGCCCCACTATTAAGTATAATTTTTTGGAAAATTATGAATGTCACAGGTTCATGTTGACTGATTTATGACAGTCTATTGGTTTTGTCTTTAAGAGAGTTTTTTTTTTTGATAAATAGTTTTGTCTTTAAGAGACAGTATAGGCCTAAAATGCAGCCAGTGGTGTTTGAAACACGTGTTTCCAAGAATTTCAGTGAGGCTTCTTAGATGGTAGTTTAAACTGTTGTTAAAGTAAAAATCTTGGGACCAAAATCCATCCTTAACACTGCCCTATCAATTACTACTTCATGATATATCTTCAAGAAGAATAAAAGTGAAAGTTAAAAGAAAACTAAAGCAGCAATCTAGGTTATTTTTGTCTAAATTGTTTTTGCATACCTCCGCTAACGCTTTAGTGCTTATGTGTTTTTGATGAATTTATCATCATCGTAACTTTTCAGGTATAAATTTATTGATCATCTACATGCATATATATATATATATATATATTTAGGTCTGCACTACATTACCAGAACTAGAAGCAACGTCCGGCGGAGGAAGGACCTGGTCGACAGCAACGGAGAGCTCTTCTTGCACTATATCCCCTGGCCACACCACACCAGGAACCACGGAATTGGCAGCGATCATCGGCGCCTCTACTGTTGGGGGATTCTCCATGGCAGCCATCATTGGCGCCTCTACTGTTGGAGGATTCTCCATGGCAGCGATCATCAGCGCCTCTGTTTGAGGATTCTCCAGGTCCGAGGTCAACCAACTCGCGAAAAGGTTATCATCCAAGTCGCTCCAACAAGGTAAGTCAGGCAGAGGCGAGTCGATATTGTCGAGCAAGGAGTCGTACATTTTTGCTAATGAAGTGAAGAAAAAAGAATATCAAAAGTCTATATTTTTGCTTCGCTTGCTTTTCGCGCTGATCTCTTCTCTACTGTGCTAATGGACCAATGGTAAAACCTATTTATAGAGAATCCACAAAGGACTCTTGGTTCCACGCTATCCTAACTTCTAAGATTGATGTTACATTAAAACCGACAATGTAATTTCCTCTCTAAATTATTATATACGGTTCAGACTTTTTTTATTGTCTTAGCTTTAACACGGTACGTAATAATTAAGATTAATTTAACAACAAATACTGCAAGTCTGCAATATATCTTCCGTTTTTTTTTTTAATTTGTAATTGCCTAAGATTACTCCTACACGTATTAGATTATGTTCTCAGATAGATTTTACGTCAAATTCTGCATTTATTTTTTCCTTTTTTACTTTGTTGGCTTTCACACCGTCTTAAGAGTTAAAAGATAGATTTACCACACATTCTGCAAAGGTTTTTTTTTATTATTGCCTTGGCTCTTAGAGTCTGACGTCACTTTTCCATACCATCATTAATTTTACAAAAAAATTCTGCAATCTTCCACATCATTAACTTGAGAGGCTTTTCAACAAACTCCACCGACTCTCTATGAATATAGCACTGCAATATAATGTTAATGCTAGATTATTCACTCTTTTGTTATTAATTTGTCAAACTCTACAAGTTTTTCGCTTGAGTTAATAAGAATTGAAGATCAATAATAACACAATATATTAAATAAAATCTATATTACTATAGTATATAAAAGGACTAACGCTCACTCATCTCACATTCGTTAATGAATCAAAATTAATGTCATTCAAAAGTAATCCTTATATATATATATTTTTTTTAATTTAAAAAATCACGTAAGATTACCAATGGCCTTATAGTCTAATAACTTTTGGCCAACCCCTTATGTGGTGTTCAATATATATGGAGCACCAAAATCCCTCTAGCAAAGTAATTAATCGAATCACTTTAATAACACTACAAAATTAACAACCTAGCAAGTATTAATTTTCTTAAAAAGTTTTGAGAAGTTTCATGCTTTGTGCAAATCTTCCATCTGGAAGAACTTATTCTACTCTTCTTCAACGTTGATAGAAATAGCCACAATGATTCAGCCTTTTGTCTTTATTGCTTCTTCTTTTCCCTTTCTCTTCATCTTTTAAACCATTTTCAAGTATTGTGGCTTACACTATTCAAACCCTTTTTATGTTAGGCTGTTGGATACAACTGATAAAAAAGCCGTACAAATTACAAAAAAGATCCCATTTTTACGATGCATACTTACCACAGTATGGGCTTAATTGATCATAAAACATTAACTTACAATATTTGCTTGATGCATATCACTGTCACATCATGTTTGATCCCTCTTCCAGTCTTCCTAACTTGTATTTATGTAAAGAAGATGTTGTATTAAGATGTTACACATCTTTCTTCATGCCATTCATAAAATTTCAATTTAAATTTATAATAATTTGGATGCATGTTGTGCTGCTTATTCTAATAAATGATATTAAAATAAAGTTATGCCTAACATGATTCTATGTTCAGCATTAGTACTATTATGAAATGGAGGAGTGCTAGTATGAAGTATAAAAAATTTCCTTGAAGCATCAAAAAAATAAAAAATTTCCTTGTTTTTAGCCTCTATATGCTACATTGCAATATTTGGAATGAACTCTATCCTCATATGTACTATGGAGCTTCTTGGCTGCAAAATTAGACCTCTCTTGCACCATTTTGCCTCTCAGCAATTGAAGTGCAGCAGGGCTGATTTTCTTTGCTCTTTGGTTAAAGCTTACAATGTTATCATCACCTGTCTTTACAATTTAAACAGGTTTAGGCTCTGACTTGTTATGGAGGATGACACATGAATCTAGATGGCTTATTGGACTCCAAACCGAAATGCTATGCACTCCAATTGTGGAAATATTAACAAACATCCTGGCACGTAGAAATGTATTTCCTTTCTTTTCCTTTTTATTTATTTATTTATTGAAGGGAAAGGGTGAGAGAGGGGGGGATGGGTGTTTGAGAATTGAGATAGTGAAAATCTATTCATTGGTCAAAAAGAACAATTTTGTCATCATATCACAATATTAAACAACAATGTATTATTATTATTTGATTCAGATGATGATCAAAGTTGACAACAGAGTTACTAGAAGCTTGATTTTATCCCATTAAAAGTTGTTCTCAATCAAGTGCAGCTTTTAGGGATTTGGTGAAAATTTCTAGCTCCTTCAAACCTTCCTCGGGCGATTTTGCTTCGTTTAGCAGCTTCACCATGGCACTTCCAACAATCACACCATCAGCTCCCCAACCAGCTACCTGTACCAGAATTTACAATTTAGTAATACATGCCAACATGAAGGGAAGCACACCAGTCTATAAAAGCATTTAAAGGTAAATGTTGGAAAACTAACCTGTTTTACATGCTCAGGTTTTGAAATGCCAAAGCCAACTGCTACAGGCTTGTTAGTTGCCTGTCATAAAAATTGAAGCATGAAGCTCTTGTATAGAATTAGAAATCACTCATATCATTAACCTAAAGGCTTTTAGTTAAATGACCACTTTTCATGCTAATTGAAGATAATTATCTCAGACCACTCCTGAAAAAGGCAGTTTAAACATGTTTCATATCGTGTTAGGGAAGGTTATTTGATACATCCCAAGCATCTTAACATATGACAGTTATGCTAAGGGCCGTATAGCTCAATGGTATTGTTTGCTTTCCTTTATGAGGAGAACTAGGGTTCAAAAACCCCCTCACCCATTGTTGTAACTATCGAATTATCCAAAAAAAAAAGATGACAGTTATACTTTGATTATACTAAGATAATGAATCCATAAGCATTTAAAATTAACTTATTAAAATGGCCTACTACCTACACACCCAGCACAGCCACAACTAGATTTCAGACAAGTATAATTTGTAAATATATATACTGTTTAAGGGCATATAGCTGATTCCAACCCACCAATTGCTATGGTAGTCATTGTTTTATGGTTTATTAATGACTTGAACCTCCTCTTTTTCCTCTTTGGTTGGGACTTGAACCTCATTTAGGGTTGTCATAAGAGATACATATTGAAATCCAAGAAGAGATTAAATAGACAAACCTCTTTAATTTCCCGAAGAAGAGCTGGAACTCGCTCGCTCACAGATGCACGGGCACCAGTGACCCCAATTGAGCTTACCTAGCATTCAAAAAAAATCAACAGTTAACTCTTATATGCAGTGCAAGTTTTTACCTCAAAATTTAATGAGGAAGTAAAATATTTTTATAAAAGCAGTTGCCTGCAAGAGTTAAGACAACTTCAAAGATAAGAAGAGTACTGAGTGCTTTCATGAAAGATGTACATAAGAATTTCATTGCACTAATATAATTCAAAGGTAAACTACAATTCCTCATAAATTCTCTAATGAGGAAAGTATCAACATTCTTAAATCATAAAGATGAATTACACTAGCACAGCTAAGAGCTACTCAAGAACCATAAAAACAGAGATATAAAAATTCTAAAAATAATATAGAATAGATGCTGTTTCAGTTTTTTGTGTCCTTGAAGTTTGATGGAGACCAAAATCAAGAAAATGAGTGTCTAATACAATAGACCTGTATCACTATCTGTTACTTGAATCTACTTTCTCACAGCACATGTGTAGCGAATGTGTCAATAACTTCATTTTCTTACAGGGTACATTAGAAAGATAGTTCCAACAAAACAAGAGAGATATCAAAACAAACACATAATTTTATAATAAAGACATTTTTTTATGAATAGTTCAAATGGGCCAATAAGAAAAATACTAAAAACACATAACTAATGTAGAAGCCTTACGTTTCAGCTTGGACATTCAAGTTGCAAAACAATTAAATAAATAAATGAGGAAACTTGGTAAGGTGCATAAGCCATAAAAAAAGGATCTTACAAGGTACACAAATCCTTCTGCTGCTTCAACAATGGCTTTCATTCGATCCGTTGGAGTAGTGGGTGTAGTGAGCAATACCTTAACCACACCAATAGACATATCAGACCAACAAGATCCATTTATGTGCTATCAATGACATATGTTTTAAAGAAGGAATTGCATAACACATCTGAAGGGAAAAAAGGTTTAACAATTTATAAATTTATAAATAAGGTCAATGAAAACTAATGACTTGGCATTTGAAGGCAAAGAGTCTGTTCAGTCCATCTTTATTAAAAAAGTAAAAATAAATTCTTTATCAAAAAAGAGTTTGTTCAGTCCACAACTTGCCTTAAAAAATCCACGTTGGAAAAAGAAAAAGAAAAAAAAGGGAGCATCAAGCCTTTTCAAATTGTTTCTAGTAATTTCCAAAGATCAGTCTTTAAGATTAACTATGTACTAACTAGTCATTTTGATGAAAACCAATCTGTACCATTATATACGTTATGATATCATAAGCAATAGATTATGTACTGGTAAGTTAATTATTATAATGCACAAGAGTAACTAAAAAAAGGTGGTTGAACAAAACTTTATGATTACTATCATCACCATGAACTACCACCTAGGCACCAACTGCTTATAATGCTATAAGATACACAGTAATAGTAGGAAAAGTTTATATTTAAAAAAAACTTTATCCAAAATCCGAAACTAGGAAAAAGAACACATAAGATGAGAGTTAGACACACCAATTCAATTCCATTCTTTTTTGCTTCCCTTCTCAGAATTTCGGTCTCCTCTAGAGGAACATCTGGAACCACAAGCCCTGCAAACAAATGCACAATGATGAATGTAATAGAATTATAGAACAAAACATATAACATGAGGACGGGGGAGAAGGAATCAAAATATAAAAAAAAATGAGCAAACTTATAAGCATTTTCCATATTTACTTGGGGTTGATTGAGTGCATAGATCATTTTTCTTCTCTGTTGTGTTTTATTAGAATGGCATTTACAGAATGGGAAGTCGTGTGCCATGCACATAGCATTTGAGTAAATGAAATGGCTTGCTTCCCCTTGCCTTTGCATTCATATAATTATTTCAAAAATGCATAATTTACCAATTAGATCCAAAATCAGCATTATGAAAAAACTCAAAGTTTCAGTAAAGCATAAATTATAAGCTACCTTGTACTCCTACATCCTTTATAGTAGACATGAAATTCCCGACACCACGCTTGAGAATTGGATTGTAATATGAAAATAATGAAATTGGACAAGATAATTGAGGAACCACCTGTCAAGTCAACAATGGAAACATTATAACATGTTAAAGTCAAAATATGATAGCAAAGAAGCAAAATTAAGGATGTTTTAAACTTCCCCTTCTAGTGATTGTTCTTTGACCTACAAGCATGTTTTTATTATAAAGCACCACTCTAAAGTAAAGAAATATATAAATAAAGGAAGAGTGTAGCAATGTTGTTAGGTCTCAAACGGTGGCATACATTATAGTAAATATGCATAGCTGAGATGAGTGAGTGTACACAACCAATCTATTTCCTAGAAAGCAGCATCTGAAATTGGCCAATACTTTGCAACTAAAAAAATGGCATGGCATTGTATAATAGTCCTACCTCCTTCAGCATAGAAATAATTGCACTGTAATTGGTCCCTCTTGCCAAGGAACGTGTAGCTGCAGCCTGAACAAAAGGTACATCATTAAGAGAAGTGTGCACATTAGTTTAATTTTTTTTTTTTATAAATAGTGCGCACATTAATTTTAATGGACATAAAAGACAACTATAATACCTGGATAACTGGACCATCTGCCAAAGGATCAGAGTATGGCACACCCAACTCAATTATGTCGCATCCACAGGAGTCCAGCACCTTCAATGCTTCTGCTGTGGTTGAAAGGTCAGGATCACCAGCCGTGATGTATGGAATAAGTGCCACCTTCACACATGAGCATGCTCGTTAGAGAAACACTATTTGATAGGGAATCATGTATATTTAACACCTACTAACAACTGATCCCAAATGATATGTAAGTGAAATTATTAGTATTCAGAATTCACCGAAATGATTACATCGGATTTCACAATTAGGGAAGATGCAAAAATCTGCAGTAGAGAACATTAGCAATTACAAGAGATAATTTAGAAAGCTATGCTTCAGAAGATGGCCTCGAAGTTGAATAAGGCTTCTTCTTCTTCTTCTTTTTTCTTCTTTTTTTGGCCCAATTCAGTTTTGGGGTGTAAGCCCCAAAAGTTGGGAAACCATTGGCCAATTTCACATCAACACTTAAAATGAAATACCGTTGCGAGTCTGCAACCTCTTTCTCTCTCCTTTTTTATTGTTTATTCATCTGGTGGTCTTGTATGCATGAACTCACCCTCCCATTGCATTTTCATGAGGGGAGGAGGTGCCATTTGAGTTAGAGCTCATGGGCCATCAAGACCACAACTTGAGACCTAAAACATCAAATTACCCCCCAAAACTGCCAGTTTGTGGAAAAAGGATAAAAAATTTACTTAGAGTTGATAACTCACCCAAACATATGCATGTGCACTGTGCTCTATGCCTAGTCTTGGATAATTGAAGGTTCCACAATAATACCCAAATATTCATGAGTGAAGCATGGGAAATTTGCTATAAACCTTTAGATTAAGTGGGTAACATCACCCTATAACTTTGTTTTCAAAAGCCACAATGTAATTCAACAGTCTCTTCTATGATCCATCTCCTCTTATAACATTCAAACATACACCATGAACCAAAATCCACCAGGGTCCTCGACTATTTGAACAAATTAAACCACTTAAAACCCCTCAAAAGACAATATTTATCTCCAAGAGTCACCTCACTTAACAGTGGAACAATTACATAAAATCGTCAACATGCAACGTGATACCAGAAACATTTATACATACTTTCCACTTCCTTTCACAAATCAACCCCTAATCAAAGAGAACCCCCCCTCCTTTCCCTATTAGTTTCCCCAAAATTAAAATTTTTAACTCATGCTCCATTACCATAACATCAAGATCACAATGGCATATTATAAGATAGCAATAAAACTAGAATAATAAGATACACATCAACAAAATATACCAGTAATCCAAAGTAAAGCACCCAAAACACAAACCCAGAAAAATAAAATAAAATAAAACAAAATACCAACAACCCAATTGAAAAGAGAAGAACCCATGAATAAAAAAATGTTTTTTTTAGAATGAAATTGAAACATAATAAACAAAACAGAAAGTGAAATGTGTGGATAGCAAAATGAAAGATGCTTGCTTTCTAGCTTGATTGCTTACTTTGCCTTGTTTTTTCAGTCTTGTGAAAGTCTCAGAGATCCCAACAGTAGGGACAGTGCTGAGAGCAGCCATTGGAGTGAATCTTCTAACTGGGGTAACAAATCTATGAGAGGAAAAGCGTAGAAAAGAATTGGTTTCAGGGTTGTTCTTCTTCAATTGAAAGAAGCTGGTTGTGGGTGACTTAAAAGCAATAGCCATAGAAAACCAATGGTGGCTTTGTCTTGCTGAATATGAATGAAAATATTTTTTTGTGGGTTTAAGCACTCAAAATTTAAAGGGTTTTTCAAAAAATGAAAATAGAGATTTTGTCAAGTGCATTTCGAGGTTCTGTACTTTATAGTGGTACAGTGTGATGGGATTTTAATGATGGGTTGGTCTGATAATATCTGGACCGTTCATTTTTTGGAGTCAAACTGGGTATGCAAATGTGTTTTCTATAACTTGATCCTCTTGAAATCCTTTGATAGTTACATTGTATCTTCCTTTTGTTTTTTTCGGTTTATTTTATTTCCTTGTTTACTTTGGAGTTGGGACAGCTATGTTTGTGTTTTTTAACCAAACTTGCGTATCTAGTCATGTGATTTAGAAATGTAATTAATAGGTTTTTTTTTTTTCCCACACCAAATGTATGAGGGAGATAAAAAAAAGAATCATGAAAATTTTATACAAGAAATTACTTCAAATATAAATAGATTTTTCATTTTTGTATTATTTAATATTTTAAATAAAGCATGATTGATGTCGGTTTTCTCTATTTTCAATTATATATTTATTTTGTTCTATTTTTAATAATGGGTAGGTTACACACATCTAATCGGTCTTTTATTAATAATAGGCTAAAATGCATAATCACCCCTTGGGGTTTGGCTCAGTTGCAAACAGACCCCTTGGGGTTTTGATTCTGTAATATAACCACCTGAGGTTTTTAAATTGGTGAAATTGACCCCTCTAAGTATATTTTTTGTCAATTTTGCAAACAAAATTTGTCATATGCATTGCACTTGGATTTATAATAATGAATTTTTTATTATAAAGTGGTCACATACAATGCATATGACAAATTTTGTTAGCAAAATTGATAAAAAAAATATACTTAGAGGGGTCAATTTTACCAATTTAAAAACCTCAGGTGGTTATATTGTAAAATCAAAACTCCAGGGGGTCTGTTTGCAACTGAGCCAAACCCAAGGGGGTGATTATGCAATTTGGCCTTAATAATAATAGGAGATATAGTTAGATAAATAAAAGTAAAAGCTTAATTAAGGGTATCTAACCACATTTGAACCAGAAGGCTTAATAAATTCAAAAGATGGAATGGAAACTCCAGCAAAGCTTCTACTCACAATTAGCTGCTGAATTTGTCATATAATTTGCATAAAAATTGTCAATACCCGAGTAAAATTCTATAGAGTTCTTAAGTCTCTAAACTCTTATTCATCCATTGAAATGAATTAATTAAATAAATTTTGTCACATTATCAATAATGGAGTTACCCTAAAAACTCTATAATAGAGTTACTTTGAAAAATCTAAACTTCTAAAGTATCTTGATTTGGCAATACCACTATCATTTTCGGCAAATAACTTGAGTTTTTGGGGAACCATATCAATCTTGCCACGAGAATGGAATTAGACCTGGTGACAAGCACAATAAAAGTTTTTATTTTTTTTAAATGAATTGCAAGCTCAATAAAAGTTATGATATTAGATATCATGCATATTTATCATCGTACCACTGATTAGGAAAGTGAAAAGATGTATTTGGTACACCTAACATTTTCCCTTTTGGATCTCTTACATTATTGGTCTGTTTTTGCATTTGACCACATTTATGATTTAACAATATACTTGTTGTCAATTGTTACTTCTGATAGTATATCCTAATGTCCCTTCTCTCTATTCACATCAGTAGGTATAGGGTTCAATGTATGAATCAAAGCTAAATTTTCTGTTATTTATAACCTTATATATCGGTTTCATAGATTCTATCTTGTTGGTGTTACTCAACATTGCTTTCTTAAAAATATGAAAGACACATGATATAGATGTTAGTGGTAGTGAAATAAAGCTATAAGAAAGACCAAATTTGCTCTCACTGCTCCATTTCTTTGGTTGGTTAAAGTTTGCAATAGTTGCTTCTTAATCGATGCATAGTTGTATATGGTCAGTCACTTCTAGTAAATCATGAAGTCCATTCTTTTCACTTCATTGCAAATGGACTTTTGTGCACATTATTGTGCAAATTGAGTTCATTGCAAATGGACTTTTGTGCACATTATTGCATGTGCAAATTGAGTTTGATATGTCCGAAGAAAAAACCTGCGGTTGTGCACTTGTGCTGGCAGATGATGTGAAATTAAGAATCTGACATTGTGTTCAAACTTTAAGGAGGCTGAGCCACTGAGGTGACTAAAATCTAGAAAGAAAAATTTTCACAGCCCAAATTTACATCAATAGTTCTTTAGTTATAAATTTTTTCAACTATTAAGTGGTATGATAGAATTGATGCTAATAAAAGTAGTGTGAATATAAGACCCCTTTTTTACACGATATCATTTCAATCACAATTTATCATATCATCAATTATAAAAATAATTATGAAAAATTGCACGTCTCTATCAATGCTATCTTTACTCAATTTACATTTGTCATTGAAGATGATCAATTGTTTACCTAACATTTCTGATAATGTTTCTTTATTGTTTT
Organism: Fagus sylvatica; assembly: GCA_907173295.1. NCBI lineage: Eukaryota > Viridiplantae > Streptophyta > Magnoliopsida > Fagales > Fagaceae > Fagus > Fagus sylvatica. The sequence goes on from OU015771.1 coordinate 32,006,052, forward strand.
CGGTTACATGCATTGTTATTTTCTGCAGATTTCTCTGTGAGCTCACAAGTCAGTACAGAAACAGTCAAAAGTGTCTAACAGTTACTCAAAGAATTTGTTGTTGTCATTTAACAAGCTGACGCCACACTGTTGACGTTTCTTTGTGCATGTTAGTGTTAGTAAAAGTGTAAAACATCTATACTAAGGTAAAAATGAAATTATGAAAAGGATTGCTTAACAGCCAGTCACATGTTAAGCACTGGCTAGTGGCTTTGTCATCAGTTAGCAATTTAATTGGCATCTACATACTATAGCTTAATTCATATTCTAGTTGAAAGGGCACTCAATCTATTGAACTCTTCTAATTGGCAATGTTTATTTGGTACTTGGCATGTGTGCATGACTTGCAAACAAATAACTTTATACTATTAGCAATTGAAAGAAAAAGTCTTTAGCATTTCAGGCAAAAAACTAGCATGCTGTTCAATACTATAGGTTGCTATAGGAGTGAGTGGTTTAGCATAGCGGGCTAACCTATAATTAGTCAATGAAAGGGTATGGGAAAAAGTAATTGATCTTAAACTAGGAGAATTTTTATTGCCACACTCAACTTGATGCCATCAAAGAAATTTTAAGCTTGTATACAACGCGGTGTGCTTGGTTTTAATTGGCTAGCCATAGCCCATAGGAAGGTTTTATGATTCTTATGAATTTATGATGAATTGCAAAAAAAAAAAAAAAAAAGTTTGATGAGAATAAAGACGACATCAGTTTATGATATACATATTTTTGAATTTAAATTTCATATCAATATAATTTGATTTATTCCAAGCAATCAATTGCTTGATGTAATCTCCATGATATGAAAAGTAAATTATACTTTCTTTCAATACTTTCCCTCGCGTTGTGCATCAAATCTTTGTTGATATGTGCAGCTTAAAAAAATTGAATCCAAAGCATAAAACTATGTCTTTCCAATTTAAGTGCTTCATAGTTCAAAAGCACATAACAATAACAATGCTATTAAAATAACGACCCGAGCCCCCCTTGATGAGAAACTTGCAAGAAATTCTTTTATAAAGATGTCACTATAATATTGACATGATGAAATCCTTTTAAAATAAAGATGTCACTATAAAGTACTTCTAAGAGTGAAAATTTATAGATAAAATTATCAATTTACATTAAAAAAATGTAATTTTTCTTATTATAAATTGGAAGGGAAAAATGAGGTTAGTAATAAAACTTCATATACAACGTAAATATATTAGAAATCACCAACAAAAAGAAAAAAGATGAGTGAAGAAATTTAATCAAAGTCCAATTTACTTATTAACTCTAATATTATATTCAAATTTGAAGTATTATTTATGGTAATACAAAGAAGATGAGAAAGGAAAATGGGACGAGATTACCACGTTGGATTCTAATTGTCTACATCTCCAACACAAAAGTTGAAAAGGTTTACATATTGATATTTGTAATTTGTTCTTCACTTTGATTGATTACATTTACGATAAAAACTCATTTATAGGAAGATTTATAGCATTTGAAATTTGATCAATTATCAATTCATATAATATAATTGATCACTCTTAAGTCTTAACATATTGACTTGCTCAAAAGTATCAATTCTCCTAATCTAGCTGGCGGGAAAGGTGAATCATATTAGGCATATTTACGTCGTGTCGACCTTAATAACATTCCACACTGATCTTTAAGCAGGTTGATTATGCAACCTCACCACGTGATATATGCAGCAGTCTTGGTCTCGTGATGAGGGTGATCGTTGATGTACACTGCCAATTTGACTCATTTTACTTTGTTCCTTTTCAATGGGCCCCTAATCTAGAACCTAGATTGAACGATTACCAAATCATTCCTCAATAATTGTATAGGGTCAGGTCCACCTGTGAGCACCTGAACTCGTTACAAAAACAATTCCAGTCCTTGTACCTGATCTGTGAGCTAGTATGAGAAAGAGGTTTTCGTGGAATCATTTTTTTAAGTTGGATACTTGGATTCCCAACTTATATTTTCATAATTGCATAATAATAACCTCCTTCTCCCTTATATTTTCACCTTAGTACATCTGATTATTGCAACATTTTGATCATGAATGAAGTGTATGAGTAGGTTCCAGTTATCTTAGTCGGTCAAATCCATTATCGTCGAATAAAGGATTTTAAGTTCGAATTCTGAACATATAGAAACCAAATAGTATCTTGATTTTATGGTAATTAAAGAGTAATTATTATAAAATAGAGATCATAGATTTTTTTTAATCTATCGTATCGATAGAACTAAGTCAATACCTACGCATGTGTGTTGGCAGTGCATAAAACCAATAAAAAAGGACTAATGGTATGTTTTGTAATCCTTTTGTAGTTGTAGTCTATCAATTTTTGAAGGATGTCATGCATTAGGGCACCTTACTTACGTTATAGTTTATCCCTTACATGACAGACGTATACTAGTTGATTCTATTGTGCCTGATTTGTAAGCTCGAGAAGAAGGTATTTTGGCCTAACCAAAATTTACTCATTGAACCAAGCTATACTCCTGATTAAAAAAAAAAAAAAAGAAAAAAGCTATCAATGTTGAAATACAAGTAGCTTAAAAGTATAAAGTGAACTTATCAAATATTCATCATGCTAGTTTTGAAAAAGTTAAAACTCTTTCATTTTTTTTTTCTCTTTTGAGGTAATTATAGAAAATAAAGGAGTGCACACATCCCATTAAGTTAAAATTCCATGTAGAAGCTCTAAATTCTACATCAAGTTGAAATCATTATTACATAATTTATATTAACCATCTTTTGATAAGTCTATTGCTCAATCCATCACTAAATTGAACACTTTGGTTCTTGTCACTATCCCACCTAGTTCCTAATTACTAGACATGCTATTATTTTTTAATATATATGTTAGGAAATTAATCATGTTTTTGCAGAATTTTGACCACGTTTTAGTAATAAAAAAAAAAAACATAATTTTTTATAATATGCAAAGTAATTAAAAGAAGAGGAAATAATACATTTGAATTTAATTGGGAAATCTAATGTATTTAACTTAAGGAACTGTACCTAAGCTTTCTTTGAGAATGATACAGTGCTAGTTGGGAAGTAGAGTGGCTTAAAACGACACCGTGAGGTAGGCAATAATGGAAATAAAGAGAAAATGGCGGGAGGTGTAATTAAGAGGAAAAATGGAGGCATTTGGATAAAGAGCAAGATTTGAAACAAGGATAAAGCCACTCATTCTTTTGCTCTCTCACTACTCAGTACAAAAAAAGAAAACTGGTAAACCCAACAAACCTTTCTCTCTCTCTTTTTTATTTGCATGTAGATGCTCTTTGAAGCTTTTAACTCGTCGACGCGACTCAACTCGACTCGCCCGACTCCGACTCACAAATCAGGCTTCAGCTCATGGCCAATAATCCCTCTGAAGCCTCCAACGACGATTTCCTTGAGCAAATTCTTGGTCTTCCTTTCGGTTCAGCAGATACAGGCTTGACTGGAGCCGATGGAGGATTGCAAGGCTCGGCGACCGGTCCGCCTCCGATGATGCTTCAGCTCAGCTCCGGTGATGGCTCCGGTCACCTAGCTGGTGGAGGAGGTGGCTCAGGTGGATTCCACGGTCAGGTCTTCCCGTTAGGTCTGAGCTTGGAGCAAGGGAAAGGAGGGTTCCTCAAGCCCGAGGAGGCCTCCGGTAGCGGCAAACGCTTTCGCGACGACGTCGTTGATGCTAGAGCTTCGTCTATGAAGAATGTAAGATATAACTTTTTTCTCTATTCTCTGTTTGGCTGGTTAGAAAGTGACGGAATTTGAAGGAAATGATTCCTGTTTTTTTCTTTTCCGAGAAAGCTTTGAGTTGAGTAAAGGAGCTTGTTTAGTAAGAATTAAGAAGTTTCTGGACTCTGGATAAAAAATTTAAATTCTTTTATTTTCCTGAATTTTCTCAGTAACCAAACTGATCATTAATTTTTATTTATATTTATTTTTGTCTTTATATGTGTGTCTGTGTTTGTAGTTTAGTAGAGTAATACAGAGGAGGAGGAGGAGTAGAGGGGGTAATTTTGTCAATTTGATAATTATTGTTGTTTAGTTTAATAGGTGAGAAGAAAGGAAAGAGTGTGAGATTCAAGTTTCTTTTTATATTGGACAAGTATGAAAACAAAGGAGGGTATTTGTTTGAAAAGAAATAGGGATGGATGACATAGAGTCAAATACTATCAAATTACAAAGTATGCAAAAAGCATTTTCGGAATATATATAAGTATGGTAATGAGGTCTTGCTCAGGTTCCACTTTCTCTTATAATACGAGTGGATGGAGGATTTACCAATCAAAAAGGGGAAAATAGAAGCTGGGGGCGTATGAGGAAGGAGCAAGATCTGTGAACTACCTTATAAGTTCTTAGGACAATTTCAAGTTGATTCCTTGATCCTTACTGACATTAAAGTAGGAAATGACTTTGAGGGGTATCCAACAAAATTTTTGACTTAGAAGTTTGGTTATCTTGGAAATGTAATGCACTTCACCTAAAAAGAGGGAAAGGAGTACAAGGTTAATTGAAGAAAATCACTAATTAACTTCTAAAAAGAGGAACATCTGACCCCTTTGGAAAATGATTGGAGCCTTTTTTTTAGTTTTTGCACTATATTCATGAGATCAATTCATGTAGACCTGGTTCAGACCTAAGCCTTTTTTATTTATTTTTTTTAATAAATTTAGCTGAAATGAATGTTATTTCAGTATTTTTATCCATTTTAATGATGTAGTGAACCATTAGGCTTTAATTTTGCATTTCAGCATTGGGACACTAACAGTGACTCTCTGTCCAGCAGATTGCCTTTCTGTTTCATCTCTCTTGCTCTTTGGGGTGGTGAAGAGGGTGGGGGGGGAGGTTGGTTATCCTGGTTTTCTTTTGTAAAGGTTCTGTGCTGATGAAATTGTGATTCTTCTGCAGGTTTTCCATGGCCAACCAATGCCCACTACAGTTGCTGCACCACATCCACCAGCAATGCGCCCAAGGGTACGGGCTAGACGAGGACAGGCCACAGATCCACACAGCATAGCTGAGCGGGTAAGCTTTATATTCATATGATTCATGCAAGAGAGCTACATACTTTTGCAACAAATTTTCATAGAATGCAAAACATGTTGCTAATTATGATAATTTAAAAACTAATTTTGGGGCAGGTACTTGGAATCTTTTGTTTAATATACTTAAAGGTCTTTCTTCTTTTCTTGATCCCTAGTTTAATTTTAAGTTAGCCTTGATTTTCACCTTTTTGGTACAGTTGCGGAGAGAAAGAATAGCAGAAAGAATCAGGGCATTGCAGGAACTGGTTCCTAGCGTCAACAAGGTCAGTTACATTCATTTATGTCAATTTAAGCTACAAAATGTTATATGTCTTAGACCTTATATTTAAGGAAAACGGATTTTATGCTTATCACTCATGTTGAAGTCAAATAGGATGCTTGGTACACATAAGAGGCATTTCATAAGGCAAATAACACTTCACACTTCCTTTTTCTTTTAAGTATTTCTATGAGTAATTTTTTTTTTTTTTCATATATACTTGTCAACTGCTGTACAGTTTGTGCATGTGTGACAAATAATGTGAGTTTAACATGTCTTTTACGAAAGAGGAACCAATTTAATTTCAAAATAGGTTTACTAACGGAAAAGAGGGAAAGGTTTGGATTATTTTTTTGCCGGTATGTTTTCCCATGGGAAGTATTTTTCAGCACAAAATTTACTGCTCCATCTTAATCAAGGTTGGCTATCTTGTTACTGGTAAAAGCCTAAAAGGTGTGGCTGTTTGCTAGTGACATGCGCATTTCATGTTGCATGGAGTCTGTTGATATTTATTACAAAGTATATAGTGATTCAAGAACCTTCAAATTTATTGTTTCATGCTGAATACTTGTCCCTACTCCCTGTGGCTGTAAGCACCATCTAGTGCTGATATGATATGTTGCTGTACAAGATTGAGTTTTTTATTTTATCCCATGTGGATTAAACCATGAACATATGCAATATTTTTCACTTTTGTTTATTGTTTGGCCTTCTCTCATAGCTATTTTTTCTATCCATTTTAAGTACGGAAGTAGTTTTGGGCTTCAAGTGATGTGTCAGAGCATAAGTGAGTTTGGAATCTTGTTTGAAACATATCTTGCATGTGTTCAATCTGCTATAAAAAATGAATCAACTCTAGATTTATGCTAAAAAACTTTATTGGCCAAGGTGGCAAGGGGAATGAGATTGCAATATTCATGTATATAATGTTAAAATGTTATTAAAACATTCAAGGTATTACAGTCCATCTTGTCTTACTTTTATTTACTCTAAATATCCCAATATGCATTACTGTCTTACTAAAACTCAAAAATAGAGGTTTTAATTCATTCTTATCTCTAGAGAAACTTTCTTTTCTGAAGCTATCAGTTCTTCGTATATTCTCTTTGCAACTTTTGAAGCTCTGTCAAGAAAACATAAAGTGGACTATACTGCTTCTATGTGATTTTCCTTGATGGTTAAATATGGATAAATGAAATGGAGCAAACAGTACATTTCACAGGAATAGCAACAGCAGAGTATTAGAAGATGCTCTTGAAAATTCCAGCTATTCCTGATTGATTGTTTCGAATTTACCTTGTTGACTAGTGATATATATTTGTTTCTGTAGACGGATAGAGCTGCCATGCTTGATGAAATTGTGGATTACGTGAAGTTCCTAAGGCTTCAAGTAAAGGTAAACTAATCTATGCTCCTTGTAAATTCCATATTTCTTATATAGCTATCTATCTAATCACTTAATTATAACCGGTCCTAGTGATGGTATGTCCTAAAGTTTGTCTCTTGATAAGGTGGCTTTTCACACTAATAATGGATAGGACATACTAAGTTTTGTCCCCCATGCTTTGACCCATTTCCTTCTTGCCATCTTGTCATTTGGAACGTGTCATTTTGCTTACCCTGATATTTCTTCTGTAAATTTTGTGTTAAGATAGACAGAATATGCTTGTGAAAGGCACATCTCAGACAGCCAAAATGGATATTCTATCCATCTTAACTATTTTTTTGGTGAAAATATATCATTATATGATTGGTTCTTAAAATAGGGTTAGGTTCTATTTTAGTTCCTAAAATTTGAAAATTTCTTTTGTAGTCCTCAAAAAATTGTAAACATACCAATTTAGTCCTTCTGTAGTATTGCTGTTACAACAGAACGTCACGTGGTTCTGTTGAATTTTTCTATGTAAGCAAGAATTATAATGGGGAGGCTACGGAGGACTGACTTTGTATGTTTACAATTTTTTTAGGATTAAAAAGGAACTTTTCAAATTAGATCCAAATTTTAGGGATCAAATGTATATTTATGCCAACTTTTTGGGGGAGTGGGGGAGACACTCCCCAAATCATAGGGTGGTAAAGTGAAATCTGACCTCACTACAGGCACTAAAGTGTTAATTGTTCTAAAGGATATTTGTGCTCTAGTTACTGTTACACACATTCTTTTGAGTCCATGTTCATTAGCTTACAAGAAAGGGCCCATTGTTCGAGTCCTTGGGGTTCTAATTCACAGAAATATTGATTGTCACTGTTGTATAATGCACACGCAAGCAGGTTTCATCTTCAAAGGGCAGATTTGGACAGCCCCAATATGCCTGTAATGTAAACATCGCATGATTAATAGTAGCCTTTGAGTCAATTATGTTTAAACAATGTAATTGAATGTTAGAGATTTCAAATGATTAATCAAGTAGTGTATGCCCCAGTACTTGAAAAAGGGGAGTGTCCAAGCAATTGTCTGTTTGTGATCATCTAGATTTTTAGTCATTTCTTTTATTAATTTTCTGTTCATCTGCTTTACAGGTTTTAAGCATGAGTAGATTGGGCGGAGCTGGTGCTGTGGCACCACTTGTAACAGACATTCCACTATCATCAGTTGAGGTTATAAATATTAACATTATTTAGTATTTGAAGATTTCTTTATTGTTTTTCTTGTCCCTTTAGCGAGTATGCTTGTTTTTGTATCTTAGGAAGAAGGTAGTGAAGGTGGAAGAAACCAACCGGCATGGGAGAAGTGGTCAAACGATGGGACCGAACGACAGGTAGCTAAGCTTATGGAAGAAAACGTTGGTGCAGCCATGCAGTTCCTTCAATCGAAGGCTCTTTGCATCATGCCTATCTCATTGGCATCAGCCATATACCAGACACAGCCACCAGATACCTCTAGTATTGTTAAGCCTGAAAGTAATCCCCCTTCATAGACCTTAGGAAAAGGTTACATTATCTGCGGTCCTATGGGAGACTCATTATATGCTCCTTGGACCCACACCTTATATATCCTTTTCAACCCCCACAAATTTAGTTGTTCCCCCGGTTCAAATTGCAATCAAAGTCAGATGCCATAGTTCTTGCTTTTTTCCTTTCTTTTAGCTTTTGTCAAAACAGGGTTTGATGTCAATGCCCTAAAAAATGCAAGCAGGCCCTTCATGTCTTGCCAAGTTCCAAGTAAAGGTGAAGAAATTGTCAAAACTCACTTGATATGCTCTTCTTTTTTGTATCAATGGTGGGGGATAGTGGGAAATGATGGAAGCACCTTTGTAGTGGGGCTCTCATTTTTGGTAGTGGGTTGTGGGACCTTCTTAAAGGGATAGAGTATGTTTCATTTGTATATCTGTAACTTATATAAAGCGCAGAATTGCGTTAATGTGTTTCACACTTTTTCCCACCCTTCTTTTTTCCATTGTCGAGAATGCCCCAGGATGATAAAAGTGATGCAAACAGCCATTCGAGTTTGCGTGGATAATGGAACAAGGCTGTTTAAAGAGGTTTGTACTTCCCAATTATAAGCATCAATGGCTTCCCGTGCAACACTCAAAAGCCTTAAAGGGGTGGGACGTGGGAGGGGAGTTTCTTTTATAACTAGTCAAGATTCTATGGCTTCTCATGAAGCCTATACATCCTTACTAAAATGATGTTTTGTGCTTTTTAAAAAAAAAAAAAAAAAAAAAAAATGATCTCTCTCTCATATGCATCATATAATTGCAGAATCCTTCTATGTACTTTGGACTTGCCCAAAAGGGCTTTTGTACCTCGGTTTCAAAGGGCACTTGGTGGTACTTTTGTAATGAGTTGGAGATGCAAAGCTTCAAGGACAAGCGGAAATCGAGTTCTCTAGTCTTTTTGAGACTTTGTTTAGTTTAGAGTCCTTCTATGTTACACACTTCTTATTTTTGGTATGTAACATACCTATTGATACTGGTTAATGATTCATAAAAATAAAATAAAAAAGTTAGAACTCCTACACACTGGTTTAATGCTGTGTTATACACTTATACTTCACTTTCCACATGTAACACTTACAATTCTCAATAAATTACTAGAGCTTAAAAACTATCGTATTTACGTAGCGGCATACAACCTCCTCCTCGTGGCTGAGATCATGCCTTGGCTACCCATCACCACCACTTTCAGACCAACCACCACAAATCCTCATGAAAAGCCTCCCCCAGCGTGGGTCGGAACCCATCTCAATAATTGATAAAAAGCTAGTCCCACCTCTAACCCCAAACATCAACCATAAAACACATCCTATGACTTATGCACCACCTTAACCTCTAACCACACGCCTCCACACAATCCAAAAATCCCTATTCAGCCCATATCCCATTCGAAATCCAAAGCCCATGAACCCGAATCAAGAGATTAAAATATATATATATATATATATAAAGTTTTAGAGTCCATTAGTCCAAAGGGATTATCCTTGTTTTTAATATGATACTAGTGACAAACCTGTGCTATGCACAGGAAAATTATTGAAAATAAAATCTAAATTAATTTTTTTTTTTGATGAAAAATCATTTTGATTCCTTTTACTTCTTTTTTTATTTTTTTATTTTTTTTTTTGTAGTTCAAAATGTTATGGGCAATATCGATAAAGAGACTTTACGAATCGAATTTAGGATAAATCCAACTTTTTGGTTTAAAAAAATAACTAAGAAAGTATTTACCATAGGATAATTAAAATTTAATATAATGTAATTTTTCTTTTGGCATAAGTTGAATATAGTCCAATTTTTATAAAACATGATTTATGTTTATATTTACTACATGGATCATGTTTCCATCCAAAAATAAAATAAATGATACTTAAAATAAAAAGAATGACAAATAAATACATGGGCACATGATTATATGATCAAACCTAAAAAAATTTCATAACTCATTTCAAGCTCACATGGTTTCATTATAACAAATCCATCCATTTTTCTCTATTGCCAACAACAAAATTAAATGAAATACATAAGAAAAAAAATGAAGTCTAAAAATCTTGATGAAAATTGATAATTATGATTATTATTAAAAGATATTTATATTGTGTTTATATATGGAATATATTTTAGTATTAAACATTAATTATGATTGTGTTTTATATATGGAATAATATATTCTTATATTAAAGAAAATATGATGTGTCAAAATTCTAATGGAAAGTTTAATAATAGAATAAAATTTAAATTCAGTTAGAAAATATATATTAAAATAATGAGATGTAAAATTGTGAGATTTCAAAAGCTTATGTGGCGCAACATGATGAGGTCAACCAAAAATCAAAAAGCTTCGGTTTTATATTAGAGTATAGATTCTATTACTATACATTTTAAGGAATGTAACCCAATTCCTTGCTAGAAATGGCAAGCCAAGCCCTTGGATGGTCTGACTTGGGCTTGTGGTGCCTTGGTGGGTCAGCAGTGAGCAGTGTATGAATGAGAACTTACGAGAAACAGCGCCGACTATGGTACTAAGAAGAGTAGACAACTACACACTACAGTACACACACAGCTAAGATTAAGAAGAGTGGAAAAAACAAAAACAAAAAACCCCTCAACTTAGCGCGCGGACAAACACACACACAGGCCACAGCTAAGAAGAGTTGAAAGTGAGAATAGGCATAAGAAGAAGTGTAGAGAGATAAGATATTATTGTCAAATCTAAATGGCATTGAACCAAACTCTACCAACAAAGAACTTGCTTTGCTTAGTACCCAAAACCCCCTTCACAAACCTCCAAATCCCTTCATCAATCAGCACCACTACCAGCAAGCGGTGCTTCAAGTTGAGGTTCAAATGCTCCGTGGATTACAATTACAATCACAATCAAACCCAGGTGGCGTACCCTAGGCCCTCCGAGATTCCCTGGAGCAAGGACCACTGTAACACGGTGCACCTCATCGGCATCGTCGGCACCCCTGTCGAAATCAAGCATTTGCCATCCGGCAATGGCAAAGCCCTCGCTTGGACCCGCCTCGCTGTCAAGAAATCATCCACCCTCACCTCCTGGTAACTTTATCATTCATTGCTTTACTTGGGTGCTTTTAATTGGTTTGTGTTTCTGTGTTCATGCATGTACATCATCAACTTCTTTTGCCTGCTTGCTTTAGGAGTTGGTATTCTAAATTTTAATACTTTTTGGTTTCATAATATAGTTGGGATTTAATGTGAACTAGATAATGCAATTTTGATTGGTTTATAAGTTGTCATTGTAACTGTTGAGTCCTTATAGTCATTGTAAATTTGGATGATTTTGAATTGGTGTGATTTTTGTTGTGTGTGTATGTGTGTTTTGAAGTTATGGACTCTAGTTGGTATTGGTGATTTATGGGTTCCTTCACAAGGTGGATTTTTAAGTGGACATTCTAAGAAAAAATTCTAACTTTATAGTTTGGGACACTAGGAAAGAGAAAGAGAGTGTTTTTAATAGAAAACAGTGGGGAAGTTTGGAAGATAAGGATTTTTTTTTTTTGGCTTGGTAAGTAACTTGGCACAGGGAGTTAAGGTACCATTTTAACTAAAGCTCTGTGGTCTCTACTTCTCTCTATGTTTGGGGTTTGTTTCGTGTTGCCTTAGACTTGTGGAGTTATTCTTCGGTTGGAGGAATGGAAGCTTTGGAGGGAGAGGAATAATCGTACTTTAACGGGGTGGAGGTTTCAATTATTGAGTTGAACTCTTCGTTTGTGAGATCTCTGTTTGAGAGTCAAAGTGCATGGGAGTCACTGATAGTGATAGGCATTCACTTGTAGATTTCATAGATTCTCTTTCTTTTAGATTGTAATTCCATTTTGTATTCTTTACAAGAGGTTTGTGTATACCTATATACATAAACTCTCTTCATTTTTTCAGTTAAAGTATTTATTTATAAAAAAATAAAGAAGGGAGCAAAGAGAAGGGAAAGACAAAAGAAATAAAGAAAGGGAGATAGTGAAAGAAAATAGAAATTGTAGTCCATTTATGTTGCTTTCATATGAGACTGACATCCTTATTTTGCAATTATCTTGTACTGGGGAACTCTAGACAGTTGAAGGTGATAACTGAATGCTTTGTTAATGTTATTAAGCATGACAAAGATGGTGAGCATATGTAAGAATTGTGGTGAGACAGTGTATCATCTTCTTTAACCTTGTAATGTGACTAGAGAAGTGTGGTTGTTATCCTTAACTTTATTTGATGTGCATTGGGTGATGCCTCAGGACTGTGATAGAAGTGTTTGCTTGTTCGAAAGAGAGATCTAGTCGTCATGAGAAAGGATGGATTTTGGGGGAAATTCCAAGTATGCAATATGTGGACAAATTGGTGGGAGAGAAATAATGATTTGAGACATACAAATTGCAATTATTTTTTGGATTTCATTGTTATTTTGAATTTGTAATTGTAACTTGATTAAGGGATGCATTATAATAATAAAATTATTATTTTTTATATAAAAAAAAGCTTCCTGATTTTGAAGAGAAATATAGACCAGCAACTCAAGTCAGAAAAGGCTATATACTTTCTTTTTTTCAGTTAATGTCTTATTCATCTGGTTAAGATGTAGTAAATATCACCAAGAACCAGCTTAGTGGCATTGCCTGGTCTACTTTATGAGAAGAACCAAGGTTCCCCTCTGAACTTTAAAAAAACAAAAAGATTTAGCAAAATTCATCCATACATGTATACTATATCAGTGGCTCAGTGCTTAAAGCATTTATCTTTCTTGAAAATGACATTAATGTTATTCAGGATCAATTTGACATTCTGGGATGAGCTGGCACATATTGCTTTTCAGCATGTAGAGAAAGGCCAACAGATATACATCACTGGTCGGCTGGTTGCAGATACAGTTGAAAGTGAAGATGGGAAACAGCAGACCTATTACAAGGTTAAAAGAAAAAAATGAAACTTGATCCCCTAATTTACATGTAGTTTGTCCCAATCCGATTATGATTGTCTAAGATCTTTTGCAGGTAGTTGTTCAGCAACTTAATTTTGTTGAAAGGAGCCTTTCATCCTTGCCCTTGTATGACCGCGATTCTAATTCCATGACGGCAGGCAAGACACATTCTTAAATTGAGAAGAGTTTTCTTTTGTGTTTGAATATTCCTGTTATTTGTTATCTATATTTTTTGCAGGTAAAAAGCTTGGAAATAATGGTGCAAGTAATATGGGTTCCATAGAAGAATCATGGCAAGCCTTCTTTGCTAATCCAGTGGATTGGTGGGATAATAGGAAGAACAAGGTGCGCAATAATGAAACTTCACTGACTTTATTGAAACGTTGTGTTAAGTTCCTTCTACCAAATAATAAAAATGATTTAGTTCTTTCTACTAAATAATAATAATAGAAAAAATAAAATAAAAAAAGTGCTGGGAACTTCACATAGGGACCTGAAATACTAGTATCATTCCAACTAATTTCTTTTTCATGTTTGCTGCAAAAGCATATGATGAAGCCTTAAATGTCAATGTGATTTTTCTTTTTTACAGAAGAACCCAAAATATCCAGATTTTAAGCACAAAGACACCGGAGAAGCTTTGTGGGTTGAAGGCAGGTACAATCCACCATGGGTGAAGTCCCAACTGGCAATACTGGATACAAGAATGGGGTCTCTTTATGATCAGGATGCTAGGATGGACGCAAATTTAATGCCCGGTGATAAATTTTTGTCTTTCTAAGTGCTCACTATGCTGATCTTTAAGTAATGGTACCAATGGGGCAGTTTAATGCCTGTTTCTCTGGAAGATCTTTGGAGACTTTGTTATTGAGTTTGCAGTTTATAATATTGATTTTACATGATGTGCCAATTATTAGTCGCTCTGTATTTATGTGGCTTCAAGGTTATCTGGAACTTGATCAACTATTCTTGGGTATATAATAGAAAATTTTGTCTTGAGATCCTAATATTTCTTATAAAGATATCATATGCTTCTGGCCATTATAATTGGGGCCCAAATCCAACCAGCCTAAGATGTAAGTTTGTCTTTTTTATGTCTGAATACTGTCTTGTACTATTGGTGGATTCTTCTTTCATGGTTTCCAGTCCACTAAATATTTGTTAGAACTTAGAACTCATGATGTATCCGAGGGCCTTGGATATACCATGCACATGTTCGCATCTGATTATCTGTGGAACAAGAAACTTTAGAAACATAAAAAAATGGTATGGAAGGTCTGGTTCTCCATCCGATGCATGCATTAGAAGTTATGTCATGTAACCGTGTGAAATCTAGAAGTGGGACTTTGCATGTTGGTGTTTGATGTTTACAGTTTACTTGGAAGAATGGATTGGCTGATCTCCCCATATCGGTTATTTCAAGCAACCAGTTTACTTTTAAACTTGGCAGGATGGGCTGTAGTACTATCAATCTTTGTAGGATTAGAAAGTTGGATTATTCTTAGATCCACTTGAATTTTAGGAATCTGTGATGATTCGTTGGATTGATTTCTTCTTTATTTTTTTTTTCAAATAAAACAGTGCAACAGATTAATTTGCAAAAGTAGAGAGAAAGTTATTAGCAAAAAAAAGTAGAGTCAAGATATTGAAATAAATACGACCTCTTCCCTAAAAGAACAAACTTTTGGAAACTCTAGTAGGTCACTTTGTACTTATTGATTATTTTAGTTTCAAATGATTTTTTTTTTAATTTACTTTTTCAGTATCTACATGATGACAAACTGGTCTGTACATGGACGTCATGTTTGACATCACAGACTCACACAAGATAAGATAGGAATCACAGTAATCAACAGAATGTATTATTTAAAGAAAAACATTAAATATCATGTGATTTCACAGTGGGTTGATAAGATACAAACTGGTTTGTAATCAAACTTTATATAAAACTAATGTCCAAATATTTATTATAATAAAAAACAAATACTTAATTGCATACTAATAATATGTGGGATACTAATCAAATACTTTAGCATGTAGATTTTTATTTTTTATTTTTAGCTAGAGGAAAGTCAAGCTCAAGATTTCTCCCAAAAGAGAGCCGATGGATTGAACCTGGGCTTAACATGTAGAAAAAAATGTAAAAGATATGGGCTTAAATTGCTAGAACTATGTACTCTGTCAAGCATTAAAATTAACAATTTTACATTTTTTTGTTCAGATTTTTGCCCATATGACCTCTCTCTTTAGTGCCCTTTCTTTTCTCTCTCAAATGCAAGTCATGTAAATTATGAAAATTCAGATTACAGCCTTCTACTCTCCTTTCTCTTTAGTGAATATACATCTCTTACAGTTCTTTAAGGATAAAATGGTATTAATTTACAAACAAAAATAATAACTTCAGTCCTTTCATATAGTTATAGATAGATAACTCATCAGTCATTTCTCTTTCATAAAGCTCATTATTTTCGGTTTAAAAGCTAATTATTATTCAACTTTAGCCATAACAATCCTTGCTGCTGAACTTGATTGATTTAGGTAAAAAGATGAAGAGCCTAGACCAGCTCTAGGCTCTATATATGCGGGAATGGGATTACCCTTTACATTTCCCATGTCCTTTTCTTATTCTAAGTTATGTGCAGTGCAGGAACCAGGAATGGTTGTTCCTAGCTCTTTCCAATAGCCAAAAAGTACTTTGTTTGATTAACCAGCTGTAGTAGCCAATAATAAAGGTGGCCCAATGTAGTCCTATTTTCAGGAAAAGGCCATATGATCAATTGTAGCAGTTTAAATCATAGAAAAAACGTCTTCCAACGCGTCCATCTGTATCCAGGTGTTCAAATAGTACAGCGGTTGTTTGTTGGTCTTATTCTAGAACAAAAAAATAGGGAGGAAAAAAATGAAACTTCTTATGATGGATTATATGTCAATCATAAGTAAGATCTCAATTCATACAAATTTTCTTTTTGTTTCTAATCATCATGTTTAATGAAATTGAAATTACCATTCAATGATTCAAGTAGATACTTTCACTTTAATAAAATCAACAGATTTTGAGTGACAAAGAGTCTTTGAGCACAAACTGCACTTTTCTTCCCTACCACATTTCATAAGATCTATTTCACAGTTTTGTATCTTTCCATGTTTGCACAAGCTATCTGATTGTTAGACAATGTTAGTTTAGGATCATCTTGATACATCTTAATAATGGAACTATCAAAATGTCAAAAATAAAATTAGAACACTTTCTAGGTGCACCACTGCCAACAGGGCTCACAATGGGACTGCTGGGTAGGAATTGAAGGAATGTATCAGCCAACATCTTCCCTAGTTGAACTTGGGCTGCCGTGGTTAGGTGCAGACCATCCGGTTCAAGCGGCAGACCCTTGGCGTCGACGGTTCGCAGGTTCATAAGGTCAATTCCCATCTGACCTTCTCTAACGATCTCCATAAAAGGTCCTAAACCTGATGCAAGAGCCACCTACAAAGAAACAACCAACATCATTCAACAAATTTAAAAATACAATTAGCTTATTTATTATCAATGTGTCTAATCATGACACAAACTTTCATAACTACTAATATGACATGGCATTATTGGTATATTGTAAAGATTATATCAGTTGTGAATCCCTAATGTTGTTTCAATTATAACTTGTCATCATAAAAATTTGAAAAAGACGAAATAAAATCAAACTATTGTTAGTCATACATTATTTATAAATCAGTTGTACTGACTGCTTGTTGGTTGTTACCCACAAGTCTAAACTTATAGTCTTCTACTAGATTGCTGCACCATATGCATTTTCTGTACTACCAACTATTTCTCCCATGCTTTAAAATATAGCAAGTGGAGTATATAAATGAAAATATTTAAGTTACTTCAGAGTTAGGTCATCTAGCTTGTCAGAAAATGACTCAATCCATTCTCTGAAATTGTCAATGCAAGGGGTTTGGTAGTAATTCTATGCATAAAAGTGGTTTTTTTTTTTTAAATAACTAATACTAAACTAGGAACCCCATCCAATTGAATGAAAATATGATCAAAGTTTGGAACAAGATTGGCAAAGAATGAAAATTGAACTAATACTAGATCTAAATGAAATCTTACCTGGATTATTGGAAGCATAGGAGACTGCAAATCATCTCGGACGTCCAAGAAAAACTTGTCCAATTTTGCTTTATATGACTTGGCATCTTCTTGCCTCTCTGTATCGCTTTCTCCTTGATACCATAGAAGCGCTTGAATTGTCCCACCATTTTGCAACGAAGCTTGAACCCTCCTCATCATCTGTTTGTAAAGGAAAGTCCCTCTTTCCCACTCGCTTATCTTAGTCCCTCCTATGGCACAGGGGACCAGACCAATGATCCCAAAGTTGGGATCTTTATCCAACACATGGTTGGCAAAAGCCATGCCTGGCCCAATCCCATTAGTCTTGTTGACATCAATATCATCATGGAGAGGGTCATGGGCTAAAACCCAAGTCAGATTTGCACTGAGTTTGAGAATGGAAGGATTGGGAGAGAATGACAATGCCATCCCAAGTGGCTAGGATTGGGAGCCTCCACGTCCGGCCATGTTGCTTTGTCCTGCTAAGATGAATATGTTTTTGTTGTTTTGGAGTTGTTGAGGCCTCACTGAGCAGGCTTGACCCAGAAGGACTAAGAAGAACAAAGGAAGAAACCACTTTGCTCTCTTTGCCAAGTGGCTAGGGTCCCCTTTGCAAGATGCTGTTATGGTGTTGTTATTTTTGTGCCACGTACCATCCATTGATAGTCAGTCACTTGTAAAGTCCGTCAGCAAGGAATAGATCTTAACTTGTATGCCAAGAATATTCACCTTTGTCCTGCTAAGATGAATATGTTTTTGTTGGGTTTTGGAGTTGTTGAGTGCCTCACTGAGCAGGATTTCTTATTCCTACATCCTTCCCCCTCACCCATAACTCTAATTAATTAATTCTTTCACTCTTATCATTTAACATTTACCTCTATTTAATTATCTCCCTTTTCATAAACTTTTCCTCTTCCTCACATCTTCTTCTACCTCACCTCTTAACTCCCTCACCTCCTCATCTCCCTAATTGATTGCACCCCAATCTTCTATTTAAACACCTTTGTGGGTTTGTTCCTATCATCAGAAGGACTAAGAAGAACAAAGGAAGAATTACATCACTTTGCTCTCACTAGGAAAAAACGTGAATGAAAAAGGCGGCTTGAGAGAGAGCCAATGTGGAACTATTTTATGTTAAACAAAGTCTAACTCCTAATGATTGATTTAATATGTACTTTTTTCTTCTTATGATTAATTGTGTTTTTCTTTTTCTTTTTTGGATTGAATTGGTTCATGTAAATGCCAATAAATAAGGAGCCCATGAATGTTGATGAAACTTTTGTCTCTTGGTTTTATACTAAAAAAAAAGTTTTAGTTTATATTTTTTTGGGTGTCTAACTCTTAATGGATTAGATATTAAACAAATATATTAAAGACACAAATAACATTTGGTAGATATATAAAAATGAGGAAGAATTATTAAGGCGGACTATTGTTTTTACTATATGAAAAAAAATCTGCACATCGTGCGGATCCACGACTAGTATTTTTGAATGGCTAGAGGTCATTTATTTGGTGCAGACCTCAGTGATAAAGCACATAACAAATGGTTTGGCTGTGTGCATGTATATAACATATAGGCCTTTTTTTTATAAAGACTGTGTTCTTTGTATAATTTAAGATGCATGTATTATGTATTTGCTGGTTTCTATGCATCACCATTCAAAGTCTTCAAGCCATTCAAAGTATATTAAAATTCAAAGTCTTCAAGCCCTGGCAATCTCTGGTAGGTTTTGTGATAAGGTAGTTCAATTTGAACGATAACGCTTAGCCTTCCAAAAGGTAATTGCGCCTAAGATAACGCTTAGCCTTCAAAGGGAATTGACAAAACATGCACATTCATTTATTTATTTGCTCAATTAGTCAATCTTTTTTATAATTGCATTCATAATGATATCATTAATTCTGGTCTTTGTAAGCATGCACATTGCTCATAAGGACAACTACTAAATAAATAATTAAAATACATAAGTAAATCATGAATTGAATCGTATATATAAGATTTGCATCTATGAGCACCGGTTGTTAGCTTGTCTACGCATTTTTGGACTGGCCCTCCAAGTTGCTTGCCATGGTATTAATGGTGCATATGGCATATATCAAATATGTAACTTTGAGACAAAACTTTCTTCTCTTCTCGGTCATGTAACTTTTACATTATCTTATAAAATAGCTAACATCCATTTCTCTTTTTTTTCTCTCTCTCTCTCTCACTAGTGACGGTACTACCAAGAAGAGACTAGGCGTCATGGTCTCCCTAGAATTTAATTTTTTTTAATAGTATATATATAAATAAATAAGATTTGAAATTTTGGGTTGAAAGTTATAACATTCATACTTCGCCCCACAATTAAAAATCAGCCCTCAAGAATAGAAGTTGACCCGAAAAATCCAAAATAAATATATACTTTTTTTCAACAAAACTATAACAATACCTTATCAGAAAGAAGAAGAAAAAATGCAATTAACTTATGAGTTAGACTATGTGTTTGGTATGAGTTAGGTTGTTTGTCTTTATGGCCCCCAAAGTTAAAATTTTGCGATTTCACGATTTAGGTGTTGTTGTGTTATCTAGCCCCATTTAAAGGATTGGTTGGATACAATTTCTTTTTTTTTTTTTAACAAGAAGATGACTTTACAAATGAGCATCATTATCCATTAGATATTTTCTACGTTACAACAATTTTTTTATAACAATTAAATCATCATCAATTTATAGAGCATAAAGTGGATTTCTTATTCTTAGCTTGGCTTTGAATCTTCAAGAAACGCATGATATTTATTTATTAGTAAACATATGCTATGGCAAAATTTACAGATCATGAAAAATTACTATTAAAAATGAAATTTCACTTTTATAAGCCTAATGTGATTTGACATCTAAATTTCAAAAAATGGTTAAACATTTCTTAATTTTATTAATAGTTAATAAAGATTAGAAAATCAATAACTTACCCATTTTTTATAATGGTTACTGCTTACTGGTTACATTTTCTACTGCAACTATGAAGGATTGTCAAACTGACACCTAGTAGAAAAGGCCAGTACGTGGACCCTGACCCAAATCTTTAACATATAAAGGCCTTGGCGGGGTTGGAGAAGCACAATTAGCACTTGAAAGTAAGTGAAAACGTTGGGTTTTATTCTGAATGCATACTCCTTATAATGGGCTGATCCATTTGCTACTTCAATCAGGGTTTCGTAAAGGAAGCTTTGGAGGTTTATAAGGAAATGATCTCAAAACGACTAATTAAGCCCAGCCCAAAAACTTACTCGGTTCCTATATAGTGGCATTGGAAAAGATAAGAGAAGAGACGTTGAAACCGTAATGGTCTTTTTTTTCTTTTATTAATAAGCCCAGCCCAAAATCATATTCTTCATGATTGACAAAAACATGATGTAACCATTAAAATTGAAGTAATTATTTTGATCTTGTATCTAATTTTCAGAAATGTTGGACTACTATTTTAAGAGATTTGACTTAATCACGACTTATATTATTATTTATTTTTTTTGGAAGCCACATAAAAGTGATAGTAATACCTTGATGGCTCGATATTGTATTTGTAAACCTAAGCATATTTTAAGAAGAATAAATAATTATTATACAATTCCTAAGAATAAACCAAATATGGTGATCTTACATTCACGGAAATCTTATAAGATTCATAGTCGAACCATGCGTGTGTATAGTTATATTCTCATTCATATTCATCACATTTTCAAGAATCTAAATATTAGGACATACTAGATTTCTCAAATAAAAAGATATTTCGGTGATTTAGAAGAAATTTCTTCAAATTAGGTTGAAGGAAGATGCAAATTACTGAAGACCTTTAGTCCATCGAACACAGTTTCTTGAGTCTGATAAAGAAGAGAGTAAGGAAGAAAGAATATTGAAATTGATCATACAAATTGTGCATAGACAAGACTTGTATTGTAAGAATGGACAGTAAAATGACAGCACAAAAGTATTAGTACAGAGGACAATAATTCAGATGGTAAACCCACTGTATTCTAACTACTCATAGTATTCTACAGAATTGATCAGGTTAATTAGAGTTCCAATGCTTTTTTTTTTTTTTTTTTTTTCTGCATAGATATCTGAATCTCTTAAAAGTTAAATCTAGCTACTAAAGAATCCATGTTTAAACTAGTTATGAAAATTGGCAGGAAATGAGAGTTTAATCTAGTTCTAGGGAGAGTTTCAGGTACTGGCTGGCTAACTGGCTCTTCTTGAGCTTTCTTATAATGGCCCAAGTATAACAAAAATTTCTTAGAAATATTACAGTGTGTATATATCATGGACCAATATAAGCGGCTCTTCTTGAGCTTTCAATAAACAATCTTCCATTAAAAAAAAAAAATTTAAAGAATGATACTTCTAATTGTCCTGGCGGAGAACTTAGTTTATCAAATCTTTGTTGGATTTGAATACATTTTCTTTTGCTAAATTATTACACTACTGCTCAACCAAATTTTATTATTCAAGAAGAATGATGAGATTTGGATATAATTTCTGTCATTTGATGCCAATAATGTATGTTGTAGGTATGAGGCTTAAGTTTGGCATCTTTTCCACATTACTCATGGTAAGAGAATTAAGAAACAATAACATGCAATTTGTTTTTAAAACAGAAAGATTATAAAACAATAACATGGTACGTAAGAGAATTTGGGTGCATATAAAAAACAGAAAAATTATATATTTTTAGCCTTTCTATAATCTTATTGATACATAACCATATCGTGGGACAAAATGAACTAATGAAGCATTTTATCCTCTGTACAGTTGGATCTCAATTGCTATATTTTCTTTTCCTTTTTCCTAGCTAGCTATGCATAAGTATTGTTTTTAAGATCTAACAAAAGTCTAAAACCGCTGAGGCTGAAACCAGCACTGAATAAGGAAAAATTATGTAGTGTCTGACAAATCTGTGCCTTCTATCAGAGACCAAACTTCTTGAAGAACCCAAGACACCTTGTCCTCTTTTTGACTGGTTGTCTTTTGTGGGTTTCATAAACAACCCAAGCCTCTAGCTTCTGACCCCTTCATGATTCTCAGCCTTTTGCAAGAGGTCATGAACATACTGCAGTAAAAATAAAGAGCTTTGTCAGCTTGGAGAGGGATATAATGGTCATACTCATTACAACTCAGTAGTGATAAGTTATGAAATTTTTTGTATCGCTAGCATTACTGGAAGGGCTAAGAGAGAGAGAGAGAGAGAGAGAGATAGAACTTACTCCCATGGAACATCTCCAACTAGCATCCAATCACCATCTTTGTCTTCATAAGTAGGAGCATATTCAGATCCATTGTAGCCTTCCCTTTCTGAATATTGACCTATTGTGAACTTGAACATGTTTTCCAAGGCCTTGAGGAGCTCTGGATAGCCCTTGTAAACCTTGAGATCAACCTTCCTTAAATAAGGGGCTCCATCCATGCTTACTTTCACGTACATCCCAGCACCATCAGCCTCAATTTTCTTTGGTTGGAAACTATTTTTCCTGTAAGATCTAATTGGTGGCCACCCCACTACTTGTGCCCTGTCATAATTAACCAACACATACCAAGTTAGCATATTGAAGTTAATTAACACATAAGAAATAACTTATATTATTTGTATGATCAAATCTAACAATTTAATTTTTTTTGCATATTAATTGTTCTTTAGTAAATGAATATTTTTATGAACTTGTTATCTTTGTAAATTAAGATGATAGATTACTTACTTGGCTGGAGGGGCAGTATCTTGGTCACCATTTCTAGCATCAGATACATTTGAATTGCTCATAGACCTTGACTCCTCAGCCACCTCAGGTGAAGCTCTCTTATTACTAGTCCTTACACTAGGAGATGATTGTTTCCCATGCTCATCACTCCCAGGCAATCCTAATCTCAGCTCAGTTGCCTCAAGATTTAGATCACCCCCATAAGTACTCATTGACCTTTCCATTTTTGCTACAAAAATTTGAAGTACCACCTTGAGCAGCTAATTACCTAAGACTTGCTCAAAGAGATTGAATGAGAGGAATTTTGAATGAATTGTTGTATTTTCCAATGAAAGTTGAACCAATTGGGAAAGCTTGTGTTGGTGAGAAAGATTGGTTAGCAAAAGAATTATATAGGGTGATTAATGAGGGACAACATCTAGGTGGCTTATTGTCTTGGTGCATGAATTTGGCCACATGAGAAATGCATGATAGCATGACTCAGCGTCTCACACGCGCTAGGCCAATGACCAATCAGAGGAGGACAACGTGGTTTTTGTAGGTGGGACTAGTACATGGCCTTGAGACAGTGAGTGGAGAGGTTGGGGAGTGTTTTAAAACAGCTAGAGATATTGTTGCTGGTCACATGAGGAGCAGCATGGTGTTTGGTGCTCATGCTGAGGGGGACAAGGAGGGGACAAGCACAGCCGATGCTATTGAAGACCGCGGACCAGGAATGGACGGTTGAGATGGGGTTTTAGGATGGGAATTGAGGAGTGAATCCAGGAGCGTTGGATCACGGGGATGGAAAGGGACAGACCATGCATGTGACAGAAGGGGTCCCATGTGGATGTGGTTGATTGGCAGGGCATGGGCATGTGATTTCAGATTAGTAGGCCCTTTGTGTTAATTCATTGGCCTGTGGGTGCATGACATGTGGGATTTCATGTTCAACTCTCATCAGCTCATCATTCCCAAAACTATCTAATAAATTATATATATATAGATTCATCACAGTTATAGCTCATAAGATAACTATTGTATTATGTATCTATCATCATCTCTTTATCTTTTAAAATTTTCTGAATAATTAATTTATTTTGTGAGGTTCAATAGGATACTTAACCATAAGTCTTATATTTGGTAGTTGACCACCATAAGTAATTAGTTAAGGCATGACATTTAATGACAATTTTAAATTGGAAGATAAAAATAAAGTATCAAGAAGAGTGTTATATATACTTTGTTAGTGGATTTCATCGTTAACATGTGGCCACTTTAGCAGGCACATGAATCTCTGAGCATATTTTTGGTAAATCGAAACTAAGTAAATAAATAAAAAGGTGATTGTATTGAAAAAGGTATTCGGATTTCGGAGTGGATAATTAATTTTAACAACACTAATGTATCTTTGAAGGCATCCAACAATATTGGAACGGAATACTTAACTTGAAAGGTTTGATTATGTATCCGAAAGCTTTTATCCTTATTTTGTACTATCAGGGCATTTCTCTCAAATTCACCAACTTGTAGGGACATAGACATAAGTTTCATAATGGGAAGTATCCAAATTGAACACAAGTAGTTATTGAAAAAATTAAAGAAAAAAATAACCTTAAAATGATAAAAGACTGTAGTGTAACTGTGTAAGATCAATAAATTTTTTTGTGTCAAAATTAAAAAATATTAGTAGATGATTAAAATATTTTAATATTTTTTTAATTGACATAATGTGACTTGAAAATTTTGTAATAGAGTTTCAGTTTTAGTAATCTCAATGTACTTATAGTGAGGTGAGGATTTTTTAAAGTATATTGTTTATGTGGTATAAAGAGAGGTTTCAACTCCCGGACAACCATATAAGTATCCAAATTTTATTATTGTATATAATTTTTTTTTTCTATGGTTAAGTTTAAAACTTTAACCTTGCTATTCTCACCTTATACTTGCTGCTTATTTTTAATTATTGATTAAAAATTACTTTTAACGTGTTGTGTTGTGTTTTTTTTGGAAAACTCGTTGTGTTTTGATTGTGCGAATGTTCTATTTACCTTATGTGCAGTTACTTTTTAAATGATAAAAGACTGTAAAAAACCTATATTTTAAAATATTTCAAAATGGAATAGAAAGTTAACAATATGGGATAGATGGAGTAATATCATGTCCATTGAACTTTCAAAGAAGATTATTTATTGAGACATCTCAAAATAGATTAAAAGGCCTACATTAAGAGAGTGTAAAGTGAAACATAAAAAGTGAGATAAAAGATATTTATTCTTATATTTGTAGGGGCATAATTAATGTACTTAGAAACACGTTAATTTCAGATCCCTTTCCTAAAGAGGTGGTTGAGCCACATTTATGGCTAGCATGCTCCGAAAGCTCCATAAATAAATTTGATTGTAACTCCACATTTTGTAGTATGTAATATCCACGGGTGCAAATAAATGACGAATGAAGAAAGTTTGGTTTTGGTTTTGGTTATGAAAATTGTGGTCCAAGAATTGAGTGTACTTAAGGCTGAATGGTTTTATATGTGTTAACAAAATTATAATAAGCTCCGCTAGAATTTGTGGTAGGGAAATTTGATTGTAACTTCCGAGAGTTTCATCCACAAATTGTGTATTTGGCTGTTACATCTACTAATCAATGAGTTTCAAACTTCAAAGTTGGCATGGCAGTTGGCATGTATTCATCAAACCTTGTGCAATTGAAATTTAACCAAACACAACACACGCACGTACGTTGTCAAATGATAAAATTATTATTAGAAAGTAGAAGCTTGTCGCGTGTGGGGCAGTTGTTTTGGTGGATCTGGGATTGATTGTGCCAAGTTATATTGGATATGAGACTCGTTCTTACTAGTGCAGGATTAGGATCCAAACCAAGCCAGCCCAAGACGTAAGTATTCAAATTCTAAACAAGTTTTGGTTTGTTTAGGAGCTGAAATTGATGTGATACTGATTGTTCCATGATCACTCTAATTTTTCTCTTTCTACAATTAGAACTTTAAATGCATAATCAGAAGCCATACCATACCATATTAATTTGCCCGTCAAGGTATTGTAAACTTTTGCAAATGATATTTATTTGTTTGGCTATAGTTTAATTGGGGCCAATTAACAAAAATAATAATGCTACAAAAGATAAAATACAAACCAACAATTTGCCTGCCCAACTTTTGGGCTTTCTCAACAGACCCTTTCGATAATGGGAGAGCTTGTTTTGCCTTTGCCGTTGCCGGTGTACCTAGACTCAACACAACTCTTATCTGTTTTTTGAATCCCAAAACATATCCACAAACAATATAGAACGCACTGAAAAACAACTCATAACTGATAGGCATGCAAAAAAGAGAGGAACAAATAGACAAATTTAAGTGTCACATCGAAGCACCATTCTTGTAATTAAACCGCACAGGCATTCTTTTATGAACCCAGCTCATTTATCTCGTATGGACCACCGGCACAAGGTCTACCACCTTTTTTCCCAACTAGATTGAATAAAAGCATCGATATAGTCTTAATTGTATTTGTCCGTGTATGCCAATTTCAATTGTATGCAACCCTTCTTGACCCTACGCTATAGTATGGCGGATACCTCCTTGTTCCAAAAAGCTTTTGCATTAGGTTATGGAATGTCCTTAAAGGAACCCTACATCTTTTTTAAAGCAAACATGAGTTGAGTAATTCTAGAATGTCCTTCAAGGAACCTCACATTTTTTTAACCAAACACGAATTGTGTTATGCTAGACACAAATTTTTTCACAATTTATTAAAAGATGACAAGATATATATATATATATATATTATATATCATACACATATTCATATACATTTATCACTAATTAATTATTTTTATTATACATCAATTACAATAGATCACGTCATCATAATAGTCGTAAAAATTTTTATTTCCTTAACAACAATGACCAACTCACTCTAATATATATATATATTTTTTATTTTATAAAATTCCACATTCTTGGCACTAACAGTTCATTGGAAATTTGCAAGATGGATCACTTGAGCTAGTTCAGTAGTAATTAGTTAATGCAAGCCCAAGTCCTAGATTCAAATCAAGCTTAAGCAGCGTGATTGATAGTATAGTTGTCAAACCTAGCCACTTTCAACATGTTGGGGTGAGCTCGAGTAGGGCATGAATGATGAGTACAGCTTCTAAACTAAACAAGTTTAAAAAAAAAAAAAAAACTCGGTCCAACTTCATTTGTTTTTAACTTTATCACATACAGACATTCTACTCCCACGAAGACGAAGAAGAAGAAAAATAAGAAGGTGCAAATGCAATGAAGCTAGGAGTACTTGATAGTTGATAGGGCTCGCAACTTTATGCATATTAAATGCAAGGGAAGTGAAGGGGACGAATGCACGCATCGTCCCGACGTAAACACGTGAGAGTGTTAAATCTTGATGGTGAAATGCGGGCCTCAAACCACACGTGGGTGCAAAGATATTAAGACTTTTGGACTAGCTAGTTTGGATGGAGATGGAGAAGCCCCTAGAACCAGAAGAGCAATCTTCACGTTGCTTTCTTTCTTGTTAATTTCCTATGGGTTGGTGTCTTGTCTGATTCTTAGTTCTGGGCGTGCAACCCATGCTCTTGCCATGCCGCTCATGCACCTTGTCCTACGCCATTAGGCATTAACATGTACAGTATCATACCTACGTAGCATAGCTAGGTACATTACATAGACCAACGTTAACATATGCATAGAATACTATCCTATATTCAATTACTTTCCAATGCTCTGGAATAAATTTTGGATTCAAGTATTCATCTCTCTTAATATGTGCATCTACACCTCCCACACCATATAAAACCAAATCTTTCAAAAATCCAATTAAGTTGATTGGACATCACCTTTGACAATTGCATTAGTGCACTAAAAAGTTTTGAACTCTTGTGGTGGCATATCACACACCACTGAGCCAACATCATTTAATATACGTACCTTTCATTGAATTATTGGTATTAGGATCCATGCAATACTCAAAAAGTATAACTTAAGGACTATGTCCTCACAGCCTGACAACATAAATTCTGATGAAAGCAAAGATATGTATAACTTTGTTAATTAATCAGACAACTTGTACCCTGTAGGATTGTGTAGTTGAAATTTCATTGATGAATAACTATGTTAATAAATCAGACATAACTTAAGGACTATGTCCTCACAGCCTAACAACATAAATTCTGATGAAAGCAAAGATATGTATAACTTTGTTAATTAATCAGACAACTTGTACCCTGTAGGACTGTGTAGTTAAAATTTCATTGATGAATCACTATGTTAATAAATCAGACATAACTTAAGGACTATGTCCTCACAGCCTAACAACATAAATTCTGATGAAAGCAAAGATATGTATAACTTTGTTAATTAATCAGACAACTTGTACCTTGTAGGACTGTGTAGTTGAAATTTCATTGATGAATCACTATGTTAATAAATCAGACATAACTTGAGGACTATGTCCTCACAGCTTGACAACATAAATTTTGATGGAAGCAAAGATATGTATAACTTTGTTAATTAATCAGACAACTTGTACCCTGTAAGTGTAGGACTATTTAGTTGAAATTTCATTGATGAATCACTATGTTAATAAATCAGACATAACTTAAGGACTATGTCCCCACAGCTTGACAACAAAAATTCTGATGGAAGCAAAGATATATATGAATGCGTTCACATTGTGTCGAGGTATGGAATCAAACTCTAGTTCCTGGCTACACTAAAATTTCCTATGAATTTAGTTATCATTTACAATTTTGTGGTAGTTATTTTTTAAGTATTGTTATAGTTTATGTAATAAAATTTTGTACAAGTGGCTTGCAAATCATATATTTAAGACCTAAATATTAATGGGTAGTCCAACATTATGTCTAGGAATAATTTTAGGATTCTATAAGACTTGAATGATGATCATCTAGTTTATGGACAGTAATCTTTTCAAGGATACAGAGAAAATTTTGCATTTGGAAGATTTAAATCGATCCCTTGATCGTCGTGAATTATTAGCTTTGGGAGTCTGCAAATGCGACATGCATGGTGGATAAAATTGCTACAAATGTACATGTTCGCAT
Organism: Fagus sylvatica; assembly: GCA_907173295.1. NCBI lineage: Eukaryota > Viridiplantae > Streptophyta > Magnoliopsida > Fagales > Fagaceae > Fagus > Fagus sylvatica. The sequence continues at coordinate 32,035,190 of OU015771.1, forward strand.
GTGTAACGTGCTAGAGAACCCAATCACCTGAGCTGCTTTTCTTGTTTGAAGCTGTGGCACTGGCAACTGGAGGAAAAAAAATTAATGAATGGAAGCTACTTAATTCTAATTAAGTACATGTAAAGGAACGTTAACCCAAAGTTTTTTTCATTAAAAAAAAAAAAAAAAAATTATTACATATATGATCTAGTTAAGAGCAATTTAATTATGTTTATGTTTTCATTTAAAATGTACTTTATTTATAAACTTTCATCTATAATGTGAAATCGGCAATAACTTTTCTTTGTTTTTCTCATCTCATTTTTTATATATATATTTCCTCTTCTTGGTTGAAGGTTTCATTTATAATTTCTTTATTGTCTTTCTCACACTTTTTATGCACAAAATCCTTAACTTTCTGATAAAGTTTATGTTAATACCTATGCTACTTTTGGGTTAAAGTGGATGGATTTTGCACTTTGTCATCGAGCACAATGAAAGTGCACTCCCAATTCACAAAAAGGATCCGCTCTTGAAGCATTAAAGTGAGATATGGACAGAAATTAACATCAAATTAATTTCCAGCATAGAAGGTTTAGACTTTAATTAGAGCACAAAGAATCTACAATTTGTTTAACATTTTCTTGACCACTTTCTCTTTGAGTTCACCTAAGCCTAAAACTGTGAGACCATTTGACCTATAATTTTTACATTTGTTTAATCTTCTATATGACCACCGTCCAATAATACAATAGCAATATCACTAGTCAATAATCATTGAACTATTATTTCTAACAAAGAAAAAAATTGATATATCATTGGATAATAATGATCTCTGACAATTTTGGCATAGTATTTTTTTTATTTATCATATTATTTTTGGGAGATGGGCATGATGCTAAAAGAACAAAACTCTGATTGTCTTGTATGGCAACCAAAAGTGTCCAAATGTTAGAGAGGTAATCTTAGAACTCAAAAGTTGTAGATCTTCATTGGAGAAGATCTCTAAAGCCTCTGACTCAGTCAGCTAGTAAAGAATACATATATACTGTGGGAGGTATTGAAGGAAGTTTTGTTTGAAACATTTGAAGGATTTAATTTAATCTAATGTAATGTGTTTGCATTTTTGATGTTAGACTTAGAGTACTTGAGTAGAAAATAAATAAAGGGAGGGTCAGTGGGATGCCCTGCAGCGGCGCACATGGGGTAGGGTTTTTCACCTAGGTGACACACCCAACAAGTTCACATGGCCACTTCTTGGGCCCCCACACCCCTTAGCCAATGAATCTTAGCTTAGCACATGCCTTCTTACACTCAGGTCCCACCCCTTCTCTAAACCAAGCTAGCTAATACAAACTTGAAACAAGAAACTAGAAAGAAAACCCATGGTTTGATACCCTGACATATATAATTGTCAATATAACAAAAACTATGAGTGATTCCAATTCATTCATTTGCAATTCATTCATTTGCATATATATTCATATACACAAAAATATGTTCTTTTTCATGTATAGGAATAAATGTCACCCCACAGTGGCTGAACCACTAAACACAAGCTCTTACTCAAAATTGAGTTTGATTTATTGGATTCATTTGATTGTCAAAGAACAAATGTGCCTTTATCCTTTCATAGTATTAAATCCACCCCACCCCCACATTAATGGCCGAATCACTAAATATAATCTTTTGTCTACTATACCAAAATTGTGTCTAGCTCTCTTTGTCCATTCGCGTAACGTCTGTGACAAGTACTTTTAGTTAGAAAGCCTTGGACGCAATGTTAAATTTTTTCTGATCATCCAATTTGGTTTAATGGGGCATTTTGCAAGTGTTGAACGTGGCAACCATGTGTACGTGCATTTTTGGGGCAACATCGCACGGATCATCACCACACAATATGTTTGCATGTCCTAACAACCAACAGTTAAGTGTGCATGCTATCAAAATAATTGCACATCTTTCTGCTTTTGTTCCCACAATCTCTATTGGGGAGCAATATGTAGCATATAGCTAGCATGCAACATATATGGCAACAAGCCAACATATACTTTCAGCATGTTTCTCTACCACTATGGTAGTGTATACAAAGTCATCCTTGTAATAATTATTAATTTCATGTATGCGAAATAGGCATGTAAAAGATCAAATAGAAAGAAAAAAGAAAAAAAAGTGCATAATCATATTTATATGTAAATATTCAGGTTACAGGCGCAAGATATATAGAGGTACAACGCCAAAACGGTACCTCAAGTCCTAGCTATAGGGGAAGGCAATCCACCATTGTATACTACCTAGATTTTGCTCTTACAACAGGAGAAAGCACCGTTTGAACTAGAGTTTTTACTTTTTAGGTATATTGTATTTGTAAATATGTGATTGAAAAAGAAAATACAAATTAAGCACACGAATGTATCTTCTAAAAAGGGATTAAAGACAGTACTTAAGATTTCATTGTAATCATGAATTAGCAATAATAAATATTAATAAGTTGAAAATTATCAAACTCATAGATAGATGTCCATATATAGCAATGAAACTAATATTGTAAATTCAGATCATCATGATCACAAAATGACATACGAAATAGGTATTCGTATTTCACTGAAACCCTAATGCATGCATGTTAAACTGTTCTCTATTTTCTGTCTTTTTTTCCTCTACTTTTCAGTCCTCAAAGAACACAAGGCTGGTCCACTAAATTGATGATTTCACTAATAATAAGCAAAATCTCACTTAGTTTAATTTAATTCAACACCTTTTTTATTTTTCAGGATTTGCAACTTACATGATTGATTGTAGACACATGGATAGGATGAGAACCAATAATTATGCGACTTTATTTTTTCCTAAGCACCAAAAAAATAACAATTTTTTCTACTTTTGACAGGGAAATTTTTTGCTAAGTTGTTCGAACTCATTCACAGAGCCACCAAGTGTCTGATTAGTTGATTAAATCATGACACATATGGCCCAAAAATCACGAAAAAGTATACTTGGTAATGCAATTACCAAACCATATAGCTGCTTATATATGGACCACGCAATGTAGAGTTCAAAATTCTCAGCGTGCTCATCATTATAGTGATATGGTACTCGGCCACAACATGAATTTGATATCGCTTAATAAGTGAGCCCAACTCGAAATGAATTCACATGATAAGTTTGCTTGGTACTCTAGCTACGATAAAAGAATAATTCTATATATATGGATATATTATTATTAGGGACCATATATAGGAGTGCTTAAATTGGAAATGAGATTGAACAAATATTCTTATGTGTCGAACATCAAGAATTGTCACTTATCAACTATAATTAATGGGTTTAATATGATGCATGATACCATTTATGGTCGGTTTGAGTAACATTATGAAAAATATGTGACCAGGAAAATTAATGTTGATAAATGTATTTCAACAATATAAACTTTGCAATAAATTCTGGAAAAAAAAATCACATGGAACACAGAAAAAGACTATAAACACACGCATGTGCACACACAATTATAGAGATAGAGATTCTTTTAAGAAGGCAATTTCCTATTATAATTTATAATAATAATTTAACTCAAGCCACATAAAGTTGCTTGATCTCAGGTTAAAACAACCTCACAACCTATATGTTGAATGATTTAGCTGGATCGTTTTGTTTAACTACTTAACTTGTCTTACTAAAATCTCTCCATCCCATCTCAAAATTTGAGAGAGAGAGAATGAAACAAAGATGGTACACCAAAAAGACTCCAAAGGTGATTAGTGATTACAAATCGATACAAGCATACTTTTTAAAATAATTTTCTAAAGTCTCCAGAGTCCACTTGCTAAAAGATCTTCTCGGATTATGAGACTTACTGATCCAATGTGGGTCATGGAATTCTAGGCAATTATATATCTGTTAGAAAAAAGTAGTGCCTCATATGTGCTTTCCTAATTAGCCCACATGACACGAACTCAGAAGCACTGATCATCTTGGTGATTAGTGAAAAACCACATGTGGGATAGTCTACAAAAAGTGTAAGTTAAAATTCAACACTTAATTACTTAAGGCTCGTTTGGTATAGTTTATCTTAATTGATTCATTAATTTGACTTAAAATGAGTTTTGTAAAAATATAATTATTCATAAAAATGAAGTTTTAAAAAGTTACATATTAATCCAAATAAGCTAAAAAAATATAATTATACATAAAAATGAAGTTCTAAAAAATTACATATTTGTAGACATAATATTTGGCCGGATTGGATACATATTTTATTTGATTTTGTCTACATGTGAATTTAGAGCTAGCACAAGTTAAGGTATGTCTATTACTCTATTAAATGATGTTTATTTAAAAAAAAAAAAGAGTTAATTGTAGACAAATATCAAGAAAAGTTCATCCCACCTTTTAGATTTGTGAACTTTAATTAATCATTGATATATATATATATATATATATATATATATATATATATATTATATTAATATATATATATATATATATATATATATATATTGCTTGAAAACGTGTATCGTAGTTCATAATGGAACATTAAATACTCTTTTTTGTTGGGGATTATGGGGATAAACCAATGGAAAGATCACAAACTTCAATGGTTTAGATACACAAATTAACCGTTTTCTTTAAAATGATATTTTCTAATGAGTTTCAAGCAAATCACTTCTAGGATGCAACTAAGCTTAGATTCTACAAGTAGGAAAATTGGAAAATTCTATAAATTAATTAGTTAGGAACTCAAAAGTTTCATTCTTTCTCGTTTTTATGCAAAATTCTGTAGAAAAAACCACAATTGGTAACAATCTCGCTTGAACGGCTTTTATCTCAAGCTCACTTGTATCTCTCTTGTATGCGTCTGTCCTCCGCTCGAGCGAAGATCCAATCTAGCATAAACGGGCTAAACAAAATGCCAATAAAAACACATGGCTTGTCGATCGGCACTGTGATACATAGTGATCTTGCTTTAGCTCTAAGTTGGCTCAAGCGAGCCTAAACCCCCCCGGAACTAGACCCATATTCGTCCATTCCCAATAACAATTTTAGTACCCCAAGTGTGGACCCTAGACACTACCTGTCCTAGCCATGGTTGGAAGCTTGCTCCTCCAATAACTGTCCTAGACTGTACCCTCACACCACCATCCTATTAAACCTTGTTATATAATTTTAATTCATCTTCATTCTTTTACTTTGTTAAGGTTAGATCACCTATATTACAACCTATACTTTTTTGTATATAATAATATTAATAAAAAATGCATGTCCCGTATTGTTAGCCCTATATAAAAAATCTAAGTTTTTAATTTTTTATGGGATTTTTTTTTTCAAGCAAAAAGTTGTAAGTTTTCAAAATAGCAAAACTAAGATATTGTTGTACTATGGTGTATCATAAGTTTCTTAATTAAATTCAATTATGTGACTTATTGGCCAATACAAAACAACTATGGGGCTTATTGGCTTATTGATGAATGCACTTTTCTTTTGTATAGTTACAGGTTTTAAGGCCACATGATTAAATTTGAGTTGTGAACTTACGATACAATACCTAAAGAATTATATCTAAGTTTTGTCATTACCAAAACTTTCCCCTATAATTTAAACTCAAACTAAATAAGTAAATAAATAAAAAAGAGTATTAGCTTTTCAAATTAAATAAATTGTAAGTTGGAAAAGTTATTAATATTGTCTCCATTGATTTTATTTTATTTAAAAAAAAAAAAAAAAGACTTCATTCATTTTGAGAAATCTAGTACAAAATAGAATTAAATATCGATTATATGAGAATAACGGAATAAAAGAATTGGAATCATGACTCTTCTTATAGATGAGAGTAGACAATACAATGAAAATACAAGATTTTTAACAAAATGTGTTCTTAATAATAACATGAATGGTTTATGAACAAAACTGAAATTGAGGTGGGCCTATATATTAAAGAAAAAAGAGAAATTGGTAGTAATAAATTAAAATGGAAAGAGCAGGCAAGGCAAGATGGGTGTGTCCTCTTCCAGTAATCACTACATCCCACACAAGAATGACAATCATAGGAAGCTAACATCACTCTGTCGTCACCTATCCCAGCAAGGTTGGAAAAATCCAGCTCACACATCCTGCCATGTGTCACCATCACAGTTTCCCAAAAACCCTTGAAAAGACAGTGCAGCCCATCCATGCCTGTGTTAATACCCACCAAGCCCAAACACACCTCCTTCTCTCCCTAAGCTAGCTAATAACTTGACGTCCCCCCCACTATTATTATCACAAAGAAACAAACACAACACTGAATGCTTCTTAAAGAGAGAGAGAGAGAGAGAGAGAGTTTTATATAAAAGAGTGAAAATTCATGGAAGTTGGTTCAAAGAAGGAGAAGAATATGGGATTTGAGGAGACAGAGTTGAGGTTAGGGTTACCAGGAAATGGAGGAAGTGATCAAGGTGAGGTGGCAAGGAAGAGAGGTTTCTCTGAGACTGAGAGTACTGAGACTTCTACTGTGGATTTGAAGCTTAATCTTTCTTCAAAGGAAGCATCTGGTGGGATGGATTTGAATATTGACAAGGCAAAGACCCTGCACAAAGAGAAGAACCTTCTCTCCACTGATCCAGCCAAGCCTCCAGCTAAGTAAGCTGCATATAATATACTTTCTTTCTGATTTTATTCTAAGCTTCTCTCTTTTTGTTTTTCTGGGAGCATATGATATATATATATATATATATATATATATATGTTAGTGCATATATATGTAGTATGTTATGATTAGGGTTTAGGTTAGCATATTTTACATCAGAAAGATATATATAATATATATATATATATATATATATGAGTAATAAAGAGAAGGAAGTGCTTATATATGGGCTTTAGATTTGTGGAAGGTGGAAAAAGAAAAATGAAAATAAGCAAAGGGATTTACAAGCTATAAAAATTATTGTTATGATTAAAGCTTTAGGAAGTGATGAATAAAAACCTTCCTTAAGGTTCTATGTACATCGTTTCTTTTGAAGTTGAGAGAAATTCATCATAAATAAGATTTTCTTATAGCTTAGAGATGCTCTTTAATTAGGGGAAAATTTTCTTTTTCATTTTTTCCTTGTAAGTATTCTTCTTCTTTTTCCCCTTCCTATTTGGAGGCTATCCTTTTTCTCTCTGTCCCACAGCATTACATGAAAACATTTAAGAGAAAAAGCACAAAAAAAAAATTTTGGATATATCGATTGAGAAACATATTTTAATTTTTAAAAACAGATTAATTACAAAGATTTCCACAGTGATTTCTACAAATAAATTAAATAGACCAACTACTTAAAGAGATGAGAGTAATTATTAATTGCTGAGTAAGTAATTATTTGGTATGGTTTGATGATAAAAATAATAATATAGATCTTGTCTAAAGCACTTTTGAATCTTCTTTAATGGTACCAAGTAATCATTGTTACCTCAGTGTTCGATTTATTAATCCCGAGAAAATGGAAGAAAAGAAAGTTTAGTTGTTTAATTGCTCACTTTCAATTAATTGTCTTCTATTATTCTTTGAACTCCATTAAAGACCTAATTAAAGTTTGTTAATTAAATCCGTAATAAGAAAACAAATAGTAATAATTTAGTTAAATTAACCACATGGAAATTTAGGGCACAAGTTGTGGGTTGGCCACCAGTCCGATCATTCCGAAAGAATATGCTAGCTATCAAAAAGGGCAGCTCGGAGGAGAGTGGCAATGCAGCCTTTGTGAAGGTTAGTGTGGATGGTGCACCTTATCTTCGTAAAGTAGATTTAAAGATGTACAAGAGTTACCAAGAGCTCTCGGATGCCTTAGGAAACATGTTCAGTTCCTTTACTATTGGTAAGCACATAAATTCTTATGTATGTATCTATAATACAAATTAATGTGAATTTTCATTATCTAGAAAGTTCAATTATGGCATGTTTCGCATTAATTTCGTTTCTTTTTTTTATCTTTCAATGTTAGAGAATAGAAAGTGTAACATTTATTGATATGACTCCTCATTGAATTAGGCAATTGTGGCTACCAAGGAATGAAGGATTTCATGAATGAGAGCAAACTGATGGATCTTTTGAACAGCTCTGATTATGTTCCGACTTATGAAGACAAGGACGGTGATTGGATGCTTGTTGGCGATGTCCCATGGGAGTAAGTTCTTCATCCATGAAGAAAAAAACCTTAGAGCACATCGGAAACTACAACTAAACATTTAGATTACATTATTTTTTCTTTTTTATGTATAGATTTCTAACTATACTTTTATCAAATTTCAAAGGGCTGGCTTAGTGGTTCTTAAGCTCTTAAGGGATTCATCCTTGTAATTACCTAGTGTGTGTAGAACGAAAGAACTATAACACACTTAGAATACTGATCAAGTGTTCAAAGAACTCTAGATGCCCTCATTAGCAGGGAAAAAAAAAAAAACTTGACTTTTTCAATTTTAACAAATAAATTTTCAGTAAAAAGTTAATCCAAACACAAAAATCTAACGAATTTCAAACTATATAGACTGTAATTTTGTTAACTTTCTTTTACTTGAACCAGGATGTTTGTTGATTCATGCAAGCGTGTACGCATAATGAAAGGAACGGAGGCAATTGGACTTGGTTAGTATCTTCAAACTAAAATATCACTGGAATTAGAAGTAAAGCTACTGAGATAATTAAATAATTTTACTAACCACACTCATTGCAAAGACATATATAGTACTCTAGTCTTAATTAGTTTACCAACTTTTGTAAATTGGTTTCTTCTTTCTGTTTCCAAATCTATGATTATTGTCTTGAAAGTGTTATTGTGGATTTCAGCGCCAAGAGCCATGGAGAAATGCAAGAACAGAAGCTAAACTAGTAAACTCCACAACCTGCTCCTTTGATCTCGTAGCAGTCACTGCAAAAACAAAAGCAAGGATACCCAAAAGCGCGTAGATGGATTGAGCAGGATGTATGGGTGTTTGTTTTCTGTATCATTAATTATATATTAATTAGTGTGAGAGATTTGAGTATCTATATTGTGATTTGTGAACAGAAACAATGATAACTCTTATTAGTATGTTCCAATGCATGCTTGACTTTGTCTTGCTTGTTTAGTATTAATGGCTTGCTTTAAAATAAAAAATAATAATGTGTCTGTTTCGTGTAGGTATTGTGTGGTTTTAATCCTTTAATTATTTATTCCTGCAAATTTATTTATGAAATTCTTTGTGTCGTGCTCTTTTTTTTAAATTTATGGCTATTATTTAATGGGTGAGACCACGTATTAATTGGAAATGTTTCATGGCTATGTTGAAAGAGGGAACAAGATCATGTGCATGTTAATGGAGCATTTATGCATGGCCATTTTTTTTGCTAGCTAAATTTATTATTCTAGACCCATGAAAGTGATTGGTGTTTAATGAACAGTGAGAAGGAAATTACCTTAAGTGGCGAAACAAGTGTATTAAGCAGAATGAGATCCCATGCAATACTAAAAAAGTATTGCATGAGTACAATTCTTTTTTTCTCTCACATTTTCAAAACTTTTTTACTTTTTGCTTTTTGAATTTTTTAATAATTTTTCATTAAGTGGTTGAGATTGACTCAACCATTCAATTAGTATTGCATGCAATATCAATTGCTAGGGATATTAATCCACTGCTAAGTGAATGGCAGTACTACTCATCAAGAAAAAAAAAAGGTGAATGGCAGTACTATCACATAATGAATATTCGTTTGAGCTGTGACATTGGTCCCCTCTGTTCATAGCATTAATGGTTGAAACTTTGTGATAGTCACGGTGGTTGCTGGCACTTGCAATTTGATATTATTTTATTATATATGACAAACTTCATCAACTACTTAAAAATTAGTCCTTTTTTTCTTTCTTTATCTCTCTCAAACTTTGGATCTATATTGCTCAACTGTGCATTTCTATTAATGGAAAAGGGTTATATTTTAAGAACTTGTAGAGATAATAAAAAATCATCACAAGGACTAAAGAGAATTCTTGGAGAGATCCTGTTGGCTCCATGCTCATAAGATAAAAACGTATCCATGAATGATCCGGGTCTTCTATCACCAACAAGTAATATCAAGAGAGAGAGATGTATGTAATAGTTTGAAATATACTAAGAATTATTAATTATTATTCATGGAAGAGTCCCAACAACTGCATGGTTTTGTAAGTAACTTAGCATTGCATATGGATTCATTTTTGTTTTTTTTTTAGCTTATTAGTTTACTTGTTTTTATACCATTTAAAACCTTACTTTTATTAGATATAACTACACTTTTGTCCTTCAAAAAGTGACTCTAAAATCACATTTATTATCAAAGCAACGGCTTTCCAGTGCTCTGTATTGTCATTCTATCAAATCCAATGTACATGAGCACTAGATCCAACTCTTTCCCTATTATCAATATCTTTTGTTCCTCACATCACATGACCTAAATTCCAACTAAGAATTTGGGGATTAGCATAATTAGGCAAAAACTAAAATTGTCATCTTTTATCTTTCAAGGTCAATTTTTTTTTTTTTTCCCTAACGTAAGTGTCTAGAACTTTTCAAATTCGTGACTAGTTTCCTAGGTTTAATCCAAACTCACACTTAAATGTGCTTCTTAATCAAAAGTAATAAGATACTTTCAATCTATATAACGAGCAACCATTTAGGCCGGGTTAGAATGTTTTGTAGGCCGAAATAAAACAAACCAAGTATTGCCCAACTTCAAAAGTTTACATTGTGAGATTGAAGGCTTAATATACAAAAGAATTTGGGGATGTAAACAAGACTCAGGCCTAGGTGTCCAATAAAAAGTCTGGTCTAACATCCAGGCTCCCAAGTTTGGGTCTAATGGAAACTCAATCAAGGCTAGCCCAACATGCTAACGAAGTAACGATCTGCTTAAGATATTGGATGGTCAAAGCTCGAATTGGCCCTATGCCCTTAGCAACGGGGAGGACTATGAAGAATAATGGACCTTAACCTTGTTATGCTTTATTCTCCAAAAAAAAAAAAAGGCTTGTCATACATTTGGACTTTGGATTAAGTTTGGATTACTTATGTACAACTTTTTGGAGCTTCATTTTTTTAAGATAAAACTGAACTTTTGCCAACTTCCAACAAATAAAAATTTAGCAAAAAGTTAATCCAAACGCACATCCCGTATAGTGTATGCCCACAAATTCAAGACCCCAAAGATGGAAAAGTTGGCATGTTATTTTACCAACTCTATGAAGGCACATGGTAAAAGGAAAGCAATAATGAAGGCCTCTAACTCTGAGGAAGATTCTTTGCTAATCATTGTGGGAAATAATTGATTATAGGGCAGGCTGAAAGCTACTCGTGTAATTGTGGACAGCTCTAAGACACAGCTTCCTCAGCAGAATTTGAGAAGATAGAGGTCCCCATGACCTGCATATGAGGTCCTCATTAGTTGTGCTATGTTATTGTACGATACATTCCTACAAGGGTAGTTGGGTAGGCTTTTTGAAACTGATTCACGGTCTACCTTTTTTACAGTACTCAATAGCAGCAACAGATGCAATTGCCTATATCTTCTCAGCATCTCAATTGGTAAGTCCTTTCATTATGACCCTTTTCTTTTTCTTGCCAAAGGATAATTTGGGAGGACAGTAGGGGGAAGATTTTCATTAAGATTAATGGAATTTGAAAATTCTCATAAACTTTATACCAGCTTCCAATAGTGCAACATTTAAACCATCTTTCCAGAAAATATATATATGAAACATGACCAGCTTATTCCATCAATGAATTCAACATATGCACTCCTGATATTTATCATCATCTTCCGGTGTGCAATAACTTGATGCAAAACACAAGCAAGACCTCTCTTAGTACTTCAGCTATACAACCGCTAGAGGTTCACTTTCAGAAGTCAACAGATTTGATTACTAAATCTGCATTCTTCTTTGACTTGATTATAAGCTCTGCATT
>OU015771.1:32047199-32254459 GCA_907173295.1 Fagus sylvatica
ATATATTTCCTCTTCTTGGTTGAAGGTTTCATTTATAATTTCTTTATTGTCTTTCTCACACTTTTTATGCACAAAATCCTTAACTTTCTGATAAAGTTTATGTTAATACCTATGCTACTTTTGGGTTAAAGTGGATGGATTTTGCACTTTGTCATCGAGCACAATGAAAGTGCACTCCCAATTCACAAAAAGGATCCGCTCTTGAAGCATTAAAGTGAGATATGGACAGAAATTAACATCAAATTAATTTCCAGCATAGAAGGTTTAGACTTTAATTAGAGCACAAAGAATCTACAATTTGTTTAACATTTTCTTGACCACTTTCTCTTTGAGTTCACCTAAGCCTAAAACTGTGAGACCATTTGACCTATAATTTTTACATTTGTTTAATCTTCTATATGACCACCGTCCAATAATACAATAGCAATATCACTAGTCAATAATCATTGAACTATTATTTCTAACAAAGAAAAAAATTGATATATCATTGGATAATAATGATCTCTGACAATTTTGGCATAGTATTTTTTTTATTTATCATATTATTTTTGGGAGATGGGCATGATGCTAAAAGAACAAAACTCTGATTGTCTTGTATGGCAACCAAAAGTGTCCAAATGTTAGAGAGGTAATCTTAGAACTCAAAAGTTGTAGATCTTCATTGGAGAAGATCTCTAAAGCCTCTGACTCAGTCAGCTAGTAAAGAATACATATATACTGTGGGAGGTATTGAAGGAAGTTTTGTTTGAAACATTTGAAGGATTTAATTTAATCTAATGTAATGTGTTTGCATTTTTGATGTTAGACTTAGAGTACTTGAGTAGAAAATAAATAAAGGGAGGGTCAGTGGGATGCCCTGCAGCGGCGCACATGGGGTAGGGTTTTTCACCTAGGTGACACACCCAACAAGTTCACATGGCCACTTCTTGGGCCCCCACACCCCTTAGCCAATGAATCTTACTTAGCACATGCCTTCTTACACTCAGGTCCCACCCCTTCTCTAAACCAAGCTAGCTAATACAAACTTGAAACAAGAAACTAGAAAGAAAACCCACCCTGACATATATAATTGTCAATATAACAAAAACTATGAGTGATTCCAATTCATTCATTTGCATATATATATATATTCATATACACAAAAATATGTTCCAATTCATTCATTTGCATATATATTCATATACACAAAAATATGTTCTTTTTCATGTATAGGAATAAATGTCACCCCACAGTGGCTGAACCACTAAACACAAGCTCTTACTCAAAATTGAGTTTGATTTATTGGATTCATTTGATTGTCAAAGAACAAATGTGCCTTTATCCTTTCATAGTATTAAATCCACCCCACCCCCACATTAATGGCCGAATCACTAAATATAATCTTTTGTCTACTATACCAAAATTGTGTCTAGCTCTCTTTGTCCATTCGCGTAACGTCTGTGACAAGTACTTTTAGTTAGAAAGCCTTGGACGCAATGTTAAATTTTTTCTGATCATCCAATTTGGTTTAATGGGGCATTTTGCAAGTGTTGAACGTGGCAACCATGTGTACGTGCATTTTTGGGGCAACATCGCACGGATCATCACCACACAATATGTTTGCATGTCCTAACAACCAACAGTTAAGTGTGCATGCTATCAAAATAATTGCACATCTTTCTGCTTTTGTTCCCACAATCTCTATTGGGGAGCAATATGTAGCATATAGCTAGCATGCAACATATATGGCAACAAGCCAACATATACTTTCAGCATGTTTCTCTACCACTATGGTAGTGTATACAAAGTCATCCTTGTAATAATTATTAATTTCATGTATGCGAAATAGGCATGTAAAAGATCAAATAGAAAGAAAAAAGAAAAAAAAGTGCATAATCATATTTATATGTAAATATTCAGGTTACAGGCGCAAGATATATAGAGGTACAACGCCAAAACGGTACCTCAAGTCCTAGCTATAGGGGAAGGCAATCCACCATTGTATACTACCTAGATTTTGCTCTTACAACAGGAGAAAGCACCGTTTGAACTAGAGTTTTTACTTTTTAGGTATATTGTATTTGTAAATATGTGATTGAAAAAGAAAATACAAATTAAGCACACGAATGTATCTTCTAAAAAGGGATTAAAGACAGTACTTAAGATTTCATTGTAATCATGAATTAGCAATAATAAATATTAATAAGTTGAAAATTATCAAACTCATAGATAGATGTCCATATATAGCAATGAAACTAATATTGTAAATTCAGATCATCATGATCACAAAATGACATACGAAATAGGTATTCGTATTTCACTGAAACCCTAATGCATGCATGTTAAACTGTTCTCTATTTTCTGTCTTTTTTTCCTCTACTTTTCAGTCCTCAAAGAACACAAGGCTGGTCCACTAAATTGATGATTTCACTAATAATAAGCAAAATCTCACTTAGTTTAATTTAATTCAACACCTTTTTTATTTTTCAGGATTTGCAACTTACATGATTGATTGTAGACACATGGATAGGATGAGAACCAATAATTATGCGACTTTATTTTTTCCTAAGCACCAAAAAAATAACAATTTTTTCTACTTTTGACAGGGAAATTTTTTGCTAAGTTGTTCGAACTCATTCACAGAGCCACCAAGTGTCTGATTAGTTGATTAAATCATGACACATATGGCCCAAAAATCACGAAAAAGTATACTTGGTAATGCAATTACCAAACCATATAGCTGCTTATATATGGACCACGCAATGTAGAGTTCAAAATTCTCAGCGTGCTCATCATTATAGTGATATGGTACTCGGCCACAACATGAATTTGATATCGCTTAATAAGTGAGCCCAACTCGAAATGAATTCACATGATAAGTTTGCTTGGTACTCTAGCTACGATAAAAGAATAATTCTATATATATGGATATATTATTATTAGGGACCATATATAGGAGTGCTTAAATTGGAAATGAGATTGAACAAATATTCTTATGTGTCGAACATCAAGAATTGTCACTTATCAACTATAATTAATGGGTTTAATATGATGCATGATACCATTTATGGTCGGTTTGAGTAACATTATGAAAAATATGTGACCAGGAAAATTAATGTTGATAAATGTATTTCAACAATATAAACTTTGCAATAAATTCTGGAAAAAAAAATCACATGGAACACAGAAAAAGACTATAAACACACGCATGTGCACACACAATTATAGAGATAGATATTCTTTTAAGAAGGCAATTTCCTATTATAATTTATAATAATAATTTAACTCAAGCCACATAAAGTTGCTTGATCTCAGGTTAAAACAACCTCACAACCTATATGTTGAATGATTTAGCTGGATCGTTTTGGTTAACTCCTTAACTTGTCTTACTAAAATCTCTCCATCCCATCTCAAAATTTGAGAGAGAGAGAATGAAACAAAGATGGTACACCAAAAAGACTCCAAAGGTGATTAGTGATTACAAATCGATACAAGCATACTTTTTAAAATAATTTTCTAAAGTCTCCAGAGTCCACTTGCTAAAAGATCTTCTCGGATTATGAGACTTACTGATCCAATGTGGGTCATGGAATTCTAGGCAATTATATATCTGTTAGAAAAAAGTAGTGCCTCATATGTGCTTTCCTAATTAGCCCACATGACACGAACTCAGAAGCACTGATCATCTTGGTGATTAGTGAAAAACCACATGTGGGATAGTCTACAAAAAGTGTAAGTTAAAATTCAACACTTAATTACTTAAGGCTCGTTTGGTATAGTTTATCTTAATTGATTCATTAATTTGACTTAAAATGAGTTTTGTAAAAATATAATTATTCATAAAAATGAAGTTTTAAAAAGTTACATATTAATCCAAATAAGCTAAAAAAATATAATTATACATAAAAATGAAGTTCTAAAAAATTACATATTTGTAGACATAATATTTGGCCGGATTGGATACATATTTTATTTGATTTTGTCTACATGTGAATTTAGAGCTAGCACAAGTTAAGGTATGTCTATTACTCTATTAAATGATGTGTTTATTTAAAAAAAAAAAAGAGTTTAATTGTAGACAAATATCAAGAAAAGTTCATCCCACCTTTTAGATTTGTGAACTTTAATTATCATCATAATATATATATATATATATTATATATATATATAATATATATATATATATATATATATATATATATTATATATATGCTTGAAAACGTGTATCGTAGTTCATAATGGAACATTAAATACTCTTTTTTGTTGGGGATTATGGGGATAAACCAATGGAAAGATCACAAACTTCAATGGTTTAGATACACAAATTAACCGTTTTCTTTAAAATGATATTTTCTAATGAGTTTCAAGCAAATCACTTCTAGGATGCAACTAAGCTTAGATTCTACAAGTAGGAAAATTGGAAAATTCTATAAATTAATTAGTTAGGAACTCAAAAGTTTCATTCTTTCTCGTTTTTATGCAAAATTCTGACAAAAAACCACAATTGGTAACAATCTCGCTTGAATGGCTTTTATCTCAAGCTCACTTGTATCTCTCTTGTATGCGTCTGTCCTCCGCTCGAGCGAAGATCCAATCTAGCATAAACGGGCTAAACAAAATGCCAATAAAAACACATGGCTTGTCGATCGGCACTGTGATACATAGTGATCTTGCTTTAGCTCTAAGTTGGCTCAAGCGAGCCTAAACCCCCCCGGAACTAGACCCATATTCGTCCATTCCCAATAACAATTTTAGTACCCCAAGTGTGGACCCTAGACACTACCTGTCCTAGCCATGGTTGGAAGCTTGCTCCTCCAATAACTGTCCTAGACTGTACCCTCACACCACCATCCTATTAAACCTTGTTATATAATTTTAATTCATCTTCATTCTTTTACTTTGTTAAGGTTAGATCACCTATATTACAACCTATACTTTTTTGTATATAATAATATTAATAAAAAATGCATGTCCCGTATTGTTAGCCCTATATAAAAAATCTAAGTTTTTAATTTTTTATGGGATTTTTTTTTTCAAGCAAAAAGTTGTAAGTTTTCAAAATAGCAAAACTAAGATATTGTTGTACTATGGTGTATCATAAGTTTCTTAATTAAATTCAATTATGTGACTTATTGGCCAATACAAAACAACTATGGGGCTTATTGGCTTATTGATGAATGCACTTTTCTTTTGTATAGTTACAGGTTTTAAGGCCACATGATTAAATTTGAGTTGTGAACTTACGATACAATACCTAAAGAATTATATCTAAGTTTTGTCATTACCAAAACTTTCCCCTATAATTTAAACTCAAACTAAATAAGTAAATAAATAAAAAAGAGTATTAGCTTTTCAAATTAAATAAATTGTAAGTTGGAAAAGTTATTAATATTGTCTCCATTGATTTTATTTTATTTAAAAAAAAAAAAAAAGACTTCATTCATTTTGAGAAATCTAGTACAAAATAGAATTAAATATCGATTATATGAGAATAACGGAATAAAAGAATTGGAATCATGACTCTTCTTATAGATGAGAGTAGACAATACAATGAAAATACAAGATTTTTAACAAAATGTGTTCTTAATAATAACATGAATGGTTTATGAACAAAACTGAAATTGAGGTGGGCCTATATATTAAAGAAAAAAGAGAAATTGGTAGTAATAAATTAAAATGGAAAGAGCAGGCAAGGCAAGATGGGTGTGTCCTCTTCCAGTAATCACTACATCCCACACAAGAATGACAATCATAGGAAGCTAACATCACTCTGTCGTCACCTATCCCAGCAAGGTTGGAAAAATCCAGCTCACACATCCTGCCATGTGTCACCATCACAGTTTCCCAAAAACCCTTGAAAAGACAGTGCAGCCCATCCATGCCTGTGTTAATACCCACCAAGCCCAAACACACCTCCTTCTCTCCCTAAGCTAGCTAATAACTTGACGTCCCCCCCACTATTATTATCACAAAGAAACAAACACAACACTGAATGCTTCTTAAAGAGAGAGAGAGAGAGAGAGAGAGTTTTATATAAAAGAGTGAAAATTCATGGAAGTTGGTTCAAAGAAGGAGAAGAATATGGGATTTGAGGAGACAGAGTTGAGGTTAGGGTTACCAGGAAATGGAGGAAGTGATCAAGGTGAGGTGGCAAGGAAGAGAGGTTTCTCTGAGACTGAGAGTACTGAGACTTCTACTGTGGATTTGAAGCTTAATCTTTCTTCAAAGGAAGCATCTGGTGGGATGGATTTGAATATTGACAAGGCAAAGACCCTGCACAAAGAGAAGAACCTTCTCTCCACTGATCCAGCCAAGCCTCCAGCTAAGTAAGCTGCATATAATATACTTTCTTTCTGATTTTATTCTAAGCTTCTCTCTTTTTGTTTTTCTGGGAGCATATGATATATATATATATATATATATATATATATATGTTAGTCATATATATGTAGTATGTTATGATTAGGGTTAGGTTAAGCATATTTTACATCAGAAAGATATATATATATATATATATATATATATATATATGAGTAATAAAGAGAAGGAAGTGCTTATATATGGGCTTTAGATTTGTGGAAGGTGGAAAAAGAAAAATGAAAATAAGCAAAGGGATTTACAAGCTATAAAAATTATTGTTATGATTAAAGCTTTAGGAAGTGATGAATAAAAACCTTCCTTAAGGTTCTATGTACATCGTTTCTTTTGAAGTTGAGAGAAATTCATCATAAATAAGATTTTCTTATAGCTTAGAGATGCTCTTTAATTAGGGGAAAATTTTCTTTTTCATTTTTTCCTTGTAAGTATTCTTCTTCTTTTTCCCCTTCCTATTTGGAGGCTATCCTTTTTCTCTCTGTCCCACAGCATTACATGAAAACATTTAAGAGAAAAAGCACAAAAAAAAAATTTTGGATATATCGATTGAGAAACATATTTTAATTTTTAAAAACAGATTAATTACAAAGATTTCCACAGTGATTTCTACAAATAAATTAAATAGACCAACTACTTAAAGAGATGAGAGTAATTATTAATTGCTGAGTAAGTAATTATTTGGTATGGTTTGATGATAAAAATAATAATATAGATCTTGTCTAAAGCACTTTTGAATCTTCTTTAATGGTACCAAGTAATCATTGTTACCTCAGTGTTCGATTTATTAATCCCGAGAAAATGGAAGAAAAGAAAGTTTAGTTGTTTAATTGCTCACTTTCAATTAATTGTCTTCTATTATTCTTTGAACTCCATTAAAGACCTAATTAAAGTTTGTTAATTAAATCCGTAATAAGAAAACAAATAGTAATAATTTAGTTAAATTAACCACATGGAAATTTAGGGCACAAGTTGTGGGTTGGCCACCAGTCCGATCATTCCGAAAGAATATGCTAGCTATCAAAAAGGGCAGCTCGGAGGAGAGTGGCAATGCAGCCTTTGTGAAGGTTAGTGTGGATGGTGCACCTTATCTTCGTAAAGTAGATTTAAAGATGTACAAGAGTTACCAAGAGCTCTCGGATGCCTTAGGAAACATGTTCAGTTCCTTTACTATTGGTAAGCACATAAATTCTTATGTATGTATCTATAATACAAATTAATGTGAATTTTCATTATCTAGAAAGTTCAATTATGGCATGTTTCGCATTAATTTCGTTTCTTTTTTTTATCTTTCAATGTTAGAGAATAGAAAGTGTAACATTTATTGATATGACTCCTCATTGAATTAGGCAATTGTGGCTACCAAGGAATGAAGGATTTCATGAATGAGAGCAAACTGATGGATCTTTTGAACAGCTCTGATTATGTTCCGACTTATGAAGACAAGGACGGTGATTGGATGCTTGTTGGCGATGTCCCATGGGAGTAAGTTCTTCATCCATGAAGAAAAAAACCTTAGAGCACATCGGAAACTACAACTAAACATTTAGATTACATTATTTTTTCTTTTTTATGTATAGATTTCTAACTATACTTTTATCAAATTTCAAAGGGCTGGCTTAGTGGTTCTTAAGCTCTTAAGGGATTCATCCTTGTAATTACCTAGTGTGTGTAGAACGAAAGAACTATAACACACTTAGAATACTGATCAAGTGTTCAAAGAACTCTAGATGCCCTCATTAGCAGGGAAAAAAAAAAAAACTTGACTTTTTCAATTTTAACAAATAAATTTTCAGTAAAAAGTTAATCCAAACACAAAAATCTAACGAATTTCAAACTATATAGACTGTAATTTTGTTAACTTTCTTTTACTTGAACCAGGATGTTTGTTGATTCATGCAAGCGTGTACGCATAATGAAAGGAACGGAGGCAATTGGACTTGGTTAGTATCTTCAAACTAAAATATCACTGGAATTAGAAGTAAAGCTACTGAGATAATTAAATAATTTTACTAACCACACTCATTGCAAAGACATATATAGTACTCTAGTCTTAATTAGTTTACCAACTTTTGTAAATTGGTTTCTTCTTTCTGTTTCCAAATCTATGATTATTGTCTTGAAAGTGTTATTGTGGATTTCAGCGCCAAGAGCCATGGAGAAATGCAAGAACAGAAGCTAAACTAGTAAACTCCACAACCTGCTCCTTTGATCTCGTAGCAGTCACTGCAAAAACAAAAGCAAGGATACCCAAAAGCGCGTAGATGGATTGAGCAGGATGTATGGGTGTTTGTTTTCTGTATCATTAATTATATATTAATTAGTGTGAGAGATTTGAGTATCTATATTGTGATTTGTGAACAGAAACAATGATAACTCTTATTAGTATGTTCCAATGCATGCTTGACTTTGTCTTGCTTGTTTAGTATTAATGGCTTGCTTTAAAATAAAAAATAATAATGTGTCTGTTTCGTGTAGGTATTGTGTGGTTTTAATCCTTTAATTATTTATTCCTGCAAATTTATTTATGAAATTCTTTGTGTCGTGCTCTTTTTTTTAAATTTATGGCTATTATTTAATGGGTGAGACCACGTATTAATTGGAAATGTTTCATGGCTATGTTGAAAGAGGGAACAAGATCATGTGCATGTTAATGGAGCATTTATGCATGGCCATTTTTTTTGCTAGCTAAATTTATTATTCTAGACCCATGAAAGTGATTGGTGTTTAATGAACAGTGAGAAGGAAATTACCTTAAGTGGCGAAACAAGTGTATAAGCAGAATGAGATCCCATGCAATACTAAAAAAGTATTGCATGAGTACAATTCTTTTTTTCCTCTCACATTTTCAAAACTTTTTTACTTTTTGCTTTTTGAATTTTTTAATAATTTTTTATTAAATGGTTGAGATTGACTCAACCATTCAATTGGTATTGCATGCAATATCAATTGCTAGGGATATTAATCCACTGCTAAGTGAATGGCAGTACTACTCATCAAGAAAAAAAAAAGGTGAATGGCAGTACTATCACATAATGAATATTCGTTTGAGCTGTGACATTGGTCCCCTCTGTTCATAGCATTAATGGTTGAAACTTTGTGATAGTCACGGTGGTTGCTGGCACTTGCAATTTGATATTATTTTATTATATATGACAAACTTCATCAACTACTTAAAAATTAGTCCTTTTTTTCTTTCTTTATCTCTCTCAAACTTTGGATCTATATTGCTCAACTGTGCATTTCTATTAATGGAAAAGGGTTATATTTTAAGAACTTGTAGAGATAATAAAAAATCATCACAAGGACTAAAGAGAATTCTTGGAGAGATCCTGTTGGCTCCATGCTCATAAGATAAAAACGTATCCATGAATGATCCGGGTCTTCTATCACCATTCACCAACAAGTAATATCAAGAGAGAGAGATGTATGTAATAGTTTGAAATATACTAAGAATTATTAATTATTATTCATGGAAGAGTCCCAACAACTGCATGGTTTTGTAAGTAACTTAGCATTGCATATGGATTCATTTTTGTTTTTTTTTTAGCTTATTAGTTTACTTGTTTTTATACCATTTAAAACCTTACTTTTATTAGATATAACTACACTTTTGTCCTTCAAAAAGTGACTCTAAAATCACATTTATTATCAAAGCAACGGCTTTCCAGTGCTCTGTATTGTCATTCTATCAAATCCAATGTACATGAGCACTAGATCCAACTCTTTCCCTATTATCAATATCTTTTGTTCCTCACATCACATGACCTAAATTCCAACTAAGAATTTGGGGATTAGCATAATTAGGCAAAAACTAAAATTGTCATCTTTTATCTTTCAAGGTCAATTTTTTTTTTTTTTCCCTAACGTAAGTGTCTAGAACTTTTCAAATTCGTGACTAGTTTCCTAGGTTTAATCCAAACTCACACTTAAATGTGCTTCTTAATCAAAAGTAATAAGATACTTTCAATCTATATAACGAGCAACCATTTAGGCCGGGTTAGAATGTTTTGTAGGCCGAAATAAAACAAACCAAGTATTGCCCAACTTCAAAAGTTTACATTGTGAGATTGAAGGCTTAATATACAAAAGAATTTGGGGATGTAAACAAGACTCAGGCCTAGGTGTCCAATAAAAAGTCTGGTCTAACATCCAGGCTCCCAAGTTTGGGTCTAATGGAAACTCAATCAAGGCTAGCCCAACATGCTAACGAAGTAACGATCTGCTTAAGATATTGGATGGTCAAAGCTCGAATTGGCCCTATGCCCTTAGCAACGGGGAGGACTATGAAGAATAATGGACCTTAACCTTGTTATGCTTTATTCTCCAAAAAAAAAAAAAGGCTTGTCATACATTTGGACTTTGGATTAAGTTTGGATTACTTATGTACAACTTTTTGGAGCTTCATTTTTTTAAGATAAAACTGAACTTTTGCCAACTTCCAACAAATAAAAATTTAGCAAAAAGTTAATCCAAACGCACATCCCGTATAGTGTATGCCCACAAATTCAAGACCCCAAAGATGGAAAAGTTGGCATGTTATTTTACCAACTCTATGAAGGCACATGGTAAAAGGAAAGCAATAATGAAGGCCTCTAACTCTGAGGAAGATTCTTTGCTAATCATTGTGGGAAATAATTGATTATAGGGCAGGCTGAAAGCTACTCGTGTAATTGTGGACAGCTCTAAGACACAGCTTCCTCAGCAGAATTTGAGAAGATAGAGGTCCCCATGACCTGCATATGAGGTCCTCATTAGTTGTGCTATGTTATTGTACGATACATTCCTACAAGGGTAGTTGGGTAGGCTTTTTGAAACTGATTCACGGTCTACCTTTTTTACAGTACTCAATAGCAGCAACAGATGCAATTGCCTATATCTTCTCAGCATCTCAATTGGTAAGTCCTTTCATTATGACCCTTTTCTTTTTCTTGCCAAAGGATAATTTGGGAGGACAGTAGGGGGAAGATTTTCATTAAGATTAATGGAATTTGAAAATTCTCATAAACTTTATACCAGCTTCCAATAGTGCAACATTTAAACCATCTTTCCAGAAAATATATATATGAAACATGACCAGCTTATTCCATCAATGAATTCAACATATGCACTCCTGATATTTATCATCATCTTCCGGTGTGCAATAACTTGATGCAAAACACAAGCAAGACCTCTCTTAGTACTTCAGCTATACAACCGCTAGAGGTTCACTTTCAGAAGTCAACAGATTTGATTACTAAATCTGCATTCTTCTTTGACTTGATTATAAGCTCTGCATTGGGCCGGTCATTGTATTCTATCTGCAGGATGAATTTAGTGTTTCATTCAGTTCACTATAGAGGCACTTTGAGATTGAGATTGATTAAGTGAAAGAATCCTCTAATATAGAAAGTTTGATTTCAATAAAAAAGTGAGGCATACCCGCCATTTAGCAACATCTGGGGGCTTTCCTGCTATAGACATAAAAACACTCAATCATAAGAGACCATACCTTTCTATTGTCCCTTTTCAGCAAATGTAGCTGGTTAAAAGGAGTTAAGGAATACATACCTGTTGAAATATGTCTCTTTAGAACTCGTTGCATTGCTGTGTCAATATCAACCTCAATGAACCTTGAAGATAAAAACATCATTTTTTTTAACAACAATACGTTCAGTGCTAGCCATCAGTGCAACTACATGCATTTGGTTACTTTAAAACCAGGTTTTTTTTTTTTTTTTTTTTTGTATAAGTTTGTTAAAAGCAGTTCATTAAAGATGAAGGACCAAGCAGTTGGACCATTTTGTGAGGCATAAGACTCAAGCAATGTTATCCCTCATTTTTTTTCCCATTTATTTGTTAATATTAAGTCTGAATAAAATAAAATGACAGATTTTCATCAGGATGGTAATATAAAATCAACATAAGACTGTAAATCAATAAAATCAGTAAGGATATCAAAAATACTATGCAGGCTAGTGGCCGAAAGTCCAATAGAATTACAATTAAAAGTAAAACTGAAGTTAATTGGGGCTAAAAGGATTATCCTTTAATCAAAACTTCAAAACGTGTATGTTCATGTGTAATCCAAGCACATCAAATGGAAAAATGAAGAGCCAGTAATAAAGTAAAATTAAAACAAAAAAGTAGAGAAATTATCTATTTCTTTTAATTCATGGTCAGAACCTAATTTCAACTAAAAATAAAGTACATATTTCGAATATAGTCATATAGACCAGGATGTGATGACGAGAAGAACACACATTTTGTGATGTAAGCCCCCCAGCCTGAGCACATTTAGTACGCAAGCCTCACACACCTTTTCAACAATAATTAAATTTAAGTGCTCAGCATCAGAAACTTAAGTATGAAAAATCAAATCATATTTGTGATATTTGTGAGTATTTTTATTTTAAATAAGTATATTTGTAAGCATATAAAAATTCACAAACTTTAATTTTCCACCATGTTACACTACGTGAAGTCGTAGACTCAAACTGATATACTTTCACATGCAACTGCAGGCCAGAAACTAAAAATAACCTGTGGAGACTCCAGTCCTTACCACTTCTCATCAAACATAGATGATATCTCTTTCCAAACCCCATCTTCCAGTAATAAATAGTTTCCTTCTACTATAACCACTTTGTGCCTGAAAAGAGAAGGAAAATTAAGGTTTTATTTATGCATCATGGACTACAACTTCCACAAAGGTAAGACTTACAGACTGCTGCAGTTAGTATCAAAAGAACCAATCCCTCTAATATGCAAAGGAAACAAAACAATTGGGCTAATGGAATACAGAAGCCAAAGTAAAATCTAGGGGATACAAGACTCAAATAGGGGCTTATATTCAACAATATTATAGCATTAGATTTACAAAGGATTTCAATTACACAAAGAGAGCCTGAGCTCAATTCAATATTCATAAGAGATCTCAAAAATACCATGATATAGTTTTAAGAAAGGTCACCCATTAGGTATAATGTTGTTCTAAATTTTCTTATCAGCTTGTTGACATCAATTTTAGCGTCATCAAGGTTTATTAGATTTGCTACTAACAAGATCGATATTTTCAAGACAAATGGTGTCCAGCAAGCTCACCTGGGACTAATAATTGCCTATTGGCACATATTTCATATATTGTACAGATGATGAAAAGTTAATGTTTAAAGCCTTAATAGAACCTGATCCTTATTGCTATTCATTCAAGTTCCAGGTTTGTTCTGTTTCCTGTAGTCCAAAAGAATCTCCGAGTTTAATTAGAAATGTCCATAATTAAGACAAGTATACCTCATCCCTTATTAAATCAGCAGCTATTACAAGATTTTTCACATGAAATAAACAAATTACTCACTGAAGGCTCACAAAGATATCATCTTCCACTGGATCTCCAACGCCATGGTCAAATGACGGCACATAAACTGATCCCTGAAGAAACCATCATTTCAGGATGCAATTTCAGGAAAGTACTTAAGAACTTCTCACATACACTCAGTAACTTCAAGTTCCAAATCCCACACACACATGCAGCCCAAGATAATTTCCTTATTATTAAGAGTGAACAAGCTGATGCACTACTGAACAAACTGTAAATATTTGCAGTAAATAAATTAATAATAGTTATCAAACACAAATAGCTACTTACCTGATTTCTTAGAGTCTGGATACATGAAAGTAGTAGCGCTGGATTAAATGTCCATGGAGCTGATTCATTATTTAGAAAGATCAAATGTTCTGATTCTTACAAGGCTTTAACTCAGTGATTACAAAGTATAGAAACCTCACCTCCCCTTCTCGCATGGGCTTCCTCTGGATCCTACAAAGAAAGAACTACTCAAATAAGAAGTGATCACTCATTCAGCGAAATAAATAAATAATAAGTGACCAATAGATTTTCAATAATAAAAATGTCTGGTGTATAAATTGCTGTGTATGATGCCAAAAAATAAAATGGAGCAAAATTTGGCATCTTATTTCTCAAATAAAATCCCTCAAGGAAAGGCTAGATATATTCTATGAAATCAGGTCATTCAAAAGCTTATTATGATCCACATGTACACAACCAAGCCGTGACCTGTTATCCAAAACCCTCAATTTCTGATAGTTTCAAAGTCAAATGCACCTTTAATGTCTTAAAAACTAGTAGTTCAAACATGTTAGGGTGATTCTCTTATTTGTGCGGTTTTTTATGTTATTTAAGTTATCTTTTTATGCTCTTTGAATCTATGATGGGGCTGCCCCCCACAACTAATGAAAATTCTATGTAATCCATGAAGGAAAAACATAAAATTAGAGTAAAGAAAGAAAGTCTACCTCCATTGCATCCAGCTGAGAACGATAAAGATGAAACCCATCCATGGGAAGAACTGTAGCCACGTCTGGAGCCTTAACTTGAGAATCAAGTGAAGAAGCTTTCAGGGGCCATAATTTGTTTACACGTCGTGCTACTTCAGATGCTAGAGTGCTCTTTCCAGAGCCAGGAGGACCAGCTATACCGACAATGTGCCTGTATGATATTTTAGGAAAGCTAAATTTGTTAATTACTAACAACTGCAGCCTAGATAGCCAGCTAAAACCAAAATGTGTTTTCATGAAACCAGATAGTAATACAATGCTGAGTACTTGGTTATGTACTACTTAGCAATATTCATTATACAAAACACTAAATTTCACAGTTTCTTCTGCTGATTCAGACACTAGAACTTACTTCAAATTGGGATTTGAGGCTACCACAGCTGGAGGAAGAATACGTTCGGCTAAAGCATCATATATTTCATCAATACACCTTGAAGAAATAGAGGCAAGAGTTACTATAGATAATCAACACTGCAACACAGAACAGTCACTTCTGTGCATAAGATAAATAACTTCCATAGCACATTTGGCATGAAATAGTTTCTTTTATCTCTTATATTTTAATTGGTAAGTTCCACATGCATTCATTGAGTTTTGAACTCACGACCTCACCCTCCATCCTGTTCTTACAAGGGGAGGAAACCCTAATTGAGCTAGAGCACATTGGCTTAGCATGAAGTAACTTCCAACTCTTAAACCCATACCTGCCCTCCACTACAGAAATTTCTTTCTTTTGGCTGCATAAAACCTGAAAACCCCAACACAAAATATCGATATAGAATGAGAATGTAAGATTCCCAATATTCCAATTCTAAAAAATTTTGCAATAGAACCAAACCTTCACACTATTGCCCTTCCCAATCAGAATTCCAGTTCGAGCAGATAAAGGTGGGACCTTTACTCTAATTGGTAAAATGGGCACTATACACCGATTCCATAAAGGAAGCTTTACCCTTTTAAGCAGCAATGACTCTGCAAACAAAATTAATCATTGTACTCAAAAGAAATTTTTTTTATAGGTAAAAAGATGAGGTAGTGATCATTGTACTCAAAATACATCGACAAACATCACACCAAATTTCATAAGCATGGATTTTATTCAAAATAACAAAACAAAGAGAACCCAAAATGAAAGAACCTCTTTGGCTATTTTTGCCCTCCACGCCATATGATATGATAACTAGGAAAGCTAAGTTGTCATGTGTATATCAATCAAAAATCGAATTGTGTATCTTATGGTTTGGTTTGTAATGAAATCATGGATAGAAGAATTGAGTAGAGTATGATTTATATGTGAAAGAATTGTGTCCGTTTCGAATTAAATTGGCTTGAGTTTTTCATATCATGCATGCATTGATCACCTGAAAAAGCTCCTGAGGTTGTTGGAGACAAGGAGACCTCCATTCCCGAATCGCAGAGAAAGAGAAGAACTGAAAAGACAAAGTAGAACTGGTTGGTTAGGAACTTAGGAACACCCAACACCGAGAGTTACCGCTTACTTGGAATACTAAAAATATTGAGGAATCCAATTCTAATCTTTTTAAAGTTTATCGAACACATGAGTTCTATTGGACTTATTAGCAAATACAAGAGTTCTATTGGACTTTACTCACCTAACATTTAAATAATTCTTTACTAAATCACATTTTCTTTTCTTTAAATAAATTAGTTTTTTTTTTTTACAATTTCTTTGGTTTAATTTTAATTTATATAACTAAAGATATTTGATTTTTTTTTTGTGGAGATTTCATAATTTTACACTTTATCATTATTTTCTTACTAAATTTTTAAACGATTAGGAGTATGAAATTTTGAGTATTTTTCAAAGAATAGAACTCGAAAACTTTTTTAATTTTTATTGACTTCATGAAATCTCGCCTCATAAGCTTTTATATTTTAGTTGAATTTAAATTTTATTTATTAAATTTTGAAACTATTAGGAGTCAGAAATTAGCTTTATAAGTGTAGCGATTAGGAGTAAGAATTTTTAATTATTCAACAGAAAATAGGCATCGAAAACTTTTTAACTTTTTGTTGACTTAATGAAATTTATGCACATAATCTTTTATTTTAATTTTTTGTAACTATGCTGCCCTTGTGTCGGCAAAACCACAAGAGACTTGCCAATTGTAGTACACAAATCTGAGTAGAAGATTGTCCTCTTGCCTTTTGTATATAAGTTGGGATTAAATAAATACAATGTCATCTTAACAATGCTGCCTATTGTTTTACTTTTCTTAAGAAAGGAGAGGGTGGGGTGTTAAGGTGCTTGAAATTTCTGAAGTATTATATACCAACTATTTCAAGGATTCATGACTTCTTTTAAGGATTAAAAGGCCGTATGACTTCTTTGACGGATTAAAAGGCCTAAGAGTTGCAAGCACTTCAAAATTAAATATCAATTTTGGGTTTATGGTATGCCAAATAGTAACATAGGGCTGATTTTTATTGCTATTTTCATTTTTTGGGTACTGAAGTAAAAGAGAACTGAGAAGGCAAAATACAATAGTTAACACTTAGCAGTATAACAGAGACAGCTGCTACACAACAATACTATAACTCAGGAATACTATACTTTTCCATTTAAAGTTCTTATGTTCACTTCAAAGTTCAAAGTTCAAACCCCCAATGCCACCATTTTATAATTCCATCAACTTCATTTATTAATTTTTTTAGATGGGTAAATTTGATCCCAAGAGGAGATTTGCATTTCACTGACACTGCTAGGACTTCGCATATGGTTATACAGCAAAAGGATCAAAATAGAACTGTGATAATGATTTCCAAACTACAATAACTTAATTTTTTTTTGAATGAATGTAACTAAATTTTGAAAGAAAAAAAAAATTCATTTCATTGAATTTCTAAATTGTCATTCAAATTCAACCTCATACACTTTCTAGTTTCGTAGAAAGACAGGCAGGCATTTGTAGCTTGTAGCATAGAAAAAAACATGTGAAAATTATATATCTTTATTTCATAAATGAGGAACTGATAAATCAGAAGTGAGACATCCAATGTTTCTTTTCCAATAATGACATCAAGTTTGAAACTAAAACAACAGTTGGGTTTTTTTTAAAAGGGAGAGGCAATTCTACAAGGCACCAGTCCCAAGCATGTTTTGGAAAATTATACTGTTTGAATACATGGGCCACACAGCCACGGGAAACTAACATAACAACAGATAAGATTGTACCATGTGTACAGTAAGATAAATGTTCAGAGAACATGTCATATGTGATCAGTTCACTAGAACATTACAATGCCGTCTCTCAACCCTCCTTCGCTTCTTATCATCATCATATGACTGTAAAAAGAAAACAAGTAATTCAGTAAGATATTGAAGTCCAGTAATTCACATAATCAAAAGAGGCATTAATTTATAACCCAAATAAACTACGTATCTTATGACTATAAAGATTGTCTTACTATAACATTTCATATCTTGAAACTAATAGGGTCAGGCAACCAATGTTTGACAATATAGCATTTCAAGTATAATAATAATAATTTTTTTTTTTTTTTTTTTTTTTTTTTTTTTAAATCTAATAAGGTGATTAGTATAAAATTTGTCTTTACTTTTTTGAAAGCAAGCATGATGTAACCAATTTGATGTCAGTTTTCCCAGGATTCAAAAAAAGTTGGTAGTTAAACACATTTTTCCAGCTTTACCTGAGCACTGATAAAATGAGGAACCCGAACCCTTTTGGAGCCATCAGCTAAACGTTTACATGGTAATACATTTTCCACGGCAGGAAAGTCATTACTGACCTGCAAACACGAGGAAATAATGCAAGTTTAAGAACAATTTAAATTTGCAGAAATCAATTTCAATTTCCTTAAACCATGGATAAAAGCAAGCTATAATTTGACTCTACAACAGTATTTAGAAGATTAATTAAGACAATAATTTAAAACAAGAATCTGATGCTTTAATTTCAATCTACAAAATGTTGCAACTTGTAATTGGTTTGTTTTAAAAGAATATATGATATAGAAGGACATTGTAATTGTAGAAAAAAGGTTTTCTGGATCATGTTGCAACAGAACTCTGCTTTGAGAATCATATTCAGAATTATGCCAAGGTCAATGCAGCAGAAAATGAGCATATCCCCAAAAAAGAACCATTATTCATTTTTAGAATTTACAGAACTTATTGTCAGCATGAAATTACAATTTGGTTTGTTGTGCACTTTAACCATGCATAAGAGATAATGCAATGCTTGTTATTAGTCTATTTCTACAATATTTGCCTACCAACTTATAACTAGGAAACGAAACTACAATTCCTTATGTTTGAAAATCAAAGAATTCGGAACTAACACAGTACAATGCTGCAATCAGGTTGTTCATACAAGTTTGATAGATCTATTTCCCAGATTCAGTTTTCTGAAAGATTAAACAGAGCTTGTACACAAGCTGTTTTCGGATTCTAACTTACCTGGCTTTCAATGGCCCCAACCAACAACTCTTGACAGCCTGATGCATGCACACTTTCTAATTTGGGGCACTGAAGTAACAGTCTCTCTGTGTATATATAAACATTGGTTATCAATTACATGTTTGATAATAAAGAAAAGGAACTTACAATCATTATCTAAGAATGATGCATCAAATAACATACCTGGATGCAAATTCTTACAAGAGTTTAGATTTAGATCATTCAGTTCTGGGCAGTTTAAATATAAAGCCTGCATTCAAATTCACAAACTAAGAGCCCAAGAGAAGACCATACAAGAATACAGAAATTACTTTTTAATTTAAAGGAGTCTCACATCTAAGCCAGAACAGCCCCACAAACTGAGTTTTTTCAGCTGGCCATGCTTGATAATCAGCTTTTGGTAAATAAGATGGCTCGCAGTGTTTCTTAATTCCCAATCACTGCTTTCATCAGGGATTAAATTTTGGGAATTGGGATCACAAATGGTCATGCCACAATCCATGAGTTCGAGAAGAGGCAATTGAGCTGTGGCAAACTGAATGCCACCTGAAAATTACAGACAACAGGTTAGTGAACAGAAGTCAATGTGAAAACAAATAACTAAAAACATATATAGAATCCAACAATGAATTAGATGTAGAGCCTCAAATGGGTAATTACTTGAAGTAACATTAGGACAGAGAGCAAGGAGGAGTCTTGAAAGTGTTTCAGGGAACACATTGCATATCATTCCAATGCCACTATCACTAATGCTTGATCTGCAATTAGAGTATAGCATTAAAAATAAAATCCCAAACGTTATGAGAAGTGAAGAAGCAAGTTTACATATATTTGAACATTTTCTACTTCCATTACAAAGCCTACAAATGAAGGTTCCAAGCCAACTTGAGCTGGAATTCTGTCAGTAGGCAAACCGAGGCAAGTTACATGAACTTGAAAGTTCAGAGATTCATCTAAAAAAATGCTACTCTGTATCCTAAGACATGATAGTTACCTTCAAAACATGGGATCATAAATTCAGACATTGGATATAACAATACTCATTTTTATTATAGTTTCTGGCTTCCACGTGCAGTTCTTTCATTACAAGACCCTATTCTAGGTATTCTCTCTAAAATATTACATCAGATTCACTTCACAGTACTTGTAAATTATGTACAAGCCAGTATATGATTTGGTGCCAAAACCAACACAATCAATTAACTATCTTATAGATGGTTGAATGCAGCTGGATTTGGGAGGGAAAACATACCCACTCAGATCAAGCAATTCTAAGTTCGGATAGCTTGAAGCAATGGCAGCAACAGATGCATCAGTGATTTCAGATCCAAGAACAAGTGAAAGCATTTGCAATCCCCTGAACAGTGAAGCAGTCAACAATCTCCGTCAAACTTATTATTATTGTTATCCAGTGGTCAAAAGAAGACTTTCAGTTGCTAAATTGTGAAGAATACGAGAATGCCAGACAACTTGATGAATATAAATAACACCCAATAACACATTAAAGTCATAAATCATGGTTACTTGACAAACCTTAGCTGCGCAGCTGTAAGAGCAAGCACAACAGAATGAGAAAGCCGAACTGATGCAATGTGTATGTTTTGCAACCTTGGGCAATTCCTTCCCAAACCATCAACCATGGAAGTAAGATTGGTACTATCATTTTCTTGGCGATAAAATTCTAGGGAAATCTCTTTTAGATTTGGGCAGTTAAAAACCTACAAAAAGGTGTGGACACATACAAAAGAATTAACTTAAATGGATAAGAGAAAGAAAACATTGCATTACAATTGCAGAGAAATATCACACATTAAGTAATAAAAGTAAAAGAGAGAAATAATCACCGTCTTAGAAAGGGAGTATAGATCCGAAAGCCAAAGTGTAGAAAGACTTGAAGAACAAAGAACAAAACCCCCTAGATTAGAACACCCTTCCATCTTAAGGCTTTTAAGACATCTCTTATCAGCCACAAAACGACCCAATTCATCGCTGCATTTGAATATCATAAAATCAATCAAATCAAACAAAGTTTTGTCAGCTAAAAAAAAATGTCTACTCATATCACACAACACAATAAAAGTAATGAAACATGTAACAGCAAAAATACTAACCTAAGCACAGATAAAAAGAAGTGGTAAAACAGAACCAAATTAGTAAACAGTGGGGTATCCTAAGCACAGAAAAAATCCAACACTTTTATGAAAATGCGACAGCACAGCAACCACACCCACAAACATTAGTTCAATTTAAATACTTCATAGAGTACACTATTACACATAATATATATAAGAGAATATATCAACAACAATTACATCCAAATATCGAATAATAATGAAGATTTACAGTTCTAAGCTTAGTTCAATGTTTTCAATTTGTAGCGCAGATCACATTGTGCATTATATAAGACAACCCAATAATTCACCAAAAGATAAAAGAATAGGAGTTATACCCAGTGATCCGATTAATCGCAGTATCGGATTTCAAGATCTCCATAATTTCCAGATTAGGACATGAGAATGCAATGCAAGCCAACATTGTTGCATCCACATCACTGTAACACCACAAACAAAAAATGAAAAATTAGAAGAAAAAAAAAATCCACTGTACGATTTTTTCTCTATTCATAAACTAAACCTTTTTTTTTTATGGAAAATATATGAAAATCAAAGAAATAAAACAGTTTTGCGTATTTTCCATCATTACTTTAGTTCTACTGCATTGTGCTTTTTAAAAGCGAAAATCGCATTGACCATTAAAGAGAGACTTGTAAATGCAACTAGATCGAACAGTTTTACGTCGTTCCTCGCGTTGATCATTATAGATCGAACACTACGACGTCGTTTTCTCACATCGATCTTTATGGATCAAGTCCATAGTTTCACGTTAGTTCGTTTTTTTCATGAATGTTGAATTATTTTAAGCAATTCAAGATGTTTAAGCTTAACGTCCGTTAGAACAATGCGATCGGTCCGATAGAACCATAGATCTGACAGAGTTTCATATCAGAAACCCTAACCTTTCCATCCTAAGAGAGAGCCTGACGAGCCCTGGGCATTTCTGCAGCACCGATCCTACGAAACCGACCTGAGCTCTGGCCGGAACCCTAAGCCTGAGCTCCTCCGCCGCCTTCCACAGCCTCTTCGACGTATCTCTCCAAGGCTTGGAAACTCTCGCCGCAGACAATAGCCCCGCCGGCGGCAACCTCCTGAGTATCTCCCACAAACAACTCGCCGGCAACGCGCCCGGCTCCGGATCCGCCAATGGATAGTCGAAATCCTCATCCTCCTCCTCCTCTGCCTCCGGTTCCGGTTCCGGCTCCGGGAAGCCGGAGCGGACGTTATCGTCATCGAAAGAAAGCGCGCGGCGGAGGTGCGAGTAGGGCTGACGCATCGGTGGAGGGCGCGTGGAGGAGAGAGAGGAAGGCGCGGAGATCGCGACGGAGGAAACGGCACGAGAAGTCGGCGTGTTGATAATAGGACTACTAGTGGTTGTGGAGGTGGGGGCGGTTATGCTGATGTGGCAGGAGTGGCCTTTCTTGGGAAGGCCACAGCGGCCACAGTTGTAGCTCCCGCGTGCCTTGCCGCGTTTTTGATCGGCGGCGGAGATTGTGAATGAGGCGCCGCATGGAGTGGTGGGTCCCGCGGCGGAGAAATGTGGTTGGTTGTGGTGTTGCATAGTGAAAGATATTTGTGAGAGATTGAGAGAAAGAGCGAGTGAGAAATGGGCAACAAATAAAAAGAAAGAGATTGGTCGGAAAGGCGCGGGAGATAGGGTTCTTTCGCGCGCTTGCGTTTGAAATCTGAGAAATTAAAATATAAATAGAGAAAAGCGAGGTGCGGAGGAGCGTGCTTTCATATTTACTATCACCAAAATGACCCTCATCAACTGAGCAAAAAAACAATTACTTTTGGCTATTTTATTTTATTTGTTGCCTAAACATATTTACCAATTATGGAATGAAGTTTCAGAATTCGGATTCTATATGGATCTCACAACTTATTGCTTAATTTGTTGCTAATCAAATCTCACAAATAAATCTTGCAATTACTCGTTTTGTACATCATATTTATGGGATAATATTCCTTTAAATTATACATATAAGGCCAAATTAAGTCATTACAGTGGCTAGTTTGCTATGTGAACTTGTGCACCAATACATATACAACCTTTAGGTGCATGATTGTTGATTGACATGCGTTGTTGTTGATTTTTTTTAATTTTTTTTCTCCTTTTGGGATAATATTTTATTATCATCCAATATATTTAGTTCAAATCATCTACTAGTAATACTAGGGATAGAGTTTATCAAAAAAATACTAAGGATAGGGTTTAGTCTCTCGTTTTCTTTTTCTTTTTTTTGTAAGAAGAGATGTATTCATAGACCCAAAAAAAATACATGATACACATACACACAAATGTATCCATAAAACTTATAATATATACTATGTTAGAGTTTTATATATCACTTTTTTTATGAATATGACAGGATTTAAAACCACTAATTTTATATTTTAATAGACAAAGGAGAAATTAATTGGAAGTGTTATATGTTTTTAGCATCAAATAATAAGACCAGTTTAAACAATTCAACTCATTGATTCATTCATCCATTTAAACCACATTGGGAATATTAGAGTATGGGGAGTTGTGGTCATGTGCCTATAGATCAAGGTTATGCGCGTATTTTGGCCATAGATGAAGATAATCACTCATGCTTTGGATATTGTAGTACGTCTTC
This sequence comes from Fagus sylvatica, assembly GCA_907173295.1. NCBI lineage: Eukaryota > Viridiplantae > Streptophyta > Magnoliopsida > Fagales > Fagaceae > Fagus > Fagus sylvatica. The sequence continues at coordinate 32,071,067 of OU015771.1, forward strand.
CTTTAAAGAAAGGCTCTAATTTAAGAGGAGATTAGGATTATATGCTATCTATAACACATATCACTCTCACAAAATACTGGTATGGGGCACAACATACTGTATTCTATGACATGTGCAACCTTAGCACATTTACATTGAATGGCTTCTTATTAGGTGGGTCATGCTTCAAAGTTCAAATAATTCTGGTTGACTGGATGGTAACATTGAAGTTTAGCATTGACAAATGAGACACCCTTTCATAAATAGCCTCCTCGTCCTATTAGAGTAAGGAGATTCAATTTCTCAGTCACCTAATTAACAGAAAAAGTATAATGCTTGAATTCATATCATCTAGGGAAAAATGGTTCCATAACATGATATGATTGAATTTGCTTCCTATCACTTCCTTTTAAATTCATCTTTTATTTTGTTGGTCACTTCCTTTTAATTTCATCTTATTTATAATAGAACCAACACCCCTTTTCTTATTTTCTGGGGCAAGCTAAAGAAATAGTATTGAATTGACAAAATATTGTGTGTGCAAAGAGGCAATACTTGGTGGAGACAATTATTACATTTGGCTTTGCGTATCGAAGAGATTTCTCGTTTGGCCACAATAAAGAGATCCAAAATTTGAAGCAATCTCAAAGTTTTAAATATAATCAATTAAGCATGAGACAAAATGGCTAATATATTTTCTGCAAATGATAATTATAGTTTGTGGCAAGAACAAGAAGTCAAGAACCCTATGCATGTTGTTTGCTCATAAATGATTCCTATTGACCTCTTTTTCTTTTCTTTTTATTCATTTCTGCTTGTAATTTGTCGTTTTAGATGAACGGTCCGGATCAAATAAACTGTGCTTCAAGCTTATAAATAACCACACAAAAGCATGTCCTAGTTTTTATTACTTGAGCACATTATAAACCTTTCCATCAGCAAAATACAGAGAGTCAAAAGACAAACTAGCGCGAATATCGCTGTTCCTGAGCAAAAGAAGGTGCCTATAGGCCTGTATGGTAATTTCAGCACACAACAAGGACATTTCATTCCAAAAACGGAAAACGCGAGCGGGATTCGATTTATATAGACGCTCAAAGAAAATACATGTTTTGTATTGATATTTTATATATATCATTTTAAATATGTAAGCTATTTGGTCAAAGTTGCTAAAAACTACCCCTTTTTTTTTTTTTTTTTTTTTTTTTTTTTTAGGTCAAACATGACTCTTGTGATGTTTATTTGAAATATGACTCATTTAAAATCGTTTTTGTAAAAGATACTTTTGAACGTGAAAAGTGTCTTTCTAAAAGACACTTTCTGATCAAATTTTGATCAGAAGTTGTCTTTAGAAAAGACGATTTTGAGAAATATAAAAATTTTGATCAAAAAGTATTTTTTAGAAAGACGATTTTCACATTTAAAAGTGTATTTTATAAAGACGATTTTGAATGAGCTCATATTTCAAATAAACATCACAAGAGTCATATTTAATCCAAAAACTTAAAAAAATATATTTTTTAACAAATTTAGCCTAAGGTATTTTCTATTTTTAGTTTTTTACTGTTCAAAAAATAGAAATGCAAGATTTAAGACCATATCTTTCACATATTATTCAATATCACAACTTTAAATATTATTGACATGATATAACATGATATTCCATATCAATAAAAACTTTTTTTTTTTTTTATGAATAATAAAAACAAACTGGTTAATATAAAATATTAGTTTTTTTCACATGATTTTTTTTTAATTGATGTTATATTATTTTTTTAAGGTAAGTTGGTATTATTATTCTGTGACAATCTAACCATTTTTAATTTTTATAGATAAATATTTAATTATTAGCTTACTATAAAGTTACCAAGAGTTTTGTGGACAATAACACTGTCTCATTCTTTTTTATGGAAAGAACCTATATTTGAATTTTGTCTCTTATCCTAATATTCCGTTCCTTGAATTTTTATTTTTATTTGCCTTTCCTTCGTATACATTATTCCCTCCTATTCTCTATACATTAAAATAACCATAGCAATTATAATGAAAAATTAGATAATTCATAACTACATGTGCCTGTTTATTTCAGTCATGGCATGTCCTAAGAACTTGTACTTCCCATGGAAAAACCATGATCATGCAGCATTAAAACATGCACTATGCCACGGCCTATGGTCCATGTTTGGACATCCAATAATATTGACATTATATGGTTCGATCTTACATTGCAATTTTTGAAACTCTAACATTTTAAAGAATAAAACCATGCCACATAATCATAAAAAGCAGTCGGTGAAAAAGAATACTATAGTGAACAATTTGTTCTCAATTTATTAAAATCCGAATTTTGATTAGTTTGTAATGATCTTCCTTTTGTTGTTTGTGGGAGAAAGTGGGATGGGGTAAAAGCGAAACCAATTTGAAGGCTACCAGTGCACTTCAGTTGCAAAACATAGCAGTGATAGGCTGAAAGCACCACAGGAAAGGAAAAGTGCAGAACGTATGTATTTGCTTTCAACAATAAACAATAAACAAAATAATATTTTCATTCTTTTATTTCAACTTTTTTTTTATCTCTCCTCAGTTAATATTTATGGAATGGGAGGAGGAAGAAGGGAGGTGAGAGGCAAGAGAGGAGAAATGATATAGATTAAAATATGTGAGATTGAATCATAAGAATTATTATTATTTTTTTTTTTTTGATAACTGAATCATAAGAATTATGAACCAAAACTTATTGCAATACACATGTATCTCATTAACTATAAATTACCTTAAGGTCAAAAGAAAATTCAATACGAAACTATCCTCTTAAACTTGTAGTGCCAATACAAGTAACTATAATCCCAAAAAAATTTGAATTTTTATTTCTTTTACCATGATGACCACACATTGATGTTTGGATAGCAAGACATTAATTAGACACCGAGCTACCCAAGTAATAACCACAAAGCCAAAGAAGGTTGGTTGATTTCTAAGATTTTTCATTGGAGAACCCATTCACCAATAATCAGAAATTTCTGATTCGCACAACTTTGTTGGAATCATAAAGTAATCCTCTTTGACTGACAACCCCATCGACCCCACATCCACGTGAACCATGGGGCAATATACTAGACTTACTAGTCATTTTATATGAAGGGATAACATCGGAACCAGCAATGCACACCTATATGCTATTCCCAAATCCCAATAATTGTCATCAACCTGACATTTTAGTCACAAGCTAGGAATGGCCATTTCCTTATCTAACACGCTCCTTCCCTTTAATCCTCTCCAATCCAAAACCAATTTTCCGGTACTGTTTTTAGGCAAAAAATCCCAGCTTGGACTTGCAAACTTTGGCACAAAAACACCCACAATATGCAAGGTACTGTCCAATACAAGCCACTCCCTGTCAACAATCATCACCGAGCTAGTAGAGCAAGATGAAGAAGTTGACAACCAAGCTGATCAGCGCCAACTAGCCGATGCTTGGCGTGAAATCCACGGCCAAGATGACTGGGTTGGGCTGCTAGATCCCATGGACCCACTTCTTCGAGCAGAGCTAATCCGGTACGGCGAAATGGCACAAACATGTTACGACGCCTTCGATTTCGACCCCTTTTCCATGTACTGTGGAAGCTGTAGGTTCATGCGGCGTGACTTCTTGGATTGCCTAGGAATGTCACACCTCGGCTACGATATCACTCGCTATCTCTTCGCAACCTCAAACATTAATTTACCAAACTTTTTCAAGAAATCACGGTGGCCTAAAGTGTGGAGCAAGAACGCTAACTGGATCGGATACGTCGCCGTTTCTAACGACGAAACTTCCAAACGTTTAGGCCGCCGTGACATTAGCATTGCATGGAGAGGCACAGTGACACGGCTGGAATGGATAGCTGACCTAATGGACTTTCTCAAACCAATCTCTACCAACAAAGTTCCTTGCCCTGATCCAACTGTAAAAGTCGAATCTGGCTTCTTAGATTTATACACAGACAAAGACGAAGCCTGTAGGTTTTGCAAGTATTCAGCTAGAGAGCAAATTTTAACCGAGGTTAAAAGGTTACTTGACTTGTACGCAAACGAAGAAATAAGCATTTCAATCACAGGGCATAGTCTAGGTGGGGCGTTAGCTATATTAAGTGCTTATGATATTGTTGAAACGGGGTTAAATGTTTTGATGGATAGCCGGGCTGTGCCTGTGTGCGTCTTTTCTTATGCGGGTCCAAGAGTTGGGAATGTGAGGTTCAAAGAGAGGCTTGAGGCTTTGGGGTTGAAGGTGTTAAGGGTTGTGAATGTGAATGATATGGTGCCAAAGTCACCGGGCTTGTTTTTCAATGAACAAGTGCCATCCATGTTGATGAAGATGGCCGAGGGTTTGCCTTGGAGTTACTCGCACGTTGGGGTTGAGCTTGCATTGGATCACAAGAACTCGCCGTTTTTGAAGCAGACTGGTGATCCTAGTTGTGCACATAATTTGGAGGCTCACCTGCATTTGCTTGATGGGTAAGTGTTTATTATATTGTTCTCTTTTACTTAAATTTTTAGTTTAGGATAATTGGATTGCTTTTTTGTTCAGATTGTGGTTTATCTAGGATAATTGGATTGTTATTGAATGTTAAATAGGTGTAGTGATTTAAAAATAAAATAAAAAATCCATTTTTTCCAGAGGTGAGATACACTATAACACTAATCACAATATAACCTCAACAAATCACAATATAACCTCAACAAAGTGTGGAAATAACTTTGTAAATCTAGGACGTGTTGAATGCTAGTGAGTGATTATAATTTCTATTAATCTAAAGCGAATGACCTGGCGGGGGTTGTCATATTTGATAAAGTAATGAGAATACAGATTTGATTGGTTGAAATAATAAGAATTTTTTAAATAATTGAGGAAAGAGAGTTTAAGAATTAAACTATACATATATTACCTCATATTTTTGCATTGATAATTCTTCTTGCTTGCATCCCTAACTCTTATTTTAACTGTAAAAAATATTGTTGCTTCAATTCAACATCTCCTCTCTCATTCCGAGGGACGTTGAAAGCAACAATTTGGGAGTTAAAATAACATCCCTTGTTAAAAAAAAACAGTAACATGAATACAGTTTTACATCTCTTAACTCCATTTCCTACAGAAAATTTCATTGCAGATGTTTGTTACATGGTCAATTGCAAGTTTGTTTTTTTGGATGAATAGGTCAATAGCTTCTATAATAACGAACTAAATAAAGTTAAACACCCACGCTACTGAATAAGTTATGCATAACCTAAAAAATAAACAGGGAAAAATAGTATAAAATAAGGCTGTATAAACGTGACAAGAAACTAAAAGGTAATAAAGAAGGCTCCACATGCATCAATGGCATCTAGAATCTAAGGTATGAAATAATATTAAAACATGAAGATATCTCTTGTTTTGTATTAATTAAAAGTATTCTTGGCTGGAAGTCATTAAAATAAGAAACCATGGTGAGATCATGTCCCTTCATCTCCACTATAGCTGAATGGCCAAAGTTAAGTATTGATTTATCACACAAGTTCCTCTCAACTGTCAGCTATATGACTAGGATAGCTGGTTATGAAATTAGAATAATAAGATTGGAGTGAGCTAAGCTTGCAAGCAACTTGATGCTAATGAATTATAAAGAATTTACGAAATTGGCTCAAATTTCTATCTCTAGAGGGTCAATAGTTATTTAAGCAGACCGCGTGCGGATGCTTATTTATGGAACAAGGAAGTCTCAGTCTAATACTTTTCACCAAGGTTTCACACTATAGCTGAATCAATGGGGGGTCAAACCTTGAACCTTGAACCATGACCCTATCATCCTATTGTTAGAAACGTGATAATCCCTGACTTAAAAAATCATCAAATTTTATGTTTACACTCCCAACTACTTCTTTCAACAATTTTAAATGGGCCACGTGATTCCTCTAATATCTTGACTCGATTTTATTTTTTTTAATAATGACTCTCTGTAACCAATAGTCTTGTTGTTGGACCTCCAATTTGTCCAACGTTAGAACTAGAAGTCAACCCTGTACATTGGAAAATGTCCAAGGAACCAAAATTGTTGACGAAACATTTGCTACAAGAAATGGAGATATTACATGAGTTTTCCTCAGATTTCATTGGTGCAATCTGTTTAATGTCATTGTTCAAGCATTGCTTTCAATAGAGAAGTTAAGCAATAATGAAATTGGTGCTTAAGTAGCAAGAAGTCATTGTGTTTTTGTTTGTTTGGTTATATGATGCAGATACCATGGGAAAGGCCATAGATTTGTGCTAGCAAGTGGAAGAGATCCTGCTCTTGTGAACAAGGCCTCTGATTTTTTGAAAGATCATTACTTGGTCCCGCCTTACTGGAGGCAAGATGAGAACAAGGGTATGGTGAGGAACAAGGATGGTCGTTGGGTCCAGCTTGAAAGGCCAAAGCTCGATGATCATCCTGCAGATATGCACCACCATCTCAAGAAATTAGGCCTGGCTCATTAATTAAACTAAAAATGCTCAAATTTGTTATTTGCTTTTTCTTGTTTGTAATTTATATTGGGTTACTTACTGTTTAGAGGAAAAGTTCATTCTGGGCTATCTAAAGGTCAAATAATGAGGCTAAGGCTAGTACAGAAGTCATAATGTTAATTGTCTTAGCTCCTCTAACAAACTGTACAAAATTCAGAAGGACATGGTGCTTCCTTTTTCTTTTTCTTTTTATGAAGTAAACCGATAGATTATTATTAAACATTTGGTGGTTCACTGAAGAAATTTCATGAGATTAACAGCTGAAGCATTTGGATGGTAAATCATGAATCCAGAGAACTTGGATATTTGATTCTTATGCAATTTCAGCAATGCGGATCATTTGTCGAATTCATCTCACTATAATTCTCAAAAATACAGATGCACTAATAAGTAATAAGAGTACGTTTGTTGGTACTAATTTGGAAAGTGATTTTTATTAAATAAATTTATCCAAAATTCGTTTTTGAAGCCAAGTCCTCTAATTATGCAACTAGTGATTAAGAGTTTTATACCTGTTGGGACCTTTTTGGTGTACTGCCACGTGTTGAAGGAAAGTGGGCACTTTGTAGTGCAAGTTACACTTAACAGAGTAACCTCAATCAAGCAGCACAGCTCAGATTTGCACAAGTCAACCTAGTATCCTAAAATTGATAAACAAATACTACAAAATTGAGGTGGTGATTACCTTTTTCTTCCTATCTGGGCTCTCAATATCACAAACTGAGAAGAGCCATATACATATTGTTCTAGACTACTAACTAACCTCAAAATTCGAATTCTTTGTTGCATTTGACCTTATCTTCTGGTTGTGCTCAGCTACAGCAGTATGGCTTTACCCCCTTCCCACAAAGATTCCAGTCATCCACCATGATTTATAAATGAGATCATTATCAACACCAATCCTGCTTTTGGCAAAATCCATTATTCAAAATTATTAGAAACTAGTATAATAATCCATAGTATTTAATCATACTATCCACATTCTATGATAGGTGTTCACCTGACCTGACCGGACTCTTGTCTACACTAATCACATTCGTTACCACAACAATTTGCAAGTCTTTTGTAGTAAAATTGTTAGCAAAGCAACCAAAAAGATCACATTCTCAACTCATTTTTAGCCTTTTAGGTACAAAGATATAAATATTTATAATTGAAAAGCAAGTAGCATTATCATTTTCTTCCCCATATATGTGAAGAAATCCTATATTCAACTAAAGTCCTTTGGAAACACAGAATAGAAAAAGATTTCCCAAATGAAAAAGAAAAAAGAAAAGATGAATAAGATAAAGAAGAAAGAAACTGAAAGCACAAAAGGTTTTGTTCAAAATGTTTGAACAAATTAGACACCTAATTAGAAGTTTTTAGTTAGGAGATAAGAAGTGCTGTATACATTAGAACCCAATTGCTTCCTTGAAGATTACGCATTAAGAAAACAGGTATACTTTGTTCCATGTTCTTATGTTTCAACTTAATAAATTCATTATGTGGTTGGTAGATAATGTGGATTCACTAATCTGATTGAGTTTTTGTTATTTGGTTATATGATGCAGATGCCGTGGGAAAGGCCATGGATTTGTTCTAGCAAATGGAAGAGACCCTGCTGATTAATGAAAAAATGCCCTGTGTTGTTTGCTTTCTGTTTGTTTATATGGAGTTTTAGCTTAGAAAAGTAGTTATAGTCTTAGGTTCCTTTAACAAGCTGTACGAAATTCAGAAGGACATGGTGCTTCCTATCTTTATTTTTTAGACTTTGCATAGAATCAACCAAATCTTCATTTTATATAAGATCACTTTTGTTATGACATAAGTTTGATAATCTCTGTCCATATTAAAAACAAAACATTGCCTCCTAAAGATTAATATGAATACTTTTTTTTATCAGTATTAAAGTCAAAATATTGTGTCCTAATTAAAGATTAGTGTGAATTTACCATATCCAGTAACAGTCCATTCTTTGTCAAACTGACTAGTTTAGATTTTTTTGAGTTTGTGACTTGTGACTGCTTTCGCGTTGTCAAAAAGTAATAGTTACTAAACAAATGTCTCTTGTGGGATTCAGAAATGCAGCATCTTACCTTTCTTGAACAGAAGGAAAATCACCATACGCAATCAAGTTGCAAATATAAATATGAATTCCTAAGGGTGAAGTACAGAATCCATCATGGGTGTCATTGATGGCAAGGCATTCTTATAAAATATATGCTTCAATTGCACACCACCGGTTAACAGCCCTATATAAGTCCAGTTAAGGACCAACCGTTGTGTGTTGATAGGAACCAGGTTAAATGAAAATTAGTATTAGATAATGAAGCGACTACACTGACATGACGAGAACAAGATTCCAGAATCAGTATACTTGTGTATCAAAAACTCCAACAAATGAAAGCTTTGATATTAGATAGATGCAACCATCCATCTACCGCACTTTTCAACCTGAAAACTTTTGCAATTAGCAATCAAATAGTTGGTCTCAGATCGCCACATGCAAAACCACTTAGTTGGTCTCCATCAGAAGCCAATCAACAACAGGTATCAGCCAATATATGAGAGAGAATGTATGGTAAACATGTGAAAATGACAAGCTCAAGATTAGGCCAAGAAATGTGATTTATATTAATGTAAAAGATGGGAAATTTTAAATAAAATTTAAGGGCATCTGATTGAGGTATAGAAAATTCCTCTGAAAAGTATACAACAGTTTTATTTGCGACCTTTGTATAATTCTAGAGTAACTTTTGATTACAAGAAATATAGAATCTATGGTGAAGTATGAATTGGAACATTTGCAAGAAGCCTGGTGAGTTTGCTCAGAGTTTCATGAGCAGATATTGTATCTGGATGATCTTCACCACAGATTGAAGTTCTAATAAAAACAGCCTTCCTAATTAGATCATCTCCTATACCAAATTGTCCCCCTCTTATCATTAGTTTGGCCCGAGTTTCTAGCACAGTGGCTCTGCATAAAGCCAGTTCCTGCCAAAGGCAAGGATTCAACTGGGCATTAGTCTGGATGGACCTCCAACAAAGTGATTTGTCCAACCATTTCTCAACTGGGGTAACAAATGCTTGGTCCGCTGCTTCCAAAGCATTGGTACATAACCGCAGAAGTTCTAGAGCAGCACTGCACCGAGAGAATGTAATGAATGTCCGGATAGCAAGAGGCAAAACCACTTCTTTGACAAGATGTAGCAAATCTGACACTTTGAGCTCAACAACTACAGGGTCATGACCAAATCCGAATAGCAAGAAACACGCTGCCCAGATATGTTCAGAGTGCTGAGATATTGACCCACGATTAATTACAGCTTGAACCATGGCTTGTGCAGCTCCATTCACTCCGCTTTTGCGTGTATAAAGCTTGACAAGCTCATTAATATGGACATAGCCCGGCTTTGTACTACTTCTTGCAATATTAAATCTTAACAACATGGAAGAAGCTTCTGCTTCTGATCTCTTGGTGTATGATGAAGTAAAACCACAAGGTAGGGAATGCAATAATTTTCTCCATAAACGAGTTCTTTGATGCTTTTCTGGTATCTTGTGAGCAGCTAGGGCTAACAGGGAAACTGGAATTGCAGCTGGTGCAAACCAACCACTTGCCTGTACTATTCTGGTTGCCAAGCTCCTTGGCCCATCAGCATGATCAAATATTGAGAAACATACCTCAAAGAGTTGTAGAAGGAAGGTGTTTCGTCTTAATGAGTGAGCATCCCTACCGCTCCATGAAAAGTCCTTCAAGGCCATTCTATTAGTGGTATCCAACAACCTACTTGGAGTTATAGGTAGCTCAGATAGTATTGCACCAGTAATTGCAAGCCCCAAAGTTAACCTTCCTAATTTCTCCTCGATAACCCTAAGGGCATCAATTTCTGAAATTGGGAAATCTCTGACACTTCCCTGCATTAAAGTCATGGCCTCAATGCCAGATAAGTATGAGAGTTTCAAAGGTTCCAAGTTCATCATGCGAGGAAGGCGTGTGGATATCAATATGTGGGTCTCTCCGCCAAAACGAGGAAGAAGATCCATTACAAGGTTCTGATCCCACCAATCCTTTTCACTCTCTAAGTTATCAATCACCACCAAAAATGGTATGTTTCGCATAAGCTCTTTGCGGACTCTAGAAATGATTGCTTCTTCCTGCTCTTCAAAGCTTTTTATTCTGCTTTTATCTAAGCTATTTTCAATCCCCACATCAACTTCTAAAAATGACCAGAGGTTCAAGTAATTCTGTCTAATATACCTGGTTTCCCCACCTATCCATAAAACCATCTTGTACCTCTGGTGATATCTATAAACAAATTCCAGAATAAGTTCTGTCTTGCCAATTCCCGAGTCCCCTGATACACAAGCAATCCCCTTCCCATACAAAATCTTGATTGATCTTTTTCTCCTTGCATACCTTCCACCACCTTTTGACCTTTGTTGGTGTTGTCTTTGAGGAAAAGCAGTACCTTGCATCTCAATCTCTTTTTCTGACTCCTTCCACACAACTGGTACTTTACCCTTTCTATCGCCACTCTGAAATTGCCGATCCCTCCGTTTTTCCTCCAACAAATTGTTCCTACTCCACCCAATTTTCAAATTCTTTTGCCTAGGTCTAGCTTTAAGTTCAAAATAATCTCTTTCTGAATCTCTTGTAACATCACCAAAGAGTATAAATTCCAGCTCAGAAAGTTCTTTTTTCCGACCAAGAAAATTCTCATTTCGAGGAAAAGGGAACTCCTCCTTCTCTACCTTTTCTCTCCACTTGGTCAATCGCTCTACAACACTTCTCCTTCCTAACCTTGTAGCTAGTAGTGTGACTGTCCTCAATATGCAATCTCTCCAATTACCATCTTGAGCTTCTAGTTTCCATTCATCAACCCGAGAGAGGCTATGAATAGCTTCTTTCCACTCTTTCTCCAATCCTCCATACAAAACCCAGAGCTTTCCCCCATGTTTTTCCCACAGCTCCCCTCTCTTCTCAATTATATCCCGGACAAGGCAATCACCTGGACTCAAGTCAAAGAATATTGGGACCAAATTCTTCTTATCTGAGAAAAACCGCAACTCCTCAATGGTATATGGGTTCTTGAAAGACTTCCTTGTCAGAATTACAACCCCAAAAGAAGACACATCCATGGCCCTCTCAACAAGTTCATGTTTGCGAGAGTTCCTACATCGAGCTCTGTCAGATATGAAGCAACTCATCCCTTGGACCTCTAGCTCTGCACGTAGCCAATTAGCAAACCTCAACAGAGAAGGTTTACGTCCATGCAAACCTATGAAGACATCACAGCTCCTCATTCTGTTTAAGGAAGGTGAAACAAAACCAAGAGTAGATGAGGTTTGGTAGCTTCTCTCATGCTTTCTTTGCTTCTCTCTGTGCCCAGAATAAACTTTGTCATGGTCATTGTTGTAACTAGATGGGGTGCAGTTGGAGATGCCAGTTGAGGAAGATATACGATCTAACTTCTGAAAATCACCTGAATCACAGGCAGCTTGGATCACTGACATGTCTGACAAGGTATTTCTGACATAAGCTTGAGATTCAGGTTCATCATATGGAATGTTGGACCGTTTGGATTCTGATAAATGACATGTTGGTGATCTAGGGGACTGATTCGCTGAAAAGAATATCGAAGATGATGATGACATATTCCTTAAAGTCATGGCTGGTATGGACCCAAACCTGGAGCTATCTTCTCCAAGTTCCATATTTACAAGATTTTCTGCCATCCAAAGATATCAAATCATGTGCATACTCTCTAGTTATGAGGAGCCTCTCTGAAACAAAGAGTATGGCTTTAGTCATTCATGTATCTTCCCGATATGGTAGAAAGAACTGAAAAATGCCAGTAAAATGGCTAACTATTTACATGATTATTATTTTAAATGGCTGAGAAATTGACATCGTAGTAAGTAATTGCATAACAATGGAAGGAAACAGTGTTTTGATATCTCTCAACATGGAAAAAATTAAAAATTAAAAACACCCGTGCTACAAACAAGTATGAGTGGAAGCAGGCAGCTCCAAAGTTTACTTAACTGGTTAGCTTCAAAGTAAGGAATCTTTTCAGCCATTACATTTACAAATTCGTGTTTCTGCGATCCTTATAACTAATTTAAACATACTATCTATCTATGAACAAAACTGACTCACTTCCTGAAATTGATGAAAAAAGCTATAAGGCCATTGGTAGAGCATGAAGTCATGATCTTTAGGGCATTATAGATCTAATGAAACTCTTCAATGTACAAAGAAGCTTTAAACAAAAAGACTCACTTCTTGATTGAACAGAATATGATAGTACCATTACAGAATGTAATACTTCCATGATAATTCAGATCTAAATACTTACTAGGCTCCAAATCACAAACATGGTCTCGGTAGATTCCATCCTTAGGCTTCAAAATCAAACAACCCAGTTCCTTGAAATGAATGAGAAGCCCAAAAGAGTTCGTTTTTTGAGCAAACCAAATCTGTGTGTGCTCTCTAAAATTAGTAGACTGAACTTAACCAACCTGCAAAGACAGAAACTAAATTTATCAGAACACATAATTACAACAAAAACACACACACACACATGAAGGGGGATATCACAGTATTGCTTTAAGCCAAAGGCCATGACTTTTCAATCAGATAGAGAAAGTTTTGACAATGAGAGAGCCATTGCTGTCAATGTGAGACTGAAAGAGTGAAGGAAAAATAAAGTTTTACCATTTTCAGATAAGGGATAGACAAAGTAAAGATTTGGTTGAAAATGAATGCAAAATTGGCTTTAAAAGAGAAAAAAAGAAGAAAATATCTCTAGGCTTCCATCAGACCCTCAACCAGTTTTTTGTATGTGACTGACTATATAAATGTCTAACTAAAACCTCTCTTTAACCAAAAAAAAAAAAACTAAAACCTCTCTCTCTCACTCTCCAAAAAAATTTCGTTCTATGTCTGATAGACTGAGAATTTGGTCTGAATGGAAATGGGACCCAAAAGGACAGATCCGACGAGGAGTATGGTGGGTTAGGCTCAGTGGGCTCCACACCATTTATACCACTGTGAAGTGCAGAAAATCCACTGTTCTTTGTTGGCGGCACATTTGGATTTTTGGTCTCTTAAGTCTTAACTCTTAAAGGGTTTTTACTTAAAAAGCCTTTCTTTTGGACAAGAGGGTGATTTGCAAATTGTAACTTTCTTTATAGGGCAAATCAGCTCAAATATCAATCTCCCACAAAAAGGGTTCAATTTTTCAATGAAGATAAACGACACCCAGATGGTAAAAAAGTTAGAGTGACCGCCAAAGCCCCATATCAGAGAGACCCACCACAAGACTAAAACAGAGTCTCCTTTATAAGGATATATGGATAATTCAAAATATATAGAACAACATACGCCTGATTTCACAAAAATATTAAATTTACATGAAATTGATTTCTGGGCTTCACCTTCTTTGATGATAAAAAATGCAGAGAAACAGAGGATTTCACGAAAAGCAGAGTCAGAACAATGGATATTATCTGTGACCTCGTCATGATGTCTAAACCCCTCTTTGCTCTGATCCCAGTCTCACAGCATTGCAATGCAGGTCCCGGAGAAAGAGACTAGTGATTCTCTCTGTGTCCCATAAACATTTTCGTTTCAGTCTCCTCACCCTTTTTGCTCTGATACAAACTGTGAACCCCTCTTTCTATCGCCGGCGATGGAGAACATGTAGAGTTGTGAGGGAAGGCGGTGAGGTTGTGAGATTTGGGTTTGAGAGATTTTTGTTTTTGTTTTTTTTAACCGTTGAGGGCTTTCCGAGAAAGCTTGATACACAATTTTTTTTTTACAACTAAGCAGTGCATGTGAAACTCTTAAAAATTGTGGAAAAAAATATTAAAAATTTTGTAATATACTTAAAGGTATTGTTGCTAGTGCTAGTAATGTTTAAAGATTATTATTTTAAAACCAAACCCAAGTAGTAGAGAGTAGAGAGTAGGGACATCAACAAAATATAGTAAACTCCAGTTGAAGACGTGCAGGGGCGGAGCCAGAAATTATTTTATGGGAGGCTAAAAGAGAGCACAAAAGAGTAGTGATTTTTTCTGCTCAAAACTGGTCCGGCTGAAGCTATTTTTAAGGGTGGCAAGACTAAGCTTTCCAAAGGAGAAAAGTGGAGAAATTGAAGAGTACAGAAAGAGCGTTGAGGCCTGAGGGAATTGAGGTAGAGAGAGAAAAAAAAAATCTTGTACTGTTGTACAATTGATTGAATGAAGAGTAGCAGCCGGCTAATTGCTGGAAAAAAAAGTTTTATTTTGTATTTTAATGTGCTTATGACGTTGAGGCTTGAGAGTTGAGGGAGTTGAGGACTTGAGGTGTATGTGTGTGGTGTGTTTAGAGAAAGAGAAAAAAAAAAATCTTTTGCAGCAGCGGTACGTGTGTGGTGTGTTTAGAGAAAGAGAAAAGAAAAAAAAATCTTTTACAATGGAACTTGTGCAGCAGTCGTGTGTGGTGTGTTTAGAGAAAGAGAAAAAAATCTTTTGCAATTGAACTTGTGCTGCAGCATTTTTTATTGAGTATTTTAATGACCACTTATATATACGTGACTTTAAAATTTTGGGGGCTCAAGCTATTACTTAAATGGCTTTATGCTTGGGTCATACCTGTTTAAAGACTAATCTTTTTATGTCATTTAAAAAAAAAAAAGTTATTGCTCATTAGTTAAAATCTTGAGTAAAAGAGACAACTCAAAAGGGGGGCTGAGTATTATTTTTTGGGGGGCTAAACTTTAATTGTCATATAGACTAATAAGGAAAATTAAAATTTTGGGGGGCTAAACACCAACGTAGCTCCGCCCTGATTAGACGTGAATTCGACTTACTCATCTGATTCAAGTCGGGTGGGTGATATCAGGATGCGGGTGAATGGTTAGGCAAACTAACTAGCCATCAAATGTTTAACATACTTTCCTGATTATGGTTTTGAGTTATGAAGACTTGCATCGGTGTCACCTTCATCAAACACTTCTCAGTCTCAGCACATATAGAATTGAAATTCTAATAATATATCAGGAACACTAACGTCAAACATGGGTTTTTCTTGTTAGTTTGAAACCCGACATGCATACAAAAAAATTGATTGGTTTTGACATCATTTCATGTTAGTGTCAAATTATTTTTCTATGTTGCTCAAAAGAGGACAAATATCTATCGCTTGGAGTTTTTGATTGGACAGGCTTGGGATGGTGATAGGTGGAGAATTTCCTAGGGTCCACTTGAGTTGCAGTTTGTTTTTGTTTATGGTTTGCAATTAGCAAATTTTGCAAATGAGCGCATATTAAGCACTGATGTTTTAGGCTAAAGTGTGCAGAGAAATAAGCAAAAAATTGATAGAAATATAAAGCTTTTTTGCCCTTTGAGCAGCTTGCCAGCTACCAAACACTAGAAAGTAGACAAGTTTCTATTTGTTTATGATTTACAAAGTTGTGTCTATAAATTGTGGGGGCAATGTTGTACTGGGCAGTTGTGGTTTTCTAGTTTTGTGTTCAACTCAAGTTCGAACTCCCCGAGTGAGACAAGTCACAATTTAATTTAGGCCATTGATATCAAGTAAAATTATGAATGTAAATACTAAAGATATCAGGGCCTTCCTTTTGTGTGTGGTCTCACGTGGAAGCATGTGCTCACTAGTTGTACCAAAAGAGTGTTTTGGACTGATGTTGAAAGAGCTAAATCCTAATGATAAAAAAATAAAAGAGCTAAATCCAAAATCATTTAAAGTCAACTGAACATCAATGATTAATAGAGGGACAAAGCTAATGTGTGAGATTCACACACGTACCTAATCACCAAAGTGGATTGTGAATGTTTACAACAGAGAGTTCTTAGGGGGAATGAGAAAACCTATCTAGACCATAGAACACCTAACCTAATCAAGAACATAGACCATGGGAAATGCTACAAGCTACAACATTACAATCATGCATAAAATCTACACTCTAAATTGCACTATTAGTTGATTGCAGAAAGGTTTCTGCAGAAATTTTGTACTAACTACGGCTTGTTTTTGTTGCACCAATTTTTTTAGTTGAAAATTTGTGTTACTCAGATGCTCTTAATCCCTCCTTGTGTGAATAACAATCTAATGATCACTCTTTCTTCTTTTTATTGCAATGATTATAAAACAGTGTCTCCCTTTCCAGGATACATGGCTATAGATCTGTGATCTTGAAGTCAGGTTTGTGTGCCTGAATTGGCACCTTGGTAGCACATTCTTCACACTGGTCAAAACTTGCAGATTTATTTTAAAGACTAATCAGTCTTACTTGCCGGAACATAAAAAAGTTCAGGACTTGTATCTCAACCGTGTTTATTCTGAAAAACTTTCAAAGGTTCAAATTACCTTATACGGAATAATATAGACTTCTTCATTTCACTTATTGCCATTGAGTTTAAAGCAGAAGACACCCAATCCCCTAATTTTTGTAGATAAATTGCGAGAGAGAGAACGAGAGGCCTAACTCTTTGTATAAAACATCTTTAGCGAGTATATAATATCAAAACTTTCAAAATAAAAACATCTTCGACTAACATGTTTTCTGTTACAAATGTACAAAGAGGTGTACCAGAAACAAGAAAAAGGGAAAATATAAAAGGAAGAAACACGTATTCCAAAACGTATGTTATTACTCCTGTAAGGCAGTCCCACTCATTGCCAACCTTTTCTCTTTTTGCTTAAGTAAGTCGATGGTCCAATGTGAAAATTAAAAATATTGATGCTATCCTGAAAAGCCCAATCACTTCTTTGAGTCAGCTTCTAAAATTCTCCAACTATCCCTCTCCCCTATTCCACAGTAGTATGTGTTCACTTGTAGTATCACAGATGACAACCTGCCCAATTGGCGAAATAATTAGTAACTTTGCATGGTCTAAGCATGTATGAAAAGCTCTTGTTTAAGCATGTGAAACATTCTGCTAACAATAGCAATTTTAACTGCTACCAGTGACAGGTTTCAATGAACAATTCTTATCATACAGTATTGTGAAAAGTTCCTATATTTCTTCTTTCTTTTTAAATTAATATATTAAGAACTCAAACAAATTCTTTTTGTCTAAGGAAGTCAGAAAAACAATACATCCCTATTCAGACCTTAAAAGGACCAGCTAAGCTGCGCAGCAGATTGATCCAGACCGTTGCTAAACCCCTGCAGTAGCTTTGGCCTCAGAATCCATCTTTCCCTGAAACAAATTTAAGCAAAAATTGTAACCAATTCATGCAAATTGAATAATAGTATGAGACTGTTGCAGACTGCATTTGATGCATATTTCCAAAGTACACGACTAGATAGACCATAAGATGAAAATCAACAAGAAGGATCTGTGCCATTGACAAACCTCGGATGTCTTTCGGATCTTCCTAGTAGGATTCCTCATTGTGACAAACTCTTCACCTGCTGTTGGGTGAACACCCACTGTGGCATCAAAGTCTGCCTTGGTCAAGCCAGCTTTCACAGCAACTGCAAATCCCTGTGAATTTAACCAATTGTGGAGCCGCATGAATTGCTAAACTTATATAAATAAATGAAATTTAAAGAAGAAAAAAAGGGAGGGAAAGAGTAGGGGGGGAGGATATGGGCAAATGCAGAAACCTGGACAATTTCTGGTGAATCTTCTCCACACATCTGCAATCCCAGAACTTTGCTTGTTTTTGCACAGACTACAAGTTTCATCAAGACCCTGTCTGGGAGCCCTGACAGAGTAGCCTTTAAGGGCCTGAAATTTGCTGTGAAGATATCAACATCACCATATTCTTGTATAGCCTGCAAATACCCTAGAAAGTCAATCACTGGAAAGCAATCTCAAATGCCAATATGGCTAAAAAAAAATCACCTGTTCTTCAGTAAGACCAACTTGTCCAATTGGTGGCTGGGAAAACACAGCAGAAGGGACAGATCTACTCAAAAGAAGAAAAGAAATGAGAGAGAGCAAAATATCAGGTCAGACGATATAGTCATATCCTAAACTTGTCCAAACTTAATAGTCAGAAAGGAACAAGAATATTGCATTAACCTTTCCACACAATAATGTTGATCAAAATGGTCTCATAAATTTCAGCACATAGGACCAACCGATTAGAGTTCACAGTACTTGGCAATGAAATTCAGGCAGTAGGACCCCGTGTTACTAATATGTGGTAATTATCAATTAAGACCAACTTAATTATTAATTAATAAAGGGTGAACTGCACATTCTAGATCCATTGGAGCCTTCCTTTAATTATACAATTCATACGACTTATCAACCAATTACCACAAGATAGGAAGATACCTATAATCAGGTTTTGTTGGCTCATTCTGAAACAGGGTTTTCGCCAATGCCCCTCCCTCCATCAAAGCAACTGGAGTCAGATTCAATCTATCTGTAACATCTCCAACTGCCCAGATGGAAGGAACTGACGTACAGGGAGTATTCATCAACCTGAGTAAAACAAGAAATAGAAAGAATTATTTGAATAAACATCACATACAATATACATAGGAGATTTAAAAAAGAAAAAAGAACAACCCTCAAAAGTGTCAGAAAAACTACCTCTATTGCTCCATTCTTGGTCATTTTCACCCCTACTGTTTCCAATCCTAAGTTCTGCAATCAAATACATTCTTGCTAAACGATTTTTTGTTCCTCATTCAATGTGTAAAATTTACAGTTGCTTTGAAAGGGAAAAGTGTGAGTTACAAATTAGGGCATCTTCAGGTTTGCTCAGTTACCACCTCCCCAGAACCACATCAAGGGTTAGGAAGCCTGGTTACAACACTTTAAACCAGTTAATGAAAAGTTTGAAATCACACGTTTGCCTTGATGTGGCACTGTTAAAATGGTAATCCAAAGGACCTGACATATGCTCTAAAAGTGAGAAGCAAAGAACCAAAACAAAAAATAAAAACCTTTGTATTAGGCCTACGTCCTGTTGCAAACATAACATGTGAAAAACCTTCAACAGTTCCTTTGTTGGTCTTCAAAGACAATGAACCGTCAGCTGCTTTTATGATAGCTTGGGGTGACTCCTCTGTGTGGAGCTCGATTCCTCTCACAGACATTTGTTCTGCAACAAAATCTCTGATCTGCAGGTGTAGAAGGCACAAGTTTGAATGTGAAAATTTTTGTTTTGACCACGTAGGAAATTAAATGTTCAATACTAGCATTGCTCATGGTTACTCACCTCTTCATCGAAACCCCTTAAAACTTTCTTCTGCCGTATAAATACATGTACCTCAGATGTCAAACCATTGAAGATGCCAGCAAACTCCAAGGCAATGTACCCACCACCAACTATTGCTATTTTCTTAGGCTTTGAGGGCAAGTCAAGGGCAGCATCTGAATCTATTGAATATTCACTTCCGGGAATTTCAGGAATGAAGGGGCGGCCACCTACTGAAACTAGTATGTGTCTTGCTGAATATAGCTTCCCATCGACGTCAATTGTGTGCGGGTCCACAATCTGTGGGCATTTTCTTATTATTGGTAAAATCGTATTTTATTATGATGAATGCATTGCTTACAAAAAATACATATCACATGAAGTAGTAAGAAATGAAAAAGAAGAAAAAGAAAGAAAGAAAAACTATGTTAGACATAAATATAGACTCAAAGAATCATCCCACCTTTCCACGACCTTCAATTAAAGTGACACCAGAATTTTTCAGAATATTCTTGTAGATACCAGTAAGACGCTGCAACTCAGCATTCTTATTAGCCATCAATGTGCTCCAATCATGCTTGGGTTCAACATCATATTTCCATCCGAAACCATGACTCTCTTCAAAATCATGAGAATACTTTGATGCATACACAAGTAGTTTCTTTGGTACACATCCACGAAGTACGCATCTGCAATAGAAAGTTTGATGGAAAATTACTAACAAGTTCATTTATTTATATAAGTACATCTTCTCAAAAGAATAAGACTACGGGATGTGGCCCAAGAACAAATTGTACAGAAGAGAATCACCTCCTCAGTCAAAAGAAAGACAATGACAATTAAGCTAAGGCAACACTATATCCAAAATTGAAGAGGACATGGATTTGGCCAACCAAGCGTGTGGAGTGTGAAGGAAATATGCTTTCAGATTAAGAACAAATCATTTCATCCCCCTCAAATGTCAGTTTATTCCTCGCTTTTCAAAGGCATCAAAACAAACACGAAGGAACTGCTCTCCAAACCAGTTGGCTGCTCTTAACATAAAACATCCCACGCCATAAGAGAGCACCTCAAAGACCAACCATGGTCAAATCCAAGGCACATCAAAGAAAGAGAAAACTTAACTCTAAGCCCCATACCAATGCAAAATGTACTAAAAAGAAAAACGTTTCTCTCTCACACACACAAAAAATGAAAAGAAAAAAAAGACTGGGGGTCAAAAGCCAAAAACCACTTACAGGCTTACAAGCCAAGTAGAAGGAACTTAACTGAAAACAGTTATGACAAGGCTAGGTTCAAATGGCGAAAAGACATTGAAAATCATTGTGATTCAGATTCTAGTAACCTTCAATCCAATAAATGACATGAAACTCGAAAGTAAATCATTAAAACAATCGAAATGAAGCAATAATCAAAATTTTGCAATAAGTCTTTACTCTCAACTTGCTATATCATAAGCAAACCAAAACTAATATACCCCAATATAGCAAATGAAGTTGATAAAAGAAAGTTAAAAAATTTCCAACGCTGAATAAAAAATTGTAAAAAGCGGATATACGAAAAAAGAACTTACGTGCCGCCAACACCACCGGTGGTGTCGGAAGAAATGGTGGAGAAGGGGAGCTCACAGACAGCGACGGAGGCGCCAAATTTGGCGGCGAAGCGGGAGGCTCGAACACCGCCGCTGCCGGCTCCGATGGTGAAGAGGTCGAAGTCGTAGTGGGTGGGCGGCTCGGCACCGTTTTGGGAGTGGGCGCGAGTGGAGAAGGTGCGGCGGGTATGGGTGTGGGTGAGGTGGAGAGAAAGAGAGAGAGAAGTTAGGGTTTTAAGATTGGGATTGGATAGAAAGTGAGAAGAGAGAGTGATTGGGATTGGATTGGAGCTTCTTGTAAAGGGTTTGGAGTGTTGGGGATGAGAAGGTATTAGTGACTGTCAGAGAGCTGGCCATTACTCACAACGCAACTCAACTCAACTCTTTCAATTCAGAACAAATATAGCTTTTGTTTTGTGGGAGCCGGGAGGATATATGATTTCAGGGCCGTTGATCACATATGGGTCCGGGTCCCATCGCGATTAGCACACTGCCATGGTTCTGTTCAAACGCTTATCTTAATGATTATAAAAAAGCTTATCTTAATGGATCGAATGTCGCTTTTGTGGGGTCTTTTTCTTCTCTCATTGCCACGTCTTACAATGCTTGCTGACTTGAGGCCCAAAACTCACATTAGGCTGCTGGACCTTCCCAGTACCCTTTGTTTGGCATTTAATGCTCAAGGATAATACCCCATGCTTACCCTTACACCTGCCTCTATGCTTCTATTGACTCCCGTTAAGGTTAAACATTGCATCACTAAGCTTGAATGCCTGCCTTGCGCCTCCCAAAATATTGGGCTTTTCTTCAAGCTAAAGCAAATCTTCCTTTTCATGTACGTACGTATACTACTACGCTTTAATCAATTAGAGTGATTCACCACCCATTTTATTAGGATTGCTAGGGCCCGCATCCTTCTTTATTAATGCTGTTTTGGGCTAGCAAGGCCTCAATCCATTTGGTCTTTTGATTTGGGCTATCAAGCTCACTCCATTTTTTAACAAAAAAGAAGAAGAAGAAGAAGATGTGAATAGGTTTATAACTGTTTAAATTATTAGCGTGTAAGTCTTTGGATGATTTTGGGATTTCAGCATATAAAGCTTTCACAGCTTCTTCAAATTACATAAACATAAAAAAGTAGAGATATGGTTTTAAACATATTTGATAAATCAATATTATTCTGTGTATATTATCGTTTTATGATATGTGAAATCCTTTTTTTTATAGAATTTGAAACACAACTAAACTAGCTTTCAATTTCTTCTTCCTTGATTCATTCATTTTCCTGTCAATCAGATAAGCATTAAGGATGGATTTTATTGAGTAAAAGAAGGAGAAGTGAAAAATTAAGAAACAAGTACAATATATCGGAAACACATGCAGAAGGTAGTTTAATTTACTACAACGAAGGGAGTGCCAATCTCCTTGGCTTTTTCTACAATCCCTTCAACATGAGATTTGGCTTAAAGGGACAATCCTGACTCCTCATCCTCTTCAAGAGAAGATGTGTAAATAAAATACAATGCCCAGATCAGACCAAACACACCAAACAGGATCCAACCGAGAAGGTTGTTGCTCAAACCAAAGGGAAGACCTGTCCCTTCAGTGCTCAATCTGTCATCCACTAGAGCCATAGCTGGGCTTGACATGGTTGCAGCGCAGGCCGCTGCAATCAATGATGCACCCATGCCCATCTTTGAGCTGCTCTCCTGCTGCATTGAATTTGAAGGCTTTCCCTCCATGGAACATCTCACTTTCCCCATCTTTGTCATTGCTGGCAACCCTGCATGGAACCATATTTTGGAAAGAATAATTAAGTCATTTCAAGAAATGGTGTGATAATTGTGAAGTCACGCTGCTTCATCACTTCCTTACAAAATGCACAGATGCTCGAGCTTGAGATCATGTATCAATTATATATATATGATAAATAAATCACGTTGCTCGCATTGAACATAAATCATTTCTTCTCTATTGTTAAATATTTGTTGAAGGGTAAACTATTTCATAATCTTAGGACAACTAGATTAAGCATGTGCAATCTTCATAGGAAAAAAAAAAAAAAAAAAACTAGTATTTTTATAACCAGGCAAGAAAATCATAGTATTTTCAACCATTCCACGCTCATAATGGCATGAAGTCCACTAGAAGTGAAAAGTCTTACCAAGAACAGGTGAGGATGAAACCGGAACCAATGGCTTGTATACGAGACCCGCGCGGGTGACTGATGAGGTTAAAGTGCCAGCAGTGATGGTTGCCATTTCTCTTCGATATTTGATTGGAAAATAAAATAATTTTGTATACAACAATTCTACTTCTGTGATGGAAGAGTTTATTTCATATGCACAGGTAAGAATTTACAAATTATATTATCGGTACAAAGTTGCACCACACAGCTTGGATAGGATAGGTGCGTAGCCTCTCATTAGATATCCCCTATCTGCATAAACCCAACCAAATTTCTCCACGTGTCACATAATCCGTTCACAACTAATATTGCACTCAGATCCCTAAAGGCCCGCTTGTTGACAAAAAAATATTAGGGACTTGACAATTTGTTTGAGCCAAAATATCCTGTCCCGCTATACATTATTCCGCTGATGAAGCTCGCAGGGTCCACTTTTGGTCAGTAATTTACATTTTTACCAAAAACACCTGGAATTCTGATCATTAAAGGGCTTTACTTGAACAAACAACCAAACAGGTCCTTGCCCAAATGATACAAACCATTTTGTACGAACAGTCAGTTATAAGGCTATCATGCACTCAATTATAAGTGGCTTCATCTGATGGGTTGTACAAACAATTAGGCTCATACGACTGTAAGTAAGTAAACTAGTTGTTAAGGATATAATTCGTGAAGAAGAAAAAAAAGTACCAAAGTATAACCGGTGAAGAACAACAAAGGAAGGTAGCAAAGTAATTCT
Organism: Fagus sylvatica; assembly: GCA_907173295.1. Lineage (NCBI taxonomy): Eukaryota > Viridiplantae > Streptophyta > Magnoliopsida > Fagales > Fagaceae > Fagus > Fagus sylvatica. The sequence continues at coordinate 32,095,240 of OU015771.1, forward strand.
GTCTATTGGAAGTGTAAGGTGTTTGAAATCAAGTGAAGTATCTCACAATTGAGTTATGTACATACAAGGACTAACCACCATTACAACATCCCCCTCGGACTCTTATTTCACTTCAAAATATTGCTGTAAAATTGACTCAAACTCCTAGAAGATTGTGGCTGGAATATTTTGGCAAAAAAATGAGTTGAACTTTACATGAAGAATCGCTAAAGAGAAAGAATCAAGTGAGCACATGCAGATCCTAGAACAAGAAGCAACTGGGAGGCATTTTGTCAGTTTATACCACTAGTCATGCAGTATTTTGCCTACCCATGGATATTGCACTGTTGCAAATAAGGGTGGTCATACTTAACATATTTGCTCCAATAGCCCTTATACCTCCCAATAGCAATATCCAACCATGGTTTCGTAACTCCGTCATAGTGTATCACTGCTGCCTGTTCAATGTCACCTCGTGTAACAGCTGAGTCATAACCAAGCCCTAGGACATGCCATCGCCTGTCCAAAGCCATTGTCTGGTTATAGAAGGTAATCCAACCTAAGGGCAGACTCCCAGCCTGCCACAATGACCTCTCATAACCCTGCAAACAACCACCCAACAAAACAAGCATTAAAACATATTGCATAATAACTTCATATATACAGTAATGGAGGGTATGCGCAGGAGTACGTGTATTATGCATAGGTAATTTATATAATGGCAACCATCTGGTAGGTGATTAATGGCATAAAATCTTAGCTTATGCTAACAAAAAACAAACACAATCCGCCCGAACTTTTTAATGTTGGGGGAGAGAGAAGGAGGGAGAGAATGAGTAATAAGAATTTAAGGACAGAGGCCTAAGTAATAATCTCACTTATCAAAAAAAAAGTAATAATCTCTAAAACAAGAAGAGATACCAGCAGCTAACCAACAAACACATACATAGGAGACAAGAAACAATCATATCTTTAATGAAGACAGCACTGGTAGATGTACTTCTTCTGGACAGCAGATAGATCTAAAATCCAGAAGATATAAGCATGCAAATGCAAGGACAAAAGTAAAAACACTTACCAATTGCAAGTACTTATGGTAGACAGAAGTTAAATATTGTTGTCTCCACTCTCGTAGATCAAACAAATTCATCCCAAATGCCCAAGTACATGCATTAACATCAAAGCTCTTTGCAACAATAGGGTCTGAGAAGTTGATGAGCATATCCATCCGACGCAACAAGGCTTCACTGTCGTGACAAGTCTCAACTGCCCCATTTACTTTCCCCTTCATATTAACACTCCATAGCTCAGTTAAATCCCTTTGCACCACCACATCATGGTCTAAAAGCACAATCTTATCCAGTGCAGGATAGACATCTGGCAGATAGAAACGAAGGTAGTTCAGTTCAGAACGATATCTTGTGTCACTGGAACTTTGCTTCTTCAATGTCGTATTATACTTGGTGGACAACCATTCAAAATCGTCTATGCTCTGGATCTGGATGGTGGCTTTGCCAGGAGGATTCAATAAGAACCACATTGAGATTGCTGGAAGATTTAGAGAATCAGTGACCACATGAAAAACAATTTTCTCTGACTCCTGCAAATTGTTCAGCACAAACGAATGTCAGGGTTTCTTGCTGGCATGAAAGCCACTTTGAATAGTTTCCTTTGCAGGTATCCATGAAAAAGAGAGCAGGGGGATTGTGTGCACATAAGAAAGAAAGGAATACTATAATATTTTTTGGGCTGGGATAATGTTAAGAGTGCAGAATTGCTCCACTCAACAGGGTTCAGCTCTCTTTGCTCCATCTCTTTTTTTTTTTGTTCCTCCTTTCATTTTCTCTCTTTGGTGCTTTGCATCTTGTATTTGGTGCAAGTTATATGGTATACAAAGCTGAAACTGAAATCAAGGCAGGCTGTGGCAGAGAGGTTGAGCATGCATTGTGTAACAAAGAAAGGGACATTTATAGTTAATAGGTCCAACATTGGATTAATGCAAAAAATTTCTATCTGGGGTCAGGAGAGGGTTGGGGGAATTTTAACTGACCAAACAGGAGGACACCTGAGGTGCATCAACGGCTATTGAACACATTAATCAATAATCTATATATCCTTTAAAAAAAATAACTTGATAGATATTCTCAAAATTTTTTTTCCAAATTATCCTTTATTCTTTTGGCCATTCCAGAAAATTAACTATTGGTGACCCAAAACCAATGAGATCTTAGAATGATAAAAGCTGAGTCATTACCATGGCAGTGGTGATAGTGGAGTTCACAACAACTGCACAAGCCAGAACATTGTCAGAGAAGACAGCATAATGATATAGCTCTGCATCTTGCAATTTTTGTTCGTTAGGGAGCTGTCTCTCCTCAGGCTGCAGGGCAAAGTATTCTGCAGTCAGCCGCATAGAAAGGCAGTGAAGGCCCTTTGGAGTGGTCCTTCCGGCCAGGCGAACAAGATATGCTGCTTGATTTTTCTGTGCCTGAACCAGTTCTTCAGGTATTTTGTGTCATAGCACGAAGCTTATTGACCATAGCAGAACAGTCCGGGTAGACACGGCTAGCTTTAGACAATGTAGCCTCCATCTTTTTCAGTTTCTGCAAAGAACTGCAAATTTCACTGCTTTTTAGATTAAAAAAAAATAGACATTTAAACCATTCCTCCTGAAATCAGAGTTCTTCATGGTTTTCTTTTTCATAAATTGTTCTGATATACAAGCAATCATTACATTCTTATTTACCGATCAGAATTTTGAATTCCCCGCCTATATCTATTTCTAAACTCAAACATGTTTGCAAACTAAAAGCAACAGATAAAATCAGTCATTTTTATACCTCCTTGACAAAAATGAATCCTTGGTGGCTTGACCAACTGCTCGTTCCACCTCTCTAATCCTCAGTTTCAACTCTTTCACTAAGTGGGAGTTGCTGCCTGGTGGTGCAAAATTCAAGTATGCTTTGGCTATAATCACTTTATCTTTCATCTCTGTTACTATAGTATCGGTCACTTTATATGATTGGGAGTGTAAATTCTGATCATGCCAGACTCTTGTTTGATCAGAATGCCCATCTTTCACCTCTGTAATCCTCTTATCGATCATTCTTGAATACTGAGAGTGTGCATTGTGATCATGTTCAACTGTTGTTTGATTATATTGCTCCTGCCACCAAACCTAAATTAAATCAGAGGTAAAAGGTCCTGCTAGTACTTTATTCAATGAGATGAGATGAACATTTTGCCCTTGCTTAAATGTACCAAAACTACATACATCTATCTAAATTATTATTATTTTTTTTTGATAGGATACATCTATCTAAATTATAGGCATAAGCAAAAAGAAAAATGAAAAATGATAAGTAAAACAAGCAAAAAATTAAGTATATAAAGGTTCACATTGAAGATGTAATTTACAATTTCAGAAATCTAAATCTTGTTAAAAGTTCTAATCTCCGATTTTTTCATTCTCCTATTCTAGGAAAAACTCATAAATTCAATGATAAAATAAGTTTCTTGAAGTACTCCAGGGATGTCTACCAAGCACTCTGATATAAACCATTGGCTACTAGACTTACATGTTAGAGAACTTCAATCCGAGATAAATACAAAACTGAAGTGAGGTCAAAAGAACCAGAACCCTCAAGGCTAACTCTTTTTTTTTTTTTTTGGGGGGGGGGGGGAAGTGGGGAGTATTAAGGCTATCTCTTGATTACTGATAAGGAAGATAGTTAGCAAGCATTCTCTGTTTGGTAAAATGCAATTAAGTAACCTTCTATGAAAATACATTTGTATTGCTTGAACCCTGATTTACAAGGATTAAAAGAAATCACGGTGCACTATTAAATATTTCAAAATTCCATCCTTGATTCCCATTTTTTTAATAATAGTGTTTATTCAATGATCCGTGTAACACAAAACTTTGAAGGGTAAATTTACCAACAAACCAAAAATGTGCTCAAACATTTCAGCATGAAAATGTTTTTATTTTATTGGCAAGTTACATACGCATCCGATGGGTCTTGAACCATGACCTCACCCTTCACCTAAGACTTATAAGGGGAGGAAGTGACAGTTGAGCTAAAGCTCACTGGCTAGCATGAAAATGTTCATGGCTAAAGTCTATATCCTATGCGGAAGTCCTTTTGTAGTTTCTCTAAATTCATTCATTATTGAACTAATAGATTAGAAGGGTTTAGCAGAACATGAACCCATATAAAATAATCAAAGAAGTAAAAGCAATGGAATCCCAAAACATTGAGGTCCTAATCTATCAGTATGCTCAACAGAAGTTTGTCAAAGCAGCATTAGTGCATAGAGAGCATTCTGTTATTTGAGATCAAATATAATCTGAAACAATCTGGTAGCTAGTACATAGAGTCAAGACCCAAATTTGTCTCAAGCGATTAACTTCTAATGTGCATTTGGGACTATTAAATTCTCAAGCAAATGGTGGTTCATAATGGATACGATAAGCATGATCTGGTCAAAGAAACAGTAAAATCTAACAAAAAGTAAGGATGACAAGGGTAATTCGAACACATAAGAGGCAAAAAAAATTAGGGCTTATAAAAGGAAACCTTTCAATTGAAAAACAAAGCAAATATCTGAAGTTGATCGTACCACTTAAGAAAGAAAAAAGGTGATCATTATCCACACTGACTCAATAGGTATAAGTTTCCTCAAGCTTTGACATGTTCCTCTAAAGAAAATATGGCAGGGGTCTGAAGTAATTACAGTAGGCACCAACCATACTCAGTAGTAATGCCAGCCTCTTATTCCTACTGTCTGGCGTCAGCCCAAGATTTAGAATTCTGTCCTAACATAAGCCACATTTTATACTACATCATAAGCCAGCACACCTTTCTTCTTTATCTCACCCCTTGTCCTTGCATCCTAGGACTGGTCAGTAATTTGCACGCCAATTATATTTCTAAGTTTTTCTACACAGTTATGACAAGCATCATCATTCTACTAAAGGTTGTAAATTTATACAAAATAATCTTTCAAAACTAAACATGGATGGGTTTTTCCTTGACCAGAATTTTATCGTGAAGAATCTTCCACAAGGAAAGATACAAGTGTGAACACAACTTTCTGTACGAAATGAGCATATACTTGTACGAATACATACCTTCTCCCCGGCCATGGATGCTAGTTCTATTTTTTGGAACTGTTGAGCTTCTCTTCTTTCAAGATTAGTTTCTGAAATATGCGCAAATTAGAATCAGGAACACAGTCATAAAAGAGAAAGCAAAAAAGAAAGAAACAGAATAAAAGTAGCAATACGAACCATTTCTCTCCAAAATCATAGTGGTGTCTTCATCATAATCAGATTCCTCAGTGTCATTATCCTCATTAGAGCTATAACTAACCAAAGAACCCAAATCCCTATCTTCATAAATAACTTGTTTCGGCTCTTTCAAGTCTTCACCCGCTTCCTAAATCACAAACACAGACCGAAATCCGGATACATAAATAATTAAAAAAAAAAAAAAAATGAAAATAAATGTTAACCTAAAGCTCTATCAAACAGTAAATATTAAAAACCTGCTTGATCGCATTAAGTTTCAAAGCAGCATCAGCCCTATATTTCTGCAGCAAAGAAGCAAATTCTATGTTCAATCTCCATGAAAAAATATAACAAACACAGTCAATTCAGTTGCTGAGAAAGTCTAATCAGAGCTAAATAAAGATTATTTCGTAATCTTCATCATTTTAGTCTCTAAGTAAAGTCTACTGATCCTAAGCAGGATTTCATTTCTCCGTTTAGAAAATCACAAAATTCCAGAGTTTCATTTTCTTTGAGTTTTCCTCGTTTTCTGAGCAACCAAACAGAAATTTAGTTTGAAAGAAAAAGAATAGATAAGAAGAAGCGATGATATACATACAATATTGGATAAATCCTGAACAAATTGTTTCCGGCCTGCAACAAGGAATTGAAGAAACGCAGAATGAATGAGTAGAAACACGTAAACCTGTTGTGATGAGGTATAATATGCATAGATAGTATAGAGGTGAAGAAATACCGATATGAGAGAGGGTCTTGAGCCTATGGGGGAAGAAAACGATGGGAGTGAAGACGGAAACAGAGAGCAAAGAGAGGATGATAATCCTCAAGCTGAAGCATCGACGAAAGAGCTTCATCGATGAGAGGCCGTAGACGAAACTGTGTCTCAGTCTAGGGTTTCCAATCCTTGTCGGAATGCACATTTCAGATCACACTCGATTCAATGCTTCAACCACAAGCAACCCAACCAATAAACACAGAAAGCGTTGGTTTCAGATATTCATTTTCTTTTTTTTTTAAGCTTTGAGTTTTAGAGAGAGAGTTTTTTATATTTTTTATTTTTTAGAGAGAGAAAGCGAGGGAGAGGGAGCTTCGGCCATGTTCGGGGTTTGAGGGGGAAGGTGGTTTCTTTATTTTCTTTTCTTTTTTTTATTAAAAGGAAAATATATATACTGGGTTATGTATGGAATGAGATCTACACATGGATATTTGGGAAGTCAGGATGACGAGGCATGACCGTATTTTCCCTGTTTGAATGGTTGTTTTGATTGTCGATTGTGATGACGATCATGTTAACGATGCGATAGGTCACATGGCAGCATAGACATAGGTCGTTGATCATGATGATGAGGATGGTTTTGATGTGATATTCTTTTGGCAGCCAGGCGCCAGCAAGGTTCATATGTTTCTTTCTATCTCTTTTCTTTTTAACATTCGGTTTTTATGTAGAGATTATAAAAACAAGAAAAAGAAAGGCTAAAATGTTTCAATTAAAGTATTAATTGTTAAACACCCTAGCCCAAATTGAAAAGTCACAAATCGGATCTCTAGGATACGAGGAAGCTACAGGATTATATAAATCTAAGTTAAAAAAATTTGATCTGAACTACTAATAATATTTATTAATGTAAAGGATATTTTAATTCTTTGTTAATAACTTAAATTTTGTCTTTTGAGGGTGTTAATAACTTAACTTCAGTACTATTACTATACATGTGAGGGGGACATATATGAAAGGTCATTTTCTGTTGATATATGTCTCATGTCTTGATGCTAAATGTTAAATAGTGGCTCAAAATTATTAGCAAACATATAGTATAATATATTACGATGGAAAGGTTAAAGGATTCTTTTTCTTTTCTTTTCTTTTTTTGCTAATACTGCTTGTTTTCCTTAAATTATTTCCTAAAACTTGTTACAATTATTGATCAATCGCCTAAAAAACAGTACTAAATTTTAGGAGAGAATTAGGCTTTTTTGTGAACTTGTATGCTAAAAGAGTTTGGTACTCTAGAACTACTACTACTACTGCACTTAAAGCCGGCCGAAAATCTTGCCTAGATTTTATGACTCAAAGTCAACCAGTTTAAACTTACTGGTGGACACTAAATCATATGTATCGGTTTTGGTGATCCAACTCAAACCTAACTATTAGCAACCAAAAAAAATAACTCAAACCTAACTACGAAATTTATAATTAGAATGAGTAACTGTTAGAGCATTCACATCCGATGAAGTAAAGCTCACATTTAACAAAAATAGATAACACTATTTACAAAAAATCACAAAAACATACCCACATCCGGTTATTTAAAATAACTCAATTTTTTGCTAACTGCTACAGTACTGATACCAAGTACTGTTACTCAGGTAAATCTATTTTTCCTCTTATTTTATTAACTCTCTCTCTCCTCTGCTATCACTCTCAGATCTCTCTCCTCTCTCTACTCTGCTTCTCTTTCGCTATCTTCATTGTAGGTGAGAAAATACTAAAAGGCAGTGGTGGCTGGGTTTCGATTTTGTGGCGAGTCTGATTGTGGGTTTTGGTTTTGTGGTGGACCAGATCGTGAAACCTAAGAGGCATCCAACATGGATCGGGCTTATGGAGCCCTTAGGAGAGTTGGACAAGAAAGCCCGGGCTTATGGGTTGCCGGAGTGGGTTTGTGGGTATGGGTTGCCGGTAGTGCTGTGGGTTTGTGGTGGCTGTGAATTTTTGTGTGATGGTGGTGGCTCCGTGGGTGAGTGATTTGTTGTAGGCGTGGGGTGCGGGTCGCCGGCATGGGGTGTGGAGTATGGGTGTGGCCGTGTGGGTTGCCGGCATGTGTGGTTGGGGAAGTGTGGGGCAAAAAAAATGGGTGTGGCCGTGTGGAGCCGGTAGTCTGTTGGGAAAGCGTGGGAAAAAAAATTAATATTTTAATAGGATTAAATAAAGAATGGGAAGAGATGTTATGTAAAGTTGATAGGTAAAGTAGAAAAATGATGTTTTGAAGAGGTAAAATAACTTAACTTTTTGCTATTGGGATGTGAATGCTCTTAAGCTCTCTAGTCTCTACTCATCCAATAAATAAATAAATATAAAATTGAAGCTCTCATTGGAAGTCAAATCTATGAATTTATTTTCTTTTTTCTTGGAAGATAAAAAGTAAACATAGAGTACAATTTGGATTAAATTAAGTCTGTTATCTTGGAAATTTGTTTAAACCTATCTTGGGTTTAAAAATCAAATATTGGCTATAAGTTGAATTCGTGTTTGGAAGGTTGATTTTGGTGCAATGCATCAAATTAGGAATTAACTTCTTTTAAATAAGACTACTCATAAATTATCTTTCCTACATCTTGCAGAATACTGAATTATAATAACATATTTATATATAAATAATTATACAAACACTAAGGTCTATAATAACAAATATTAGGTCTATGACTACAAACATTAGGTTTATGATTATAAACCATACAAACCAACAAATAATTACCAACAATATATATTTAGCTACAAAACAAACTCCCCTAGCAAATCATGGCCAAGAACCAACCCAAATTAGTAGACTCTATTATTCTAAACCCAATATTGAATTGAATCTTGAGTGTTGGAACTAATTTAAACAATTTTTTGCTTAACATGTTATTCTAGGAGTTAAAGAGAGGCTTCATCATAGTTCCTACAGAAGGGAGAGAGCGACAGCGAATATAGTGATATAGAATAAAACATTTGTAAGCCGACGTGGTAGCACTTTAGCAGGTTCTAGGTCCTAAGATTAGACTTTTCTTAGTTTGGGCCGTGAAATAAGTTATGACCAGGCCTATTGGCAATGGTGTAGCCGTGGTGAAAGTGACAAATGATGATAGCGATAATTACTAACCAAAGATTCTTAACATATATAGGAAAAGATTATCATTCTTATTGGCTTTTTGCTGAGTTGTGGTACACTGCTAGTACATCAACTTGGCAATTGTGGACCTACCTAGCTTAGAAAGAAAGATAGGGATTAATGTCTTGCTACTTTAATACTCAAAAATGGAGGTTGTTTTCTTGATTTGTTGTTTTGACAACCAAAGAAAGGTCATGTTTTCTATAATGCTTCTTTGGTTTTCCAGCATGGAAACCCTTGTTCATTGGTGGTGTTTTCTTGATGAAAAGGTAATTATTTAATTTATAGTAGAGAAATATAGAAACAAATCAGAACTTCTGGTAGTGTTTGGGACAAATTTTGCAATACCAACACCCACCCACTCATGCACTAAAAGGAATATCCAAAAGGAGAAATTCTATTCCCTAACCAGCGTTTGAAATATCGAGAACAACTTTAAATTGACGAATCAACCTCAACGTGTACAACTTTTATTGTTCAATAATTTGGCCTTTTATTGGCTTCATCATACTATAAATAATTGAATGGCCCATAGGTGGGTTCTTTTCATGAGATATTATTAGAAATTAAAATAAACACGCAAACTTTTTTTTTATTCTTCTTTCTACATGTTCTATTTTCTAGTGTTCATCATATCCCATACTTTCTACATGTTCTATTTTCTAGTGTTCATCATGTTCATATCCCATAAGGGATCAAGGAGATTGGCAGGCCATTTGTGACTTTCTTCATACTTTGATTTTCACCCGTATAGTTCTATACTTTTACTTGGCATGAAAGGTTTAGTTTATTCTCATCTTAAAAAAAGAATTTATAATGCTTTAAAATATCAACTTTCCAAGGTACAACTTAGTAAATAAAATAATTTGATGAAAATAAACTTATTAAACATATATTTATATGGTCAATTAATCCGATATATCTCTAATGAACCCAAAAAATAAAAAATCTTATAGATAAATTGAATTTTAAAATTTTGAAAATGTGGAACAATTCAAAAATGGCAGTCCATTCATCATAACTAAAATTACAAATCAAAGAGTAATTAGTACTCATATAATCGGAAACCTTATACTAAAAAAAAAAACTATAATATTAAAGAAGATAGAAGAGCATGCGTTTATCACATAAAATAAAAATTATCTCAAACCACATGACATCATTTAGATGCAAATATATCTCCACAAATTATGGACATCAACATTTATAAATTGTAGATTTTAACATCCTAAATATCTATAATTTGAAAATATATATTCATATTTCGGTGGTGAATAAACGTAACACAAGAAAGTAGATAAAAAAAAGGAAATGAAAGCTTCTAAATCCTAATCCTAATAAGTAACAGATGCCATCGCTCTCCTCAAGTTGCCGTACGGAAGGTGAGAAAGACATTTGTCACTTGGGCTCTGTCACGCGCTTATAGACTATGGAGGATAATGATCCAAAATATTTTTAAACAAAACGTAATATAAAGAAACGATATAGTATCAAAATATTTTATAAAGAAACGTAATATAAAGAAACGATATAGTATCACAATTTTTTTCCACTAACGATTGAATAGCTTCGTTGCAATTGGTATACAATACAAGCGATTTTGCTACTGGCACAACCTATTCCATAGCTAGCTTTTAACTATTAAATGGTCATGTTTGGTATGTTGTAATTGTAACAGCTATTACGTAGGAATAGCTATTTAATTGTTTGATTGTGTTTTTATTACAAGGAATAGTCATTCCTTAGTAATATTTATTCCTTAAAATGAAGAAAAGCTATTCCTCTTAAAAATGAGTGTAATAGCTATTTCTTTACCTTACGTAATAATTATAAAATATAAAATACCCAAAAGACCCGATCAAAATATACGTTTCTACCTCTATCTCGCATCTTTCTCTCTCATACTCTTCTCATTTCTCATCAAGTTCTCTCTCTCTCTCTCTCTCTCTCTTGCTTTTCAACTTCCTCACTAGGTTCTCTCTCTCTCCTCTTTCTCTCTCTCGCTCTTCATCTTCCTCATCAGGTTCTCTTTCTCTCTCTCCTCTTTCTCTCTTATGCCGTTCGAGGTCATCTTCCTCTAGTTGGTCGTAAAGGTTCTTTCTCTCTCCTCTTTCGTCTGGGTGGTGTTTTTAATCTGTACAATATTGATTTTTTTTATCTTAGGTTTTTTAATCTGTACAGTACTGTTTTTCCCCCCTTATATAACCATTGTTATTAATCTGTACAGTACTGTTTTTTTTTTTTTTTCCTATATAACCATTGTTGTTAATCTGTACAGCACTGGTTTTTGTGTTTACTGGTTTTTCAATCGGTACAGTATTTGTTATTTTTTTTTATCCTATATAATCATTGTTGTTAATCTATATTGTACTGCTCATGGGAAAAAAAAAAAAAAAATTTTTTGGTTTTTGTGTTTATTGGTTTTTCCATCTGTATAGTACTGATTATTTTTTTTTCTATATAACCATTGTTGTTAATCTATACGATACTGCTCATGGGAAAAAAAATAAAAGAATTGTTTTTGGTTTTTGTGTTTACAGCATACACCAATATTTATTTTTTTTTTTGCTTTTTGCTTTTGTGTTTATTGGTGTTTTTAATCTGTACAGTATTGATTTTTTTTTTTCCCCTATATAACCATTGTTGTTAATCTATATGGTACTGCTCATGGAAAAAATAACCAGTTATATAATTATTTTTACTTTTGATTTTTGTGTTTACAACATATACCTGTATTTATTTATTTTTTTTGCTTTTGGTTTTTGTGTTTACTGGCTGGTGTTTTTAATCTGTATAATACTGTTTTTTTTTTCTTTCCTATATAACCATCGTTGTTAATCTATACGGTACTGCTCATGGAAAAAATAACTAGTTATATAATTTTTTTTTGCTTTTGGTTTTTGTGTTTAAAGCATATACCAGTATTGTTTTTATTATTAAATCTATATTGTACTGATATTTTTCAGTTTATACATAATAGAATACTAAACAAGACTCACAAAAAGTGTAAATATATAATGCATTTCAAAAAGGGTATTTTAGGAATTTTACTAAAATATAATGTCATTCTACCACGTTATTATATTGTACCAAACTATGGAATACAGATTCAGGGTTCTATTCATGTGTTGGTACCAAACTGATGAATAGTAATATTATTCCATTACAGTTTATTCTATTCCTTGTAATACTAATTCCTATTACAGTGTATCAAACGTACCCCATAGCTAGTTTCTACAACTTAGTGAGGTGACAAGTTATGTATGGTAAACAATCACTTTCATACGAATTCTGTATTAATATTACCTTTCTTTTCTACCACTCATAACCTTCTATTTCAACAAGTTGTGTCTTTAAATTTATTCTAAATTTAAATGATAAAATGATGTTGCTTCAATCATATTTTGCCATTTAAGCTAAGTTATGAAAAAAATAGTTACAGAAATTATTGTGTCCCTAACAAGAGTGTGGAAAGTGGAAAACACCATCCAACAGTGTGCCAATACATCTTTTTTCAAGTAAGGAATTAATGAATTATTAGGTGGCTAATTGCCATTAGTTAAATTGGTGGATGCATGCTCACCTATTAAAGCATTACCACATAGATAATATTCCTTTTTAGTGGTTAAATTATTCTGTTGAAATCTCAGTTTTCTTTATTGTATATGTGGATTTTGAGAACTAATATTTAAAAGTTCTTATTTTGTTTTCAAATTTTTATAAAAAAAATGGTAATCACAATCAAGATTTTACCATTAGTTGTGTGACTTTTTATTACAATTTTTTGGTGCTTTTGAAAGACACATCCCAAACATTTTTGGCTCTAAAAAAAAAAATCAAGAAGAAGCCATCTTCCAATGTTTAAAAAAGTTTTTAACAACTAAGCATGGTTTTAGAAAATAAAACAACAAAGCTAACTTGTATTTTGATCCCTAAACCATGCCTCAAAATTCAATTTCATCTGTAAACTATCAATTTAGTATACTCCTATTTCACTAAAGGTGAACACAATTAAAGTCTTGTGCAAGTAGGAATGAGCAATAGGTATTTCCGTTTTCACTAGCTAACATCATATCGATGACTTTGACTTGCAGGTCTAATTATATGATGCATGAAGTAGTGAATAGTCATGTTGGTTCACAATCGAGATAGCAATAGCATAGCTTCCAACCATTTAATAGCAGAATTGACATTTTTTTCAATAAACCTTAACTCAAACGGCACTAAATTCACTTATAGAGAGTAAATTCGTAGGTTCAACAATCAACATCAACATCAACATGCACATTACGAACGAGTAAAGGTTGAAGAGCGCATGAGATGCATGAATAAGCTACCATTAAAAACAAAACAAAACAAAACAAAAAGCAGTGGTTGTAAATACTAAATAGCACGCACCTACACATGCGAGTGAAACAAAGAAATTTAACATTTAGTTTCAAACCTTTTCCCCTCCAATTTTTTAACTTACACTCCATCACTCTAATACTCCACTATCAGCCACTAAAAGCCATGCAAATATCTTACAGAGCTCCAAGATTCCACCAATGTCACCACTCTCTTCTCCTCCATAACCCAATCTCTCTCAAAGTCAAAACTCCCAAAACCCCAATTCCAAGCCCCACCAATCCTCTCTATCTCTCTCAACTCTCAACACAACAAACACTTTCTAACATCATGCCAACTCACCACCTGGTCCAACTATACATCAATTACCTTCACCTACTTTGCTTTGCACATTGAAGCACCACAAATACTAGCTTGATTTTCTCATTGGAGGTGCTGTAGTGATTGCTTAGAAATGGCCCGAGACGGGTTCTTGCTTCCGGTGGAGGGTAGTACTCAAACTCAAGCTAGTTTGAAGAAGAAGACAGCGGTTTCAAGGAGCTGGATTTCACTAGACCACAATGGGGAGAGTTCTATATTGGATGCAGACAAGTATACTATTATGCGCCGGGTTCAGATTCACGCCAGAGATCTTCGAATTCTTGATCCTTTGCTTTCATACCCTTCAACCATTCTTGGTAGAGAAAAAGTTATTGTTCTTAATTTGGAGGTGAATTTCTTGCTTCATGTTCAATTTTGTGTTTAACTTTATTAATTTGCTTCATATTAATTTTGCTAATTTTTTTTTTTCTTGGGTTGTTTTTGAGTTTCGTTCTCCAGCACATTAAAGCAATTATCACAGCAGATGAGGTAAAGTTTTTTTTTTTTTTTCCCCTCTTGTTTACCTATAGTTATATGATATATGGGTTTGGGGGGAAGCAGTGATTTGTGAAGATCTTGAAGGTTGAATTTCAACTTTACTTTTAAAGTTTAAACATTATTAGTACTTTTTTTGTCTGTTCTGTTTTGAGTATTAGGAAGGTAGATATGACTTATATGAGCAAAATTGAGTTGGTTTCAAGTGAATTGGAGTCAATTATTTTGAGGCAAGCGATTTTTTTTTTTTGTGTGTGTGTGTGTGTAGGTATTGCTTAGAGATCCATTTGATAATAATGTAATTCCTATAGTCGAGGAACTTCGAAGGCGATTGCCTTTAGGAAATGCAGTTTCCCATGGCCAAGGAGAAGAAGAAGAGCACCTAGGCGTTCAACATGATGTTGAAAGTAGTGAAGAAAATGGTAAGACTTGGTGAATGATGCTTTTATGGGTGTTTTTGGCCAGTTTTAGCAATCAATGATGTTAAAAATTACAATATTTCCAGGAATAGTTTCATTTTCCTTGTTCTTAAAGCATTCTTATCATTCTCAATTTTGCTATTAGACTACCACTACTCTTGCTTATGGCTCAACTATTCAATTCTTTGATATCATAGCAATTTGTTTTTATATCCAATGCAGAATTTCCATTTGAATTCCGAGCTTTAGAAGTTGCACTAGAAGCCATTTGTAGTTTTCTAAATGCACGGACAAGAGAACTAGAGAATGAAGTTTATCCAGCCTTAGATGAGCTAACATCCAAGGTAAGAGAAGCTTGTATACTGAGCTATCCTTTTTGCTTGTACAGACTACAGAGGAATCTGATTTATTGCTTGTATGATGTTTCCAATTCACATTATTGCATTAACTAAAGTTAAGTCATATTAAAATTTCCTTGAATACAATTTAGTTTCATATCTATGTCAGAGTTGCTTCTTTTGTTGGATTCTGAAGCAGAGAGGTTGTATCATTGTATGAATCCTTATAGCCACTATCTTACCAATTTCACCATTTGCAAGTGGAAACAGTGATGTCAACAGCATCAAGTTCTTCAAATGACATAGCAGCGTCACTCCTGCATCATATTAAAACCCTGCATTCTTTTGGCATTTCATTGAATGTGTAAATTTTGCTTTTAGTTCAAAATATAAGGCAATTTTTAGGTTTGTACAATTAACCAAGAACCACTTTTAACTAAGCAACAGCTATTAACATTTGCATACAAACTTTAAAAGACTGCATTTTAGCACCATGTCAAGGTGATAATATGGAATAGAACATTTAGAAATAACTATTTTGATGTGCTTCTTGTTGTGTTGAGCTAAAAAGTTGCATTGATTTATGTCTGGTTTAACCTGTCAATATTGAGGTAAGGATATACTAATGATAATTTTGCCATTCAAATGCTTACTAATAATGTCAGTATAGTTAATGAAATTTGTAGTGTATGTTTTCCAGGTATTTGGGTGTGCAACATAAATACTATATAGGTCCAGGATACACAGTTTTTCTGCACTTAGGAACTTGAATCTGTGTTTTTGCTAATAACCATGTTTTAAAACTACTGGCTTCATCAAGCTGATTGTAAGATTAGTTGTTTGCTAGTCTTTCCGTAAATATTTCGAACTATATATAGATTAGACACACATACATAGAGTTTAGATAAAAACCTTCTTCTTGTTTTTGTGTAAAACACGTACCATAATATGCAGATTAGCAGTCGTAATTTGGATCGTGTGCGCAAATTGAAAAGTGCAATGACAAGGTTGACAAATCGGGTTCAAAAGGTATGTTGATAGCTATATGGCATCCGGAATCTATTTAATTGAGGTAGAATTCCTTTCTTTGTATATGTGGTTGGTTAAATATTAATTGCTTTTATACAAGAATATTATTTGCTTAAGGAGGTTGGCCAACTTTTAAATTGAGTGAGCATAGGACTTCAGATAGTGCTGCTGGGCATCTTATTTTTAAATTATACTTTGTTAGCGTTGTCCTGCCTATTCTGTAAGAAAGTGAAAAAAAAAAAAAGGAACAATACAAGAGGAAAAACTTCTCATTAGAGTAGACATACCTATAGACTACTTCATGGAATACTTGTAAACAATTATGGGGGTCTGGATTTTAGAGTAATCTCTATTTTGGCTATATCAGCTTACTTGGAAAGTTCCTATCATTCATACCCCAAAATAACAAACTTTTTTTTTTGGATGCTGGAAAGCCTAAAATACAGTTATACATTTAATATAATTCAATTATGCCCTATAGCCTATAGGTTGAAGGAAACTTGTGGCTAGTGTAGAGTGATGCAGGTGATTTCTTTCTTAATTTTCCCCTTCAATCATAAAGCATTCCTATTGATCACTTAAATTAGAATTAATTCATTTTGATTTTACATAAAAGAAAACACAGAACAATGAGAAAGGAAATGCTGAGAACAAGAATGTGGTTCTTAACAGATAGCAATGGAGAATGTTGTGACAAGATCGAAAGCCCGGATTTTAAACCAAAACAAACCAACAATGGCCTTGTAGTGGTACTTCTCCTTTGTTTCAAGGAAGAGGTCTAAGGTTTTTAACCACATTGGGTGTGTTGGGTATACACATGTGAGTAGAAGTCTTAGCAACCGTATTCACAACTTAAAGCTGATGCTGTTATTGGTGAATCAATATGGTTTTTTCATTGGCATTCTGGTTTTCTCAGGTAAGGGATGAACTCGAACAACTTCTTGATGATGATGATGACATGGAAGACCTTTACTTATCAAGAAAATTGGCTGGGATGTCTTCACCTGACAGTGCCTCAGGTGCTCCTGATTGGTTTCTTTCCTCTCCTGTTATAGGCTCAAAGATATCGAGAATAAGTAGGGCAAGTGCAGCAACAACTCAAGGGGAGAATGATGTTGAGGAGCTTGAAATGTTGCTTGAGGTTAACATTGTCATATAATTGTTTTAGATTTTGCTAAAACTAAAACAAATGTCTAATTTCGTACTGGAATATTTTGCAGGCCTACTTTATGCAAATTGATGGCACGATGAACAAATTGACTACAGTATGCATCAATCTGTCCTAACATGTTTTCTGTTCCTTATCCAATCCAACATATATGGAATCCAAATTATCTGGAATGGTGTAGAGTTGAATTGTTGCAAAACATGTCTAGCATCTTCTTTCTGTTTCATGTTGGATCGTATTGATGCTATGTTAAATAATCTTTTTTTCTGACCAGCTGCGTGAATACATTGATGACACAGAGGATTACATCAATATCCAGGTGACCAGTTGGACAACTCAATAATTTTTGTATATTTTATTTCTTCCCAAAGAATAGAATAACCAGAATCTCATAAATCACATGCCTATGTTGAATTGAAATGAGAACAAGTGGCACTAAGCTATAAGGCTAATAATGCAGAACTAGATACTAGTAAAGTTGTGCAATACAGTTGTTGGAGATTTGTTTTTTACACTACTTTTACCATGAATTTTGAAGCTTCTCACCTAAATGATCAAAATTTTCCTAGGCAATGTAACACCCTTAAAAGCCTTTGGACACTAGTATCACATTCTAATCTCTTATGCATCCCTTGTTGCAGCTTGATAATCATCGAAACCAGTTGATTCAGGTACTGTCTTTGACCTCTAAATAAATCCTTTTCACTGTCCTACTTTATTCACCTCTATCTCTCCTTATCATCACCATGCTTCTTTTACTGTTCTTTGCAATCAAGCTGGTCACAATCTATTTGCATATAATTCTGGCTAAAACAAGTCCATGTACAATATGTTTATAAATTTTATGAAACTTATTCTGTTCTTTGTGGCAGCTAGAACTATTCCTAAGTTCTGGAACTGTTTGTTTGTCTGTGTATTCTATGGTGGCTGCAATATTTGGCATGAACATCCCAACTATATGGAAGGAACACCATGGATATGTATTTAAATGGGTATGTATGGTTCATAATCTCATAATGGAAATAAAATTAGATCACCTAAGAACTTAACAAAGCTTTCTGTCCATGTCTTGCCAATATGCTTGATGACTCAAATGATTTACTTATCAGCTTTCCATTCTTATTACATTTAGGTGGTGATCCTGGCAGGAGTAGCATGCGCATCTATTTTCGTATCAATAATTTCATATGCTCGGCATAAAGGTCTTGTTGGTTCTTGAAATTTATAATACCAAGTTGGAAGGATTTACATAATAAAGCTTGCACTATTACCTTGAATCTGGTGAATTTGAGGAGCATGATTTACAACTTGATTAAACCAATTCAGGTGCCACCTCATGAAGTGTGTTTTTATCCAATCCATGAGATGGAAATACTATACAGATTGGTTCATGGGTTCACTTGTAATTAGTCATTAAATTTGCTAAAAGTAGTTTAAAGGTAATATCATTTGTTGGCGTAACACTGTCAAAGTCAATGACAAGTCTCCTTGGTCCTAGCCTAGGGCACAAATAAATGCAGCAGAGTTACATTGTGGACGTTGTGGCACAATATATTGCATGTCTGACGATTTGTTGGATCATTTGCTCTACAGATAAAACATAATCTTGATCTTGATCTTAATCTTAATCTTAACCTGACCCTTTTTTTTATATATATATATATATATATATAGGGTTACCATTATATCTTGTGCAAACATCCAGGGGCCCCTTTTTTTATTTAAATTTTAAATTAAGCTTGTGTGACACACTCTTGGAAGGAGCACGCGGCTCTCAATTACTACTACCCTCTTTAGCATTGTTGTCAAACAAATTTGATGTTCTGGGCCCTTTGGATGGCAGGTCATTTTTCCAATAAATGATTACCCCATTGGTTTGTTGAAACAATTAGATAGGCATGAGATGAGGCAGGTGCAACTTTTTTTTTTTCTTCTTGAAGACATTAGACAGATCACCTACAACTCTTACATGCAAACATATATAACATTTACATGAACTCAGGGAAAATCCACTAAAAAAAATGTGAGTAATTTTATTAATTATTAACTAAATCATTGTTTCGTTCTTTCTATGATTTTGGTTTGGAAACTGGACAGTAAAAATCTATGGCATATCTTACCCACTGATAGATGGAATTAACCTTCAACCTACTCTTTGGGACCATCCCTAGATATATTTATCCCAAATTCCCAATAATTGTCTGGTATATGTAGGACAAGAAAATTATACATGCCCAGAAACTATTGATTTGTTTATGTGAGAAAACTTTGTTAGATGTTAGTTGAATTGAATGGATCAAGAAAGTTGTACAAATCTGACAATTAATGATCTGTTAAAGTTGCTTATTTGTTTAGCTAGAAATATCTGTCAAAGGTTGTACTAACCAAACCAAAGAAATAAGGTACCTAACATTGATAGAAGTAGAAAACAGGGAGTGAATTTCCACTTTCTTTCTTAAACCCAGTTGGAGTTGGAGAGGTCAACTGATTTGCTAGTTACTTGACTTTGGAGGTTGAAGAAAACAGGTGGCGTGAACCATAGAATCAAAAACAAGCTTCTAGGCTCTAGCTCTATATAAAGTGGGATCCATGTATAAGTTGGTTTGGTCCATGATATCAATATCAGATTTTTTGATGGCCTTCATTCCCTTGAGCCACATGGCAGAGCTTTTTGACTTTCCAAATTCCAACATTACATACAGTCCAGAATTGTCACACTGTGCTGTGGAGGAGTCCTAAGTCCTAACTTTATGTGAACGGAATGACACTTGGATGTACGGATTTGACACGTTTACGCTATCCCTCCTTGTCCTTTTACTTTTAGGAGAGAACTCACAACTCACAAGAGAAGGCATATAGGTGGAGTTTAAGGATCAGCCTCTTCTATCTTAGTATATAATAATATATAGTAAAGTTTAAGTTTCTCTTAAAAGTTAAAACTGCAAATTCAAAATCAATAAAAATTGTTTCTTTTTAAAAAATCAAATATTCCAAGACCTCTATAGTTTATTAGTTTTAACCTTTACGATATTATAATGCTTGATTTTTCCATTTTTCTACACAAATCACTTTTGTTTTACTTCTTTCTATCCATCTACCGTAGTAGTAAATAATTAACAATAGTTAATCATCCTCGAATATAAGAATGAAATATTGTGTTTAACAAATGTAGAGGTTTTTTTTTTTGGGTGAAGTATGAAATATATGGTCTTAATACATTGGCCAATAAATTGATAAGAAACATGATTGACTTTTTTACAATACATTTGATAATTGAAGAAAACACAGTGTCCTAAAAGAAAAACATAGGAAATAGAACAATCTCGCCCTAAAAACAAAATAATCAGCTAAAAAAGAATTTGTAACTACACCCACGTCATCAGAGGGTGCTAACATGCACTGGTGCACACATTAACAACCCTCACTGACCCCCCCCGCATAACACGCGGTTGAGTACACGAAAGCTCCGTGCGCACCCGCGGCGCACGTTATTCCCAACCCCTAGCTCTTATCTTAGCTGTTGAACCATTCTCTTACACTTTCAAACTAAATAAAAAAAGAAAAGTAAAAAACAAAACAAGGGAAGGAAACTCCTGGTTCATGCTCTTTTGTTCTACGAAGAAAAGCCTCCCCTTTCATCGATTCAGATCAATCACCCGCACCTCTCTCTCTTTTTCTTCAAAATCCAACAAAACCCACGTCCAATCTTCACAAATCTCACCGACCCATTTCATAATCTCGAGGTCTCACTCACCAGCTTCGCTTTTTCTCCACCGATCAACAACCATAACCATATATTGCTTTCTCTACTGTGTCTAACTATATATGCATTAATTTCACGCTATTTCTTTGCTTATTCTTGCTTCTAACTTGTGTTTAATGCAGGTCAAGATACAGAAATGGACGTAAATTTAGTGTGTCTGCGTCTGGTGGTGGCATGCAGTGTGTGGACACGTGTGTGAGACTCTAAGAAATTAAGGCCTTTGGCGTTGTGGGAAATGGCGAATCAGGTTGTGAGAGTCAGGAGGGAGACGATTGCGGCGTGCATGACTTGTCCTTTATGCCATAAGCTCTTTAGAGATGCCACTACCATATCTGAATGCCTTCATACGTGTTAGTCTCTCTGATTTGCTCTTTCCTTTTGCTTCTTCAATCTTATTGCTTACGGATTTTCTCTTTTTCTTTAATTTCCGAGATTTTTGTGTCTAGTTCAGGCATTTTGAGGTTTTGCTTATCTGGGTTGTTGTTGCTATCTGGGTTTGGCCGTTAATGATCTGGGCTTTGGGTTTTTTAGTATTATTATGTTTTTTGGGATCTTTGTTCCTTTCTCTATCTGTCTTTGTATTTGGAAATGAAAATCCTTTCAATCAAAAATATTACTTTTGGTAAACAAGTTCCTGTTTCATAAGTATACTTAGTGGAAAATTAGAAATATTCGGATATTTGACTAACAGTGATATATGATGAAGCCAGGGCCTTTTGTTATACTGACTAAGTAGCAGCACTGCAATCATGCAAAAGGTCTTTTGGGATTATATCCTAGGAGAAATGTTGGACTTTGGGTGTGCTTGCCAATGGGCGAGCCCAGGCCCCAGGATACGATGATACAATTTGCTTTCAAGAATTACTTTTGTTTGTAATTCGTAATTTAATATTTATTGCAGTCAGTCAATTCTGTGATCACATTGTTCAGAAGCCTCTTAGATTGGTCAAGACTCTAAATAAGGACTATTGTAAGCATTATGTGTGAAAGGAAAATTTAAGTTTTGACTTATATTCTTTCAACATTGTTGTTTACCTTTGTTTGAGTGGTCTGGATTCAGAAAGTGCTAGTGGAAAGTATGTGTCCTTTGCAACTAATGCACTGTAAATATAAATATGTTTGAAATCTACCATGCATCCTCATATTTTCGATTCTCTCTTTCCTAATTTGACGATTTTATTGAAATATAGTTATTTGAATATGTATGTCAATTTGTTTTTCCTTCACTTTTATGAAGTTATTGACTCACTGAGGAGATATTGTCTGATGATTTGTCTTTTGAACGTCCTTCAGTTTGCAGGAAGTGCATATATGATAAGATTTCAGAAGAGGAATTAGAATGCTGTCCAATATGCAATACTGAGCTGGGTTGTGTTCCACTGGAGAAATTAAGGTTGGATCTCACGACCTATAGCTCAGCTACAATCTCTGATCTCTCTTTCACTCACTGTTTGTCTGTAATTTTAACATGGCAGTAATTTATTCTATTCATCTCTGCTGCGTGTATGCGGATTGGTGGATGTGCTTGATATAGATTTCCATATATTGCTTTGTCTCTTGTCATCTTTCAACTACTAACCCATGCATCATTCTGTGGCAACAACATATATGCTTGCTGAGGAGCATGCACATGAATTAAAATTAACCACATATTTCAGTGGGTATTTTCAAAGAGGAATCATTTGTATTTTTAGCCATACTTAATAATCTCTGGTCATCAGGCCGGACCACAATTTGCAAGATGTAAGGGCCAAAATTTTTCCTTTTAAAAGAAGAAAGGTAAATGCACCTGAAGTTGTGCCTTCAACAACATTGCCTGCTAGAAGAAAGGAGAGATCACTCTCATCATTGGTGGTAAGCACTCCTAGAGTTTCAACCCAAACTTCCATGACTGGAAGAAGATCAAGAGCTGTTGCAAGAAAGGCTGCTGCTTTACAGGGCTCCAGGTTTTCCATCGAGAAACTCATTAAAAAGGAAGAAGATTCTGTGCAAGATCATCCTGAGAGCTCAAGCTCACCCGAGATTTCAAACAAGTTTCCTCAGAATAATGGGCAGGTAAAGAAGGCCAATATGATGTTTCCTTTATGCTTGCCATTACTTCTTTTTTTTTTTTTTTTTTTCCAGGCTGCCTACATGGTTTTGTTTCCCACTAGCTCAAAAAGAGTGTATCTGCTCCAGTTTACTAATAATTTCCATTCTGTATATTTGACCGGTATAGAGTTCTTCTCCTGGTGAGCCTAGCCAATCCACCCCGAGTAAAGAAACAGAGAATGGTGCCGAACCATGGGATGCAAAATTGGACCTCTGGAAACCTTTAAACTGTTTGGTGGAAGTTGCAAATAGGACTAAATCTTTCAAGTCTAATTCTCAGGGATCTGATGCTAAGTTAGAACCTACGCAAGCCAAAGACACCGAAGGACAAGGGCGAAAATCCAAAATTAAGGAAATTAAACGCAGATCAAAAGTTGAGGATGAGAAGAATATCACTGATCCTGTCTCTTCAGAAATAGGAAAACCCAAAATGTTGCGAAGGGTGCGCCGAAAAAGGGAGCCTGCTTTTGGAGAATCAGGCATTTCACCCCAAGCTATGCTGGATCTTGCCAGTGCTAGACAGGAAAGAAGATTTGGTCCAGTTTGGTTCTCTCTAGTAGCTTCAGAAGACCAGTGAGAAACAAAATTTAGCTTTGAAACTTGAAATAAATAACTCTATCATGAAAACTGGATGAATTGAAAATTATTGACTTGAAATTGATGCTTTCAGGGAAGGAAGTACACCTTTGCCACAAATTTCTGCAAGTTACTTAAGAATAAAGTAAGTTCCTTTCCTCTGTGTGTTTCTAGGCCTTATTCATTATGTTTGCTGAATGAATTCATTCTTTGTAGTTTATCTAAGTTCAATTGTAATAGTATTGATTTAAATAATACACAATAGTACGAGTTTATAGAAGCTTATTTACATCCATATCTCACATATACATATAGACAGAAACCTTAAGACATCCAAATCCAGACCTGTCCTGAAACTAGTGATCTTAAGATTCTTAACTTGTTAATCCTGAACCCCTCATACTGGGAACTTCTTCACATACTATTAGCGACAGCTTTTAGGCTGCTTATGATAAGCATTGGCATATATAATGATACTAGTTTTGAATATTTTGAGCAGTGTCTGTACTATGGAAATGAGATTAGTATATGTGCTCTAGTTGCCATCATAAGCCTTGAACATGGGGTTGGTGTTTCTTTGAGTTATCACCTCAATCATGGTTCTATGTGCTGCTTCTCAGGCAGCTCAATCTCATTTTATTTCGAGCTGAAAGACTTTCAGATAAGTTATTTGAGCACCTGTATGATTAAACTGGCCTTACGTACTCTGGTAATTTTATGTCTCAAATGGAACTTTACAGGATCTATAAGCCCAGCACCCTCTGCCACCCCCCCCTCTCCCAAATAAACTTCCTCTTAGTATGAATACATTATCTGCCAGACTGCCTGTTATCAAAATCTGAACCATTTGTAAAGAGCTGCTCATAACATAGATACTTTCTTCACACAGAGTAGTGTCTATAACTGTTCGCATGTAGGAACTTCACATTTTGATTCCTTATTGGTGGTGACTGGGCATATCACCCAAATATTAGTTGTTTACATTTTGCACACTGAAAATATGATTTATAACAGAGATTTTGATTCCTTTCTTCTATGTGCATTATGTTAATTAAAAATTAATCCAACAATGTCACTCAGAAAATCCCCCCCCCACCTTCAAAAAAGTAAAAATAAAAGAAAGAAATTTGCATATGTTTAAATGGGGCATGTATTAGATTCACATTTACAAATGCTTCATTTTTATCATAGTTGGACTACATTGGTACAAATTGCTACCATGTGATGTTAATATGTTCGTAAAAAAACAATTTTCATTCAAAGTGCTGTGCCCACCCATAAATATGTGAATCAGAGAATTTTATTGTTGCTGTTTAAATGGAGACAAATATGTGATATCCATGATATATCTCTTTGTCATATCGTTTCTTCTGTCACAGGGATGGAAATATACCTGTTTCGTTTATCCAAAAATACTTGATGAGGAAACTCAATCTCACCAGCGAAGCTGAGGTGAGCAAGTCCACACATGCTTCTTTTATAAAACAATCTCTAATTAAATGGAAAACTGAATTAAAAATTTGTACTGTTCTGTTTGTTTGTTGCGATGCATAATCCCTCTTGATGTTGGATAGCTAAACAGTCCCAAGTTAAACATTTTGGTTGTATTGTCCTTATATATTTTTGTGTCTTAAAAACAATTTAAATACCAAAAGCTTATCCTACTTGTCTTTTAAGAGCTAATGAGCTAAGATAATGACATGTCACTTGCATGTAATTTGAAGAGATTGACTCCCAAATTATTCACTTACTTTTTTAAAAAAAAAACTGTTGTCAATTTCTTCTTTAACATTACTCAGGTAGCTCAAAAACTCAAGCACCTTAAAGAGGCAGCCATGTTTTAGGAACCAAGAAGCCAACCATATTTTCTTGAAGTTTCGTCTTATGCTTGGGTAGAATATTGCCAAATTAAATTACAGCCCTTGTCTCTAAAAAAGTAGACAATGAAAATTAAAACGCTGAAAAATAGTGATAATTAGGCAGACTGTCTCATGGTCCACCTCCAAGAGAGCGTGGTGGTGTATATGCTGCCACATAGGTTATAATTTTTAGCAGTAACTGAAGTTTACATTTTGTGTTTTTCTTTGAACTGCTGAAGGATAAACAAAATGAGGGTCATTAACTGATGCTGGTCCTACCTAAGTAGGATGCTAAGAGGGATGGCTTGCATTCGGCCGTAACTACAGCGTTTTGCCCCCCAAATTCAAACCTGTTGATTTGCCCTTGGGAGCCTGAAACTTTACCATTGCACTAGGCATTGGGCCCTTGAAGGATGAACTAAATAATTTAGTAAATTTCTTTAAAATATCAAGGAACAGTATGACCTGCAATGCATAATTATGAATGCAATTCCTTTGGTATTTGTTTGTCAATATTCTGTAAACAAAGATGGGTTTGCTAATGTTCAGTTGACAACTTGACATCCTTGCAGGTTGAGATCAAATGTATGGGACAACCAGTTGTCCCCACTTTGCAACTATATAATTTAGTTGATTTGTGGCTGCAAATGGCATCAACATCAGAACGAGTTCCAGCATCCATTGGCTCCTCAGCAAAGGAATTTGTGATGGTTCTGGCTTATGCTCGAAAGGTTCCTGACCCTTGATCATAGTTTTCTCCGTTCACATCTTCAATAGTCTAAATATACTCCTTAGAATCTCCATGGCAATAGAGTGGCCCTTTTTTATTCGGCATGTATGTTATGAGTATGTGTTCTATAATTGATTCCTTCACAATAATTGGTGCCACCATTTAGCTAGCCACAAGACTCAGGGTAGAAGGGGAGAAATAAGCTTACAGGACAGCTCTAATGTTACTCGTGTTGAAATAATCCAATTGGCCTCTATACTAAGGTGTGGTATGCTCCCCTGGTTGGCTGTTGCATGATTAAGCGGTCCAATCTTCTAATGTATGAGTTTAGTTTTCAGAATACTGCATGATTACACACAATGTTGTAGAATCCTTTGAATATTAACTGATACACACTTTCTGGCTATCAGTTGTTCAACTTGCTTGTAACAGGATTTACTTTATTACATTCAATAGTCAATTACCACCGTCATTCTGAAGTTAGTTGATGTGCGAGAAAGCCAAGTAGTTATTTGTACTTGAAAGGCTGCTGAGTTGTTCAGAAGTGTGATGGTGCTGTTTATGTCTCCCTTTTGAATCTGGCATTATTCATGATTCGAGTTATGACAGGTTTCCGAAAAGAAAAGAAAAGAAACGAAAATTGTCATCCCACACGGGTGAAAAAGCTGGCTTAAAGTAGTAACTAGTTCTCAGGGAACACCAGTATCAGAGTCTAGTGGGTACAAAATGGATGCCATGTTTCCTTTTCTTTGTTGGGTAAAAATACAATAAAAGAGATTATGAGTTTATGTGTGAGAACTGAGAAGAAGGAGGGTCCAATTACTCTAATAAATGTTTATTTGTTATCTTAAAAAAAATAAGACTTCCGGTCCCGGAGGAGATCATATTTAGAGAAGGTTCCGGCTTTTCTGGTTATTTTTATTAATAGATTTAGTTGGACCTTGGACCACCATTATCCTAATCCTCTCTCCGTGTAGTTTGGCTTGTAACTTGGGTAGTTTCAGTGCTCCAAGACACGGGACTACATGGGACAACACGTGTACAAAAATAAGCAGATGTCACGACCACAATATTATAGTATTAGACCACAGGTCATCAGCATTCAGCAGCTCATTGTGGAAGTGGTCAATGAAACTAAAAAGTTGGTGAAGCAAAGTGGCAAAGTGACAATCCTTCAAACCCAATATTAATACAAAGACTAATCTTCTCTCTTTGACAAGATATTTATGAACCAGATACTTGCTGCAAAATTCTAACATCCAAAACGGAAGAACAGGACAGTGATGAATCAAACTGGGAGTATAGCAAATAGATGATGGCTTTGTAATTTGTATTGTATTGAAATGATTCATACTCAAACTCAAAATGGCCTGAAAACTCCATAATAAGATGTAAAACACTGAGCCATCTTAAGACTTGATGTTTGTCCCAAACGAAGCTTTTCCAACAGCAACAGCAGGAGACCCACCAAAGACTCCATGTGAAATCCAGCTTTAGCTTCACAAGGTGTTACGTGATTGGGTTTTGCATAGTGAAGACTTGAAAAGACAGCAATGAAGTGTGTCATCTGAATTAGAGGGATAGCACATGGACGTGCTTTGGCAACTCAACCCCCTGAAAACATTAGATCATTGACAGCAACACCCATTCATAAATTGCACTAAACCTTTCTTCATTTACCCAATAAACAGCGTCACTTCATTTCATACTATTACTATTACCACTACAACATTTACAAACATATTCATGCATTGTAAATTTCCAAAATCAAAATCAAATTCAACATTTTAAAAAACAAAAAAGAAGAAGCAATGCCATCTAATTCTAACCAGATAAATATATATATTTTTGTATTGAAAAATTGCGAATGATGAATCTAAACGCGGCTGAACCGAGGGCGTGTGGGCGGACTCCCGACGACCGAGAACAGACCTCCATCGGCGGCTTCTTGCTCCTCGTCGAAATACAAATCATCTGTGCCACGAAAGGTAGCGTGGAGGGCCACGATGGTGGCGGCGATGAGGAGCGAAACCAGCACATTGAGCCAAACGTCGGTGAGGACGAGAGCGACGATGGTGACGATGGAGAGCAAGGCCAAAACGATGCGGTCATCGATGGGACGGTGGAGGAGGACAAGGGGTTGGTCGCGGAGCAAATAGAGGAAGGACCAGGCGACGAAGACGACGAGGAAGACGATCATGGAGATCGGGTGCCATAGGAGACTGAAGAAGAGGATGAGGAGGACGATGAGCGTGTAGTTGACACGGAAGTAGCCGAGGTTGCGCTTCAAGCGGGCGGTGGCTTCACCGAATGTGTAAGGGCGCGTGAATGAAGAGAAGGGTTGGATGAGCTCCCTCCAAGGACGGCGTGTGGCGAACACGGACCCTGCGCTTGTAGTGTTGGCGGTAGCGGTGGTGGAAGGAAGTGTGCCGTAGTAAGGTGATGACATTGCAGATGGAAACCCTAACAGAGAGAGAGAGAAAGAGAGAAGAGAAAGAGAGAGATTTAGGGATGTGCTGGATTTGATATTTGTGAATTCAATTGTGAGGATGTATAGAAACGACGTCGTTCTGTGGGAATTTGAGACAGCACGACGTCGTTTGTGGGAATCAGCTCAGCTTTAAAATGAAGGAAATGAATCCCATTATGCTTTTAAAAAGAAAGATGCAAGTTGGAAATGGAAAGCTAATTGGGTGATTATACCTCTTTTAATAAGAAAGGAAATGTCAAAATGCTTTAATTGCCTAAGCAGTAAGCAATTATATATTACTTAATTCAAAAAAAAAAAAAAAAAAAACACAGAAGAAGTTTGTACTTCTCAGCTCCATCCAAAAGGGTGTCGGCAAACATTTAAACAAAAATGGAGATATTAGAATTACCATCAATTTCTTTCTAAATATCACATACCATCTACATCAGTTTATTATTTAAATAACTAAATCTAGTCATAAAAAGGTAGTCTTCTTTGACTAAACTCCATCAGGTTTCTTCCATTCAAAAATTAACTTTAACTCTTGTTACTGTATCTTTATTGTTAAGTTGCAGTATGAAGTAAAAAATTTCCGATTTTTCTTCTTTTTTATATTCTTTTGGCCGGTCGTCCTGTGAATTCAGTAACATGTGCTATCAGCAACTTGAACAAATTTACTTTTTGAGATTTCCGACGCCAGCAATAAGTAAATAAAATGCATTCTCTGGAGATGTTTCATCCAGCAGAATGTAGCCCAAGCAACACTAACACAAAACTTCGCTTCTAATCCACTTTACTGTAAACAAAAACTAAACTTAACTAGTATTAGTACAAAAAAAGATAAACACAGCCAGAGTTTGGTTACTTCACAGACCCATCCTGACTAACAAAAACGCAACTGCTACTTCTATCCAGCTTCAAGTTTTTATAGCAAACTCGAGGACCATTCAGAGTTCAGACTCTGGCCTTCACATATTAAATTAGTAACAAAAGCCCAACTGGATTTTAGACTTTTTAGTTGGAACACAATCTGGATATCAATCAAAACTTTAAAGGCAATGGGCAAAGTACAATATGTTATTATAGATGCTTTTACATGGTCTGAGTGTCACAAAATAAATGAGCTATCACATGAAAAGGAAAATAAAATTGTATGACAAGGGAAATTTAAGTAATTGAGCAGGCAACGATTACAATCACACCTTGCTCTGCTGGAAAATAGAGCATTATGATATGGTTTCGATCTCATCTCGTCGCAAATAACCATGCATTTGAACCCACATTACACAGTTCGTTTGAACCTCATCATCCTGTCTGAACCATTAACTATACATTCTTAAAGGAATGTCTGTTTGTGTTCAAGTTAGTGCTCAAAGCTCAGTTGGATGCAGCATAAAACTATAACGAGGAAGGTCGTAACTCAGTTGGTTTACATGTATTTGATAGATCATGACTAATTTCCATAGAAGCATGCAACATTGGAGTTAGGATTTCACCTAAGGAAGCAGTTCATGTGATCAATATAGCACTTCATTGCAACTCCTCATTATGCAAGGGTAGTGGCAAAGTATTATCAGGGGAGACTATGCTGTAGCAGATCAAGAATGATGTAAGGCATAGTGCTGGTAGCTGCAAAAAATGTGTCAAATCTCTTTGTAATAGAATTTTATGTAGCAGATGGATTTATTTATTTTTTCCTGTTTTGAGAGAAGGGTACAGTAGATTTTTGTGTTGTAAGTTAGGAGTGGTTGTGCTTTGTTTTGTTGCTTCTAGGTTGGTTGTGTGGTAGTTGCCCCTGCTGTGTCTGTGTTGTGCTTGCACTGTTGAATCTGTTTTGTATCTATATGATTTTACTTAGTAATAATCACTAACTTCATAACTTTTTCATTCATCAAGTGGCTTTTCTTAAATTGATGATATAAAAGTAATGTAAATATTTAATTATTAATTTGATTTTTAATCTATAATGTGATTGTAAACTATATCATCCTATATAAAAGTGATGATTAATAAGGATCTTTGAAATTGAAAAGATCACTTAGCACGGTCTTTAACTCCATGAATAGTGGGAAAATTTCTTTTCCATTTATTTGTATTGTGTCAAAGCAAGACATACTTCACTACTGCAGCTACATTCAAAATATCAAACACCCCCTCCCCCCTCCTCTTCCACTGTTGATTCTTGAAAGTATAAGATTAATTCTAAAAATTACATAACTTGTTGAAACATAAAATAATTAGAGATACAATAATGTAGGAGAATACGATGATTAGAAAACAATTATAACAATGTAAACACTTACATATCATGAAAGAACTTGTAGGTCTTGATATCTTCTATTATAAACTTGACTGCACCAATGCAACCCAATACTGCAACAACTGAGAACCAGGTAGCTATTGCTAGATTAAGAAGCAGTATTGAAAGGCGAAGTTTTGTGTTCTTTGGCATTCTTCCTGCTTTCAAATATGCTACAGAAGGGAAGACAAAATCCAGTGGAGTGAACCCAATTGCCCCACAGATGGACACAAAATCCCCAAAAAAAGGCATGGCTGCAGCAATAAGAGTAACAAGAACCATGTAAATGGAAGTGAAAATAAGACGGACAAGGTAATTTCTCAGGGGAAACTGGCTCGTAGCTTTGTTGGACAGCATTCTTTCCTCAAAGTAGGCGTATGTTGGCCTGCAGTATATCTAAAGGAAAAAATTCAATTGAAAGAAGCATCCAATTCATAATTAATTAAAACCAATAATAATGCAGAAGCAAGAGAGGAAATACTCATGAAAATGTGGGAAGATGCCAGTATAAAAACATAACATCGCAAGAATTTGGTTTGACATAGACAAAGAAAAGTTTGAAATTAAGATGGAAAGGTAATACATCACTTAAAAAACACGAGTAAAGAATGAATGAGAGAGTACAAGTCATGATTGAAAAAGTTTGTGTTCTGTTGACTGCTAGTGCAAAAGCCTTAAGACCAGGACCTTCACTTCTTCTTTTTTCAATGCTCTTGTTTTTCTTCTTAGTTATAATCAAACCGACGAACCCACCCCACCCAAAATGACTTTGGTCCAGTGCCACTACGCTAAGACTCTCCTTTCATTTGAAGACCTCATGTTTTCCATTTTTCTACAAATTGTTGATTTTTATGCTGTAAAATCAAAGAATATTCGGTTATTGAATTTCTCATTGAGGGATTTATTTCTTGAGATAAAGTAAGACTGAGAAAGGTTTGTCACGTTGCATTGGTGTGAATGAAGTTCTCTGATGTTTGCATCAATTGTCTTCTGAAATCTGTACACACCTTCTTTTAATTTTATAGCTAACTTAAGATACATTTCTTTCTTTACTCAAATTAGAAATTTGTCCTAAAAATTTTTAAAATAATAATATTACAAAAAGAAGAAGAAGAAAGAGACCAAGAAACAAAGAACATGTAATCCTATAATGGCCAAGCATGCTACATAAAATGTAACTCTTTATTTATAAAATATTACAAAGAGTACCTGATAGCATCCAGATATTTGTATCACAGCAAAGAGATTTGCCATAACGATGGTCCATTCAGGAACAGTTAGAGAAGATAATATATAAGGCTGAACTTCTGATCCAAAAGCCCAGTATCCACAGAAGGCCAGTTGCCAGTAACTCAGGACAATGACACTGTATGCTGCTGATACACCCTTATACATATTCTTCCTTGCCGGTTCTCTCAAAGTATTCTGGCAAGCAAATGGTTGTTTA
This sequence comes from Fagus sylvatica, assembly GCA_907173295.1. Taxonomy (NCBI): domain Eukaryota; kingdom Viridiplantae; phylum Streptophyta; class Magnoliopsida; order Fagales; family Fagaceae; genus Fagus; species Fagus sylvatica. The sequence goes on from OU015771.1 coordinate 32,127,772, forward strand.
TAGTCAGCATATTGATTGTTAAGAATGCGTAAAGTTCAATAATATTATCCCTTAGTTTATCTACAAGTAGACAAAAGCCAAAATATTTCAAATTTGACTTTTAATGGATGGAAAAATCAACAAAAGAATAACAATGAAAAACTCTGGATTATTAAATTTAAGTTGTTATTAAAATATGTTACCTGTATTTCAGGAAGCATTGCATCTCCAAATGAAAAGGCAATTACCCCAAGAGCATTAAATGCTCTTAAGGTCTTAAGAGAGGGGCTTCCTTGCAAACTGTAACTTACTGAGTTTCTGTCAGTCTTCTTACCTAGAAGGATATGAAATCAAATAAAGCCAGAGATGAAGCTATGAAGAGACTAAAATTTATGTAAAAGACCAGTTCAAGTCATAAAACTAAGAAGCAGCTGGCAAAGGAAAACATCACAAGCCCACCATCATAAATTGTCACACCAATGGTCGTAGCAGCAAATCCAATTGTGCTGAAGGTGCACAATGCATTTACCCATCTCAATGAGTGGATAGTAGGAAGCTGAGAGAGAACAAGTTCAAAGGCTCCAAAGAAGATAATGAAATGCTGTAAGGTTAAGGTGCCATCCTCACGAAAGTATTTGTAAACTGCCTGCATATATAGATGGAACAGAATAAGAGAAACACACACACACACACACACACACACACATATATATATATATATTAATGGTCCTATCATTTTAAGACTGCCTAACCTTAAGGCTGCTCCCAGCAGCAATTTGAATGGCAATGTTATTGCCCAAAGAAGCCACCTGCTGAAAAAATGCAACAGACCAATAACCCCAGAATCCTTCAAGAATCAGGAACAAAAAATATAGTCAAATAAGCAGAAACACAGACGGTGAGAAAGTGATACAAGCAAAAACACTTAAAAGATCAAACTTAAAACACAGGTTCGAATTCTAAATATCAATATATTTTCACTGAAAATCAAGTGCATTATATTTAACTCAGGGAAATAATTGCCGTAATTTAAAACAAATGACCACAGGAGTCATAGCTCATTTTCTTATCTAAAGCGAGAAACAGTAGGTACCGAGTTCAAACAAGATGTCCCCTATAATAGGATTCGGAATAAAGTTTTAATGTTGTAATGCTCAGAAATGCACTAAGCAAAGCTTTAATACAAAAGTTATAAATAGAGGAATTAGAAGGACAAAGGAGCATACAATTTACATCAGGTATAATGGAATCTTCACCATATATATACATGTCCATGGGACCATGGCAATGGACCTAGAAGATATTGTAATTAACAATAATAAGCACGAATGACAAATAGCAGATGTCTCACAATCAAAGACAAGATACCTTTCTAGCTACAGTTAATTTGAAGTAAATTGCTTTATAGTTCATCAGTATGCTGGAATAGGAACAATAATTCTGAATTCCTTCTATTTTCATTTTCTACATGTCTTATATATTATTGTTGTTGTGGTCACTGTTGTTTCTTATCATTATTACAAAATAAAATTGAAAGAAAATACCCACCGAAGATGCTGTCAGCAAGTTTTCTATATGTAATGTGCTTCTTTCCATTCCATCTCCATAATGATGCGATCAGAAAGCTGGAATACCAAGTTGCCAATGTTGCGGTCACTAAACTACTTACACCTGAAATGAAAGAGAGAGTTGCAACAACATATCCACAATAAGGGATTGTCAATTTAAGGAAATAATACAACCAAAAAAAACAAGAGAGAGTATTAGCTATATAAATATTTTGGAAAAGAAAACTAGAAGCAATAATTTAAAGCTTTATAGAAATTTTAGCCGAATATTTTAAAAAACAGAGAGAGTATTTTAAATTTTGGTAACATTCTCTCTTAATAATCTTGTTAGACTGTTATGTTGTGAGAGAAAGTATGCATATGACTATGTGCATATGTTTACATGTTTCAATCAATGAGAAGAGGAAATTTAGGAAGCTAGCTTGTTATTTGCAAAGAGGAAGAAGAGAACTGACCGAGGGGCCAACCGAGAGAAGCGAGAGCGAAAGGCAAGGGAGCGTAAGCAGCAGGCGTTGCAATCGTGGTGGCTACATGGAAAGCTGCGTGCTTCCACGTCCCTCTCCCTCCTCCTTCTTCTTCTTCTTCTTCTGGTGGTGGTGTGTTGGGCAAGTCTGAGAGCATTACAGCTTAGCTTGTCAAGTAGTAGGACTTTTGGAGTTTGAAAATGAGACCAATAAATTAAGACAATATAAAACTGTTGGATCACTCTTATGCCTTCGGAGTCCAAGTCGTGCATTAACGTAACTCTACCTGTCGTATTCTTTATTTCTTACTTTAGAGCTTCACTAATTAAAAAATGCTATAAAGGCGACGTTTGTTACATCGATATAACAAACGTGTAACCAGTGCATAGTCGTTTTAAAAAAACAAAGATTTGATATGTTGCATCGAGAGAGTTACCGCCGTGACAATACTGAAAAGTTACTTGTATATATACTCTAAACTCTGAAGTCTAAAGTCTAAACCCCAAAACTGAAATTCTTGGATTTCTCAATCTGGGCCGCAATGGTTTACATAACCTCGTGGGACGAGTTTGTAGAGCGATCTGTACAGTTGTTCCGTGCCGATCCCGATTCTGTAGGTTATTTTGGTCTACCTTATGTTTGTTTAATTCTATTTTATCTTATCTAGGGTTTACTAATTTCATTTGTATTTGGATATTGGGGGATGTAGACGCGGTATGTGATGAAGTATCGCCACTGCGACGGTAAATTGGTTCTCAAGGTCACTGATAACAAAGAGGTTTGCTCTCTTTCTGAATTTTTTATCAACCACTTTATGGATTTCACTACCAAATATTGGAATTTCAATTCTCTTCAATCTTACATTTTAGGTTCAACTATGGAATCTTTTTAGAGATTTCACTAGCATTGATTTTTATTCAATTCTTCTTATCTATTTCTCAATATGTATATTCCTTTTAACAGAGATATGATTTTTTACACTTGTCAAGCTCATTGCTGCTATCAATTCAAAACATTTGTTCAATGTGCTCAACAATGGAGCCTATAAAATCAAATGCTCATCAATTAATCCTGATTCCATCCAGGACTTACTTATCCCTAGCAAGCAAATTGTGAAGGATGTGTTTTACTTTGATAGATGTGGATGTTTAAAAACTCCCATCATGTGGCCACGCCATTGCCATATAATATTAAATGAATAGACCTTTTGATTCTGACTTTCTGAACCACTTGCTTGTAACTGAATTGGCTAGAATAGGATTGATTAAGAATAGGTTAAAGAGATTTAAAAAAAGAAAGAAAGAAAGAAGAGGACATAGAATGAGCCATCTTCTTTAAAGTATCACCTTTGCACTTGACTAACTAGGATAGGAAGTTTATCAACTTGTGTGTCACTTGTTTATACCTTTAGACAATTGATCTTTCATGTCTGGGTACTGATATTTTTACCAGTATAACATCTTGATAGCTGTTTGGGAATTGAAAATAGATTATAGTTGGGAATTTTGTCTAATATATAGTGCTGGGAGGTTCTCTGGGTTATGTGGTGACAAAGGACATTTTTCTCTCTTTCTTCCTGATGAGAATCTTGATATAGCTGTTTGGGAATTGAAAATAGATTGTGGCAGTGAATTTTGTCCAATATATAGAGTGCTGGGAAGGTTCTCTGGGTTCTGTGGACATTTTTTCTCTCTTCTTTCCTAGATGAGAATGCCAGTGGTTTATGTCCAATGTGTTCATTGCTATGTTGTTGGGATTTTGGGCACAACTGAAATCTGGCATGGCTTTTGTTTGTGCCTTTTAAGCAAAGGAAAATAACCTATGCTTGCCAATGTTGTGAGGTAAATTTAAGCGATGTCATTTGCATATTTTTGAAGCATATGCCCCATAAACCTGGATTTAGGCAAATTAGTGCTTGATATTGGGTTTGGATTATTTTTTTGCACACATGATATATACTCATGGCTTTGAGGGAAGGAGAACCTGCATATCACTCATATTGTTGAACAACCCTGGCATCAGAATTTATCTTTATATGTAGTATACAGTTACTCATACGATGGATTCCTTTGCTTTTTTGCCAGTGTCTCAAGTTTAAGACAGACCAGGCACAGGATGCTAAGAAGATGGAGAAGCTTAACAACATATTCTTCACTTTGATGGCTCGGGGTCCTGATGGTATTATCTTATTCTAAGCTTCTTTATGTAATTTTTGGTGCATTGGGGCATTCCATGGAAATAATAGTTGAACATACACAAATTTAGAAATGGAATTACTAAATAGATGTATCACTATGCATTATCAAAACATTAACCAGTATGGCTTCCATGACATTTAAATCTTTCCCTAATACTTGTTGTAATAATTAACTCAAAATGAGTGGAGAAACTGGTTTCAAATGCGGTGTGAAATGCAATTGTTATTTACTATGTTTTCCCCATGAGATGTCCATGCACATGCTTGTAAATTTTCATAATGTTCTGAAACGCTATTAAGTAAAACCATTGTGTGGAGTTGAAGTAGCATCTGTTATTTTGAAGCTGCAAATCAGTGCTCCTATGGACCACATTTTGAACATGTTATTACGGTTCCCCGGTATATTTTTTTATTTGATTTTGGTTTTGATCACAAGTTGTACTAACTAAAACCCATTCTACTTTCTCATTGTGCAGCGGATGTATCAGAAGTTGCTGGGAAGGAACAGATAGATGCACAGCCAACCAAGAAAGGAAGAGGAAGGAAACAATAACTTTGTTGGCTACTAGACTTATAGGTTTTCGACAAATTTTAGTAGTTATCATGGATTTGAAAGATGATTTGCAGAACTCTGATGCCCTAAAAATCCATTAAAGCCATTTATAGGTAAATTGAAAATTTCCTGGGGATTTTATAGGCGGTTCTCCTCTTTCCCAATTTTTGTTTCATCATACAGGATTATTGATACTTTTCACTAGCTTGTGGGTTCTTTTGCAGTCATTTTATTTCTTGTTTTAAGCTTTCTGAATTGATTGCAAGGTTTCTGGTCGGCATCAATTCACTACCAATTGCCACCATGTCTAACATCTCTAAAGAATTTGTTACGCTCCGTTTATGTTTGTTTTGACGGAATACATTTTTTTGAAAATGACTAGTTTTTTAGAAAACATCTTTTGGAAACTCAGTCATTTTCCATTGTTTGTTTGCCACTGAAAAATGAACTGGAAAATTTTTTCCCGTGTTTGGCACACATATAAAGTGTATCAGTTCGCATTCCCAATTCCCAATTGAGATTACAATCTATAGTCAACATTAGCATATACAATCCAACTTGCTTAAAAAAAATAAAAATAAAAAGGAATTTTATACGTAATTGAGGGAGATTGAAATCAGAGAAAAGTGTGGGGATGAGAGGAGATGGCTAGAATCGAAGAAGTCTGCGGTGGAGTTGACCAAAGTTGGTTTTCTATTGACCTTCATTTCCCAATACTCAAGAAAATGCTTTTCGTCCAAACAAATGGAGCGTTTGTGTCATCAATTTCGATCATGCTTCTTCAAGAGAGATGCTGGTTTCAACACGAATACAATGTTCAATCACTTTCAGCTCTGCTAGTTTCATTTTCATTAATTAAGGTCTTTTTGATAATAAATGTTTCCAATTTCTTGTTACTCAAAATGTGGTGTACGAAAATCTTGTCAATATTAAAAAATCCAACACTAAATTGGGCATGGCCAGTTCACGTTGGTTTGACTAGAATCACTAGATGGCCTCGCATTGGCAACGTGAACAGAGTAGGGTACCCCTCTTCCCTGTGCCAGTCTTTTGTGCTCCTCTAGTAGTAAGAGGAATGTAATGATGGTGATGCCATTATTGACAATAATGTGTTATGGACAAAATTAGATGTATATGCATGTGTTTGTTTATGTATTTCTCGATCTGGTTGTCCAGGGTTGTAAAAAGTCACCAATTCTGATGGAATCATTTTTGAGAGATCTGCAATAGATTCACTTCTAAAGAATATAATTAAAGTTGTAGTTTACTGCTTTACAAGGCCGGGTAAAGAGCAGGACTCCAAGACCCGAGCCTGAAATATGAATTTTTTGTATTGTTGAAGAAGGTGGAAAATGATTGTTGGTCTTGCACGTGGGACTTGTTAAACCATTAATATAATATGCCAGGTGTAAAGTGTACACATGGTGTGTTACCTGATAATTTGTTGTCCAAAATCCAAATGCAAATGAATGCAAATGCTTTTGATGGCGTGCACTTCTGAGGTAACAAAAAGTGGAAACATGGCCAATAGTGTGTATAAATTGCTGAAAGTTTGTATATGGACTTTACGCGTCGGCTATCCACATTTGTAATCAACACCTGCCATAACTCTGCCAATGAGAATAGAGATAGAATTATTTTGGGAAATAAAGAGACCATCTTTATGGTAATCGGAGGATCAGATTACAAGAAACAATGAAGCCGGTAATCCATCTTTCTTTGCGTTTAGTTAAAAGTTTAAAAGTTAAAAAAATGAAACTTAACATTTGGGATTTACTGCCAATTTGGTACTACATATATTCCTCTTGTATATTAGATTGAACATAAAGTCATCGAACCCATCAAAATCCATAACTGCTAGTGCTAGACAAACACTAGATTTTGGTGGGAGATTAATAATTTAGACACCTTTTTTTTTTTTTTTTTTTTTATCTCAAAGATTTCAGGGCAAGTCCGTCTGTGTGAACACAGTGCATATAAAACATGTTTTACCATTTGTAGTCCTAATAATGGCCGTACCTCAAAAGAGTGATATGTCTCAAACAGATCCCGAAGCACTTACTTTTGCTTTTATTTGCTTTTTATCAGGCCATTAAAAAGTAAAGCATTAATTCCATGTGCCATAAAAGCTTGTGAATTCTACCCCTTTTTTTTCTCCTAAAAAAGATCATTTAAAAGGAAAAACAAAAGGTGTAGGAAAAATATTCTTCAATCAAGTTAAAGAGACAGATGGACAGAATGTTTTTAGTGGGTAATGAGCTAGGACAAAGTGCATTGTGCTCTTTTATGAATGGGGTATGTTCCCAGGTGGGTGGGGTTACCAGGGAGCTCCCTAGCTTGGCATAAAGCACCATTATTCTCTTTAATAGGAGTTTGAGTTTGATTCCCTTGCAGACACTAATCTATGCTATGGACTGTGGACATGTGGCTGGAGGGTTAATTCCTTAATCCGGCAACAAGGGTGAAAACGAGGGCAAAAAACAAAACTTAACTATAGACTTTTAGAGATTCCTTATGAAAAAGGATACAAAGAGGAAGGAAAATGTGATTGATTTGAAAGAGATAATTAGTTCTAATATTTAAAGAACGGAATGAATAGAATATGCCACTGATTTCCTATGGCTATGGAATGGAGCTTGAACATAACGTAAAACAATCCAATATGTCCCTGCACCTCAAAGGGATAGATTTGTGATCTTAATGTGCAGACATATCTAGCCTTTTAAAAATAAAGCAGCTGACATATGCTTTGAACTATGTATAAAAGATTTCTCATAAACCCACCCTTCCCTCCAACCCAAAAGAAAATAACCTGGAAAAGGATAAAGTTATCCTTTATTTCATATGGAGAAACTAAATAGTTCTCAAGTTCGACTTTGTGTCATACAAATCTTGCATCTGTGATTTCTGAGTACAAACTGATACCTCTTCTCCTTTACAGCCTATACTATTACTTTTTGATACATCATAAATACATAATTAATAAGATGTCTAATACATATATGTACTGTACTGCTTTACAATTATGTGTTTTGGTTGTTTTTCTTTTTCCTTTTTTCATCTCATGAGACATGATGCATCCGTGGAAGAAATTAAGTATCTCTTATAACAAATATAACAACTCACTCATGTAATTATCCAATTTTATACTCCTATTACATACAATTTAATCTCACTTATCGGGTTATTACATAGGTTAGTAAGTACAACTCTTCAAAAAGATATTTTCTTTGCATCATATTTTGGTTATGAAAATTGTGGCCTTAACTCTTTATTCTAGTTTGTACAGAAAAAATGTACAATGACTTCTTTTTCTAAAAAATTGAACTTGCAATGTCCAATCCAAACAACCACAAATTCTACGTGATGAGACAAGTGACTTTCAGACCCCAATGGACAAGCAGTACCTATTGACAACATATATAACCCCTACTGCATTTTTCTTTCCCCACAAGAAAAATGATGTGTTATACTTATAATGTACAGAGAGGTCAATGCACATGCTAAAAATGTTGGTACAACTTTTCAAATGAGTTTGGTAAGTGCTTTGACACAAAGGAAGATTAACCAACTTGAGCCATTCGAACAAGAACAAAAATGTCATCTTTTATGGCCGATCCTTGACCTTTGGATCTTAATCCAACAACTACAATTAATCAATCAGCCTGAGGCCGATCATGGCCAACTGTCTCTTGGGTCCATGTGCTAAATACATGGATAAGCTATGAGATTCGCAGTTGGATAAGCTGCTCGACTAGCTAGACAAGTTGCTATTAAAAAAAAAAAACTAGGTAGACAAATTTGGTAAGAGGTATGATCTTTGTCGCCTCAACGTCCTCAACAATGTAAGAAATTTGGGCTTCTTTACCAGCCTGCCTTTTGACTGATAGTGAAATTTCCGCACTATTGGTGTGACATGTAAGGGTGAATGGGGTCATTGTTTCAAAGAACACTAATCCAGACCATTGTTCAATCTATATTTGGAGTTTTGACCAAATAGAGAAATTTTAGTTCCGTAGTTTGTCACTTGTCCCATACTTCATAGAACCTGCATCGTAAAATAGGTATGGGATTGCGAAGGGCAAATACTAATTTAGCTTATGACTTTTATCAAACTTCAACAAGAAAGTAACGGTTCTTTTGCTAGATAAGATCAGCAATAGGTTAATTTTTTTTCCCACTTCTTAGGGAAAATTAGTAACACCATTCAAATCATTTTGCATTACATTATCAAAGGCAAGTAAGGAATGAAATTCCATCCTAGAACTCCAAGATAATGTGATATCAAACTAAATATACCCCTTTGTGTGTCGTGATGATCTTGAGGCAAAAGTGAAGATAACAAAGCACCTAACCTATTTGATATTGAAATCGAAGAGGAAGTATATTTTACTTGGTCATTTCAAAGTTGTATGTCATATTAAAAGAAAAAATGATATTATGAATATTACAAATTTTACTACATAAAGCTTACAACCAAACACACATAAAAATTAATCATATTTATTTATTATATTATTAAAGTGACATTAATTATGTTTCTTTGTAAATTATTTGTAGTAAAATTGATAATTGCATTAATATTTTTTGAAAAGAAAAGCTTCATTAGCATTTTATAAAGTTGTTTTTGGACAGAAATTTTAATTCTTTTCCATGAAATTCATCTAAATAAGAGAACAACATTTAAAATGTTTTGACTTGTAAAATTGGCATTAAATTTATAATGTGTAATATTGAATTGAGATTGAGTGAAGATTGATTGAAGAAAAGGAAAGGCTCTTAGCTGCAATTATGAGCATGCCTTTATGTTTTTTGTTTTTTTGATAAGAGCATGCCTTTATGTTGATGTTTATGAGTCGTAGATATATTGATTATGTCTTTTTGTTGGTAAGTAACAGTACTATTTATGAATCTAGGATACTAATCATGTCAATAAGTGTGCACGGTTGCACAAACTTTATCGTTGTTAACATTTTATGAGGGCATTATGGTCACCCAAAAAGCTATCAGATAGTGCAGTATGGTTCTCCAATTTTGTGGAACATTTTGTATTCTATGTAAATTAAATCCTGATTTAGCTAAGCATAATTAGACATTAATTACTCACCAGTGGCTTTGAGAGAGAAAGTCAACGATGTTGGGACCCATTGGGACCCATGCAATGTCAGTCACCGAACTAACAGTGTTCCCTTGGCGCAAGATAGCAATTGGATAGTTGGGCAGTCAAACAAAACCTTGGGGTACGTGTCAGACTTTTGGTGAGTAAATTTTACACGTGGGAAGATCACATTCGTTGAAGCTTGCAACGGCTATATTGGGATGCTCCATCGAGGACCGTTGTGGGGTCCCACTGATGGCGGACATTTTGATAATAGCCTAATAGGCATTGCATTTAGCCGCGCAGATAGATCATAGATTCAGCTAAATCACAAACTTCAAACCAAAGTAAAACCAAAGTCCTCCAGTTTATTGCTTTTTTGCCCTCTCTCTCTTTTTAACTTTGTTTTCCGTTTTCTTTTTTCTTTTTTCCCAAGTATGCTTTTTTTTTTTCTTTTTTTTTTTTAAATAGTTTGTCTTGTTTTACTTTCTTTTATATATATATATATATATATATATATATATATATATTTTTATAATATGAATATCCGAAATATAGCTAATCTTATGGATACATGCAGTTTTCTATTCTACACATTCTAAACTCTGGGGAATTACAAGACCCAATAATCAAGAGATGGTTCTAAAGGGATTTGTAGTTATGACTTGTCGAACTTGTAAATTGCACTTATTGGTTTATTACACTAGTATCCAATTTAATTTTAGAATCTCCTAAAAGATGGTTTTTTATGAGTTTGCCAATAAAATATCATTACATTTTCTTAAATTTAAGAAAATAACTCGAGAACTTATATTATTTTATTCAAAGCACAATGTTTTAAATAGGTCTCCTTAAAAAGTTAGGTTTTCTAGATAATACCAATAAAAATAACGCATGGAGTAATATTTTAAGAAAAAAATCTTTGTAACGTTTTTTTGCATTCACTTTTACAACTTCCTATAAGTGTGAAAAAAATGTGTGACAACGATGGTCATGAGTTTTGTGAAAGAAGAAAAATTATTCAATATACCCAATATATTAAATCTCTCCTCTCACATAAATGTGAGTTTCTTATACGTAAACAAACAAGAATCACATATAGGCATAGGCTCCACCTTTATGTTAGAGGAAGATGTAATACACAAGGACAATTAAATACTTTCACATGAAATTAACATTACACCAATCATAACTTCTTATTTAAAGAAATTGTGAAAAGTGTGTGCATGTAATAGAACTCTATTTTTAAAGATGGTATTTTTCCCGGATAAAATTCACATATTGGAAAGATACATAGTTCAACAAGATTTTTCATACTACTAGTCTACTGTCAAAACGGAAAAATAAATAGAGTGACAATTATTAATCACACAATTATAGTTGTCCAGTCATAAAATGTTAGTTTTAGAAGGTATTTAGTGAAAACAGAACTTGGATTTGAATGAACCATATCATAGTCAACACAGCCTTTTTAAAAAAAAAAAAAAGGTTAGCAACATGCTGTTGAAATTGAAAATCTATTTCTCAGTATGTTAGTTTGTATACTTTCTAAAAATTATTTACTTTTCATTACATTTAAACTTATTAATCTTTTCATCCAATAAAATTCAGTGATAGTTAAAAGTATAATAAACAATAGGGAGTTTTTACAAATTTCACCATTTAAAATTTTGAATTGAAATAACTAGGACCCCAAGCATCGGGTTTGTAACAAATCAAACATTTTGTTAATAATTTTCATAAAACCTTACCGATTAAATCATGTAATGTGTCATATTTAAAAATTAGTGATGATGTAATAAAATAATGTGTAGAAAAACAGAAAGAAAAGATTTGATTTATGATAAACATAAAATTTCAGGGTCTAAAAGGAAAGTATGAAATTAAGAAAATGAGCCGTGACAAAAGCCTGGGCAGTAGTGTAAGAACATATATGGCAATTGGCAAGTCCAACCCAATGGCAGCAAAGACAGACAAACTGTTTTCCTGGAAGTCGTAAAACTCAAGCTGAGCTGAGACTCAGACAGAGAGTAGGGAGCAGATTAATATAATAATTAAGGCTGAAATGGGGGAAAGAAAAAGAGTATAACAAAGGTCTTTGCGTGGGACCCGCCTTCAAATCTGTGACAGCGACGGCAGTTTCAATTCTCTCTACCACTCTTTTTATTTAAATATGGCTTTCTCTCCTTTTCTCTCTCTCTCTCTTCAAATCTTCGTGTTTTTTTTTTTTTTTTTTCTCTCTCTCTCTAGAAATATAGTAAAATATTGTTGAAGAGAAAGTTGAGAGCTTTGTTTTCTTTCTTATCATTGTGTGAATTCTTAAGCGAATGCAAAGTCTTCTCTTTCACACCTTCCTCAATCTCTAAACCATGGAAGAAGAATCTAGGGTTTGACACAAACATGTCCAACGAGGTCTGTTCTTTGGTTTTTTCACTCCAAATTTGATCAATTTCTCTTCCCTTTAAAAAAAAAAAAAAAAAGTTTTTATAAGGTTTATTATCTATCCGGGTCATTTTTCTTTTTCTTTTTTTTCATTCAATTTTCACTGACCAGTTGGTCTTCTGGGTCTTCTTTGCCCTGGCAAATTAAGCTTTTATAGGGTCCAATTCCTGAAATTTCAATGAAAAAACTCAAACTTGGGCGTCTGTTTTTGTGAAAAATAGGATTTTGATTATCTGGGTCTTTGTTTTATCATACATGGATACTTAAAATATCTATTATTTTAGTAGTTATTAGTATTTGAAAAAGTTGGGGTCTTTTATGGTATGCTTTGGTTAGGTTTTTTGGGTTTGGGGATTTAGGGTTTTATTTTTATTTTTATTTATTTTTTGTTTGGGAGTGTTAGTATGGAGGAAGTTGAGGAAGCTAACAAAGCTGCTGTGGAGAGCAGCCATAGAGTTCTAAGCCTTTTATCTCAGCCCCAAGATCAGGTTCAGTGTAGGAATTTAATGGTTGAGACCGGGGAGGCTGTGTCTAGGTTCAAGAAAGTTGTTTCTATTCTCAATACTAGAGTTGGTCATGCAAGAGTCAGGATGCCTAACAAAGTCCAAATCCCTTATCCCCATAGCAGCATCTTCTTAGAGAGCCCAATTTGTAGAACAGACCAACAATCCAAAAATCTGCAATTTCTTCACTCTAGCTTCTCTGAAAACCCAATTCAAGATATGGGTTCAAGTGTTAAGAGTACATTGTGTTTGGGAAACCCTTCTTTGGAATTGAGCTCTAATGGTAAAAGTCCTCTCCAACTGGTCCAACATACACAATCAGCACAATACAACTTCCTCCAACACCAGCATCAACAGAGGTTATTGCTTCAGCAGCAGCAGCAGCAACAGATGAAGGAAATGATGTACCGCAGGAACAATAGTGGCATTAATCTGAATTTTGATAACTCTAGTTGTACTCAAACCATGTCATCCACTAGGTCTTTTATTTCCTCCTTGAGTATAGATACAGCTAACATGGATGGTGGTAGTGCTTTCCATTTGATTGGGGCACCTCACTCTTCGGATCAGAATTCACAACAGCATAAGAGAAAGTGTTCTGGCCGGGGAGACGATGGGAGTGTCAAATGTGGGAGCACTGGTAGATGTCACTGCTCAAAGAAGAGGTTGGACTTGTTTTCCTCTCCATGTAGCTTGCAATTTTATCTCTTTGCTTTTAATGAGAAAGGAATTAGATTTGTTATAACAGATTTTGCTTAATTGCTTAACTATGGCGGCAGGAAACATAGGGTGAAGAGATCAATCAAGGTACCTGCAATCAGTAACAAGCTGGCAGATATACCTCCTGATGATTACTCATGGAGGAAGTATGGGCAGAAGCCAATCAAGGGGTCTCCTCATCCTAGGTATATCCATTCTCTGCTTCTTGATATGCAACTACACCGTCTGTGATGCATGCAATTTTTTGTTCAAGTTCTGACATTTCATTCTGTAAATTTGCTGATAAGCTTCTTAATATGTAGTGAGGATCTTTTAGTATCAAAATAAGGATGTTGCTCTCAAATTGGTTGTTCATGGATATTAGGGTTACTGTTGTTGTCTTGGGAAGTATTGCAGTGGAAAAATGATTTTTTTTCCCTTTTACATACACAGATAGAGGGTCTTTTAACAAATTTACTGTAACAATTTTGTGTGGTTGTCCATTGTATGGTTTTCTGGGAGGTAATGTTCACTAGTCTCCACGAGAATATCAGTAATTACAGGATATACTTGCCCAAGAAAAATTCAATGGCCATATATTTGTATTCTTTCATGTGCTTTGGTTCAGATGCATCAATGGGAAAAAAAAAAAAAAAAACATTCAATTCTAGGAACTTAGAAGATTTTCCTCTTGGTTCCCTTGTTTGTGTACAAGCAATCAACTTTGCTCTTCTAGTTGGAACGTGAATCTCTGCTGGAGATGGCTGTTAGATTGCGGTTCTATTTTATGCATCTTTTCAAGAAGAAATTATAGGGTCAAATTGGACTAATCGCAATTTTCTCCCCCTAAAATAACAATAGTTCAATGGAAATGATTTCAAACTTTCAATTTGTTGGTTTTATCTAAGTTGTAAATTTGTAATGCTTGTAGATGCTGTTTTTGCATGAACTTCAATCTTAAAATTTGATGAACCTAGTAAAACTAAGAAGCCATTTCTAAACTTATGCAGGGGATACTACAAATGTAGCAGCATGAGAGGATGTCCTGCAAGGAAGCATGTTGAGAGGTGCTTGGAAGAGCCTTCCATGCTCATTGTTACCTATGAAGGCGAGCATAATCACCCCAGGTTACCATCACAGTCTACAACCACATGAACGGCATGGAGAGCTTTGCCAAGGTCAAGCCCCGCTGTTCAATTTACCAAATCCTTATGTATGGTTGGCTTGGAATGCTCCTGTACATATTTTGCATCTTTTGACCATGGATATATACTTGGAGCAGTTTTTTGGCTTTTGGAGGGTTGGCTTCTAGCCTTTTAGCTTATTAGCCCAGTGCTTAACTGAAGAATTCTGTAAAATTGGGGGTTTCAATTGTAAGAACTCTTTCATCTTTTTTAGCAATCAATGCTTTAAACAGTTTAGGTTTTTCTAAATGAATGAATTGTCTCTAGAATATTGGAAATTCTTGTTTTTGGTTCTTCCTCTTAGGGATACTTGTCATGGTTGAGTAGAGTAGAGTGTATTGCATCTACTATTACTACAAGAGGTCTCACAAGTTCAATAATGGGTGTGTTATCAAAAAGACAAACCCTTTAGGAGAGAGGTGATATTTTATGTGACGAGTATATATGTAACATTATATCGATATATCAAAACAAAATTATAACTTTTGATTAAATCCAAGGGTTGATCTGGTGACTCTAAGAATCTTTGGTTGTCTCTTTCTAAGAATTTATCCCTGTAATTACCCAGAAAGTGTGGGGTGGGGGATTATGCGTGCTAGCTACTGAACAGCCTCGGATGCTCATGCCCCATGCGTGAACAAAGGGAAATTAATCTTGGGAGGATTAATTTGAAATAAGCTGCAATCTTAGGGTTTCTCTATGGAAAAGGTCAGAATTTTTAAGCTCTAATAATATAAATTGAAAATTGAACTAATTATATTTATTTTTGTCTAAATATATTTTATCAAACTAAAAATAATTAAACCGCTTATATTGTAAATACCAATAATTTAGTCATCGATCTTGAGTCATATAAAATATATTCATTGAGAGTAGGTTTGAAGCAAATTTTCCGGACTTGGACTTGAATATTTCATTTTCAAGTCAAATCTGAGCTCTTTTTGCAATTTTCTGTAGCTTTCTACTTGTGTAAGAAGAATTATCCAAGTTGTCCAGATTTTAGGAGCCTACAACAAGGCATGTGAGTTGGAAGGGGACCAAGATGGGTAGTCATGCTTTTACATTTTTATATAATATTCTCCCCTCCATTAGCATCCATATTATTCTTGGGACCATTTCTAAATATATCCAAATCATTAGAGGAGAGATACTCGTACACATACTGTTGTTCCTCATAAATTGGTTATTGAGGAGGACTCTTTGTTGTCTGTTTTTACTTTTTAATCGAAGTTGTTGGTTAAATGCCTTTGGCTAAATGATGATATATTTGAAGGGTGGATTTGTCATACTCTCATCATTTCATCTTAGTGTTGGTGTGCTTACTGCTTACTGCTTAGCGATAAAAAATATATAATAAAAAATTGTGTTACTTACTGCTTTTGCTAGTGGAACGCGTATTCAAGGAGTTAAAGTAATTGAGAATCCCATTCTCTTTTTTGTTTTTTTCTTCCCTGAAACAACAAATGTAAATCAATTAATGTTATCATAATGATGATGGTCACCTAGGTTGAATGAGCTTTGGTTTTCATTCTGCTATGCTGTGTTGTGCAAGGAAAAATAAATTTTGTACTTTCATTATTTTACTCCTGAAAAAGACACGTTAAAGTCTTTTGTTGTATCATGTATGTCCTAATAATAATAATGATAGTCACCTAGGTTTGAATGGCGTTAGACTCATGTTTCAAATCACTAATTATGGTTGCCACAAATTTTTCTAATCCACCGATTAAACATAACAAGCTAACTGCTAACTATCTTTGTTACTTGTAGATTTGGGACCAATCAGGAAAGGCAATCTGGGCACTACATCATGACTCATTGACTCAATGAACATAAATTCATATAAGGATAGATTACCGGCAAGCAGGTTTAATGTCGTTGGTTTGACGAACCCAAGCACAATCATATTCAAATTGTTATAGATTTGCTTCTTCTTTACACGTCTTTTTTTTTTTTTTTTTGAATTTTGTAATTGGAAGTATACACTGATAAATGACAATATTTGCAGGTTTCTTGTTTTGATTCGAAATATGCAAAGAATTTTTCTGTTGGTCATATGTTGCAAGATTGAAAGGCTGAAGCACACATGGGCCTTAGCCGATGTGGCCCATGTGGTCAATACTTAAGTTTGAGCCTGTAATGGATCATTCATGACTATGACTCTATGAGGTAGGATCGTATCCCGTCTTTATCTACTCTGAGATTTTATGAATAAGGAGAGAAGTAGAAAGAACCATTCTATAACTATTGCATAATAGGTTTCGACAATAATTGTAGTAGCTCAGCTCAGGTAATACAAATTAGCTTTCACTTCTGTACCCTTGAAATTTGATACTATCTTAAAGAACGAAAAGGTTGAGGGTTAAATGAGAGATGCAATAAAACTTAAAACATAAAAAGTCTGCAAGCGCCAAGCGATAAGCCCATATTGTATTCTCTTCACTAAGCAGGTTTTCTATCCAAAGTTGTTCATGGGGTTGGAGGAATATTCTTTAGACTTAGGGAGATGATAACTCAGACCTCGGTTTAAAGTTTAAACACACGTAGATCGGTAGATGTGGCAAGATAATTGGCATCTTGAAGGTGCCTTATTTACAAACTTTGGCTTCAGAGAATTATATGAAGCAGTGAGCAACTTTGATGCCAAGGTATCTAGTATCATCAAGAATCGTCATTACCACTGCCCTCTGACCAGGTCCGAAGACAGGAGATAGTGGTTTTTCAAGCAGGGCTCCGCCTCTCATAGGTCAATTTCTTTAATGCTGATTCTATTTGTTGAATTCCCTCGGTGTGGTTTTTATTTATTTATTTATTTTATTGGAATGAGATCTGTGTTAACTGTTAAGCATAATGTGGTAGATTGGCATAAATTGATCTCAATAAAGTTATGGATACAAAATTTTCGCAATAATTTCATAACAATATCAAAATATCAAATTACATGGTAGATATTAAAGTGATATAAGTAGCGTGTCTATGTAAAAAATAAAAAATAAAAAACAATTTTTGTGAAAATTTTGTGCCAATAACACTACTCAAAGTCTCAAACTGGTTTAACATCCTCTTGCCATGGCCAAGCACTCCTTTTTTCTTTTCTTTTTTTGGCTAAATCCCCGAGCACTCCTTCATTTGTGAATAGTAAATCTTTTAAGACTCCGTTGTTTCGCTGTAAAATATTTTTTTAAAAATGTTTTCAGATTTACGGGTATTTGTTTCACTGTAAAATGGTGGTCAAACGAAAAATAATTTTTATTGACCAGAAAATCCTTTGTTAAAATTTGAAAAATGGTTTACGCCGAATTTTTTCGTAAACCATTTTCTCAAAACACACGTCTCACCTCCTCCCCCATTCTGTTCTATCTTTTGCATAACATCCCCTTCTACTCTATTTTTCGGAGCATTTTCTGGAATGCAACTAAACATGAAAAAAAAAAAAAAAAAATCATTTTCTCTAAAATTATTTGCATCTAAAAGCGAAATAAGCGAAAACTAAGTTGAACAATGAAAGTTGAAGTAATAAAAATTGGTAAAGTGAAAGTGCATTAAAAAAAAAATGTTGAAAAATGATTGTGTACGTGGGTCTGTTTGAAAACCGGATGGTTCGTGAGGGTAACGTGAGGAGAAAGAGTAGGTGAGGTGTGGGGGTGTGTGGGAGTCAAAGGCAATTATGATTTATGACTTACTACCTACACTCACGCATAGCCACCAGTTTGAGTTTTATAGTCAAAGAAACCGCAGTTTTTACTTTTTAACTCCGTACACGCGCTCTTACAAAAGCCTACTACACGACACACCACACCACTCTCACGGCTTGTCGGCTCCAATCAACCTTAATTGTCTTATTATTCATTTCGACACCAATACAAACCACCCACGTGCTGCTGCAATTTCGGAAATATAATCCCCTTATGACTCATACACCATTTATCACTTTCACCCTTTTTTCCTCACCTTCTATTTCTATACTACCCATCAACCCGTAAAAGTTATTATTGGAAAAAAGCATTCTTTTTAGCTATTTGGGGACCCTATTCTTCAAAAGATCCTTTTTAGTTCTGTCATTTTTTATATTTGTTTTCTAAGTATTTTTGTGAAATTAATTAATCTCAAGAAAAAAAAAATTTAATAGTTTTGAAAACCATGTTTTTCAACACAGTTTTTACTGATTATTATTTTATTTTTTAAATCAACCCAACCGGCAACATACCAGCATCAACAAACAATTCCCACAACAAAGATCGAAGAAAGAAATTAATCCACGAGTCCTATTTGTCCAAAGAAAGCAAAAGAAAAAGAAAACAGAAACATATATATATATATATAAAAGTATGATGATGCAAAATAATTAATGTTTTATGATTTGACGACATGCCATGCCTTCATAATCCATAAATAAAATAAAATATTGGAAATTTGTAATAGCAAAAGCCATAGTCCCATAGAAAGATCATGATTCACGCTGAATAATCAGAAATTGGTTTTAAATTTTTATAGCATATGGTCTGGCCCTAATCCTCCATATATAAGAATTTAAAAAGTATAGAATCATTTAATTCCAAAGTAAAATAAAAATAAAAATCCAGGAATAGATGACAGTAGTAAAGTGGTGATTAAAAGTTAAAGTCTGAGATTGCAATATATATGCAAAAGTTATCCACGCTAGCTGTAAAAAAAGCGGGAATAAAAACAAACTAGGAAGGCAGAAAAAACAGACCAATTAATTAATATTGTGGATCTCCGCTCAGAACAACGGTGCCGGTAGATTCAAATCGAAAAGAAACGGCTTCTTTGTCTTGTTTTCCTTCTGGTTCATCACCGCCACAGCATCCAAGTTCTCCATCTTATACCCCCTGTACTCCGATCTCGCCACACCCGAGAAGAACTGTGCCGACGGACTCCATGGCAGTGCCTCCGTGGGAGGAGCCAGGACGGTGAGCCCAAAGTTAGTCTTGGCTTTTGGACCGCGGAGACTGAGGGCTGCCTCGTCATAAGCCATAGCTGCTTCCTCGGCGGTGTCGAAGGTACCGAGCCACTTGCGGGTCTTCTTCCAGGGGTCACGGATCTCCGCAGCAAAGCGGCCCCACGGCCTCTTCCGTACACCTCTAAAGTGCGTACCCTTCGCAGGACAGGGAGGTGAAGTGTTGGGAGGAGCATCACGCCGGAAGGGAAGCATTGATTGAGTCTTATTGGGTGTCATGAGTTTGAAAAAGAGAGAATAGAGATAGGGTTGGTTTAGAAGACTATTTATAGGGGAGGGGACAGTCTGGGTTAGCGCCGACAGCTTTTGGTGTTTTCTATTTTTTCTTAATCTTAATCTTAATCTTAATCTTCTTTCTTCTTCTACTATTAATTACTTTTTTCTTTTTCTTTTTTCCATTTTCTTAACCTAACCAAACCTAACTGTACAAAGGACTATCTATCATGTTTTTATACGCTTTTCAAAATATAAATATTTAATCAATTTATACATATAGCTACTATACATAAATATACGTTTTTTTTTTTTAACAACATATATATTATTATTACTCATAATTAAATCTTTTACTACCTTTTAAGATAGTACTCATTAACAAAACTTTTATTTTTGTACTGGTAAACCAAAAAAATTACAAATTAATAGATGGATTCTAAATTTAATTACTTGCGATGCATCAATGGATAAGTGCATTAAATGTATGTGTCATGGACGCTTACACAATTCTCGTCTTCTTTGTTACAATAAGCATGAGGCCACATATTTTTTCATAACAATTGCAATGATATGTTGCTATGGATACCTAATAAAAATGAAGTCATGAAGAAAAAATTATGTTACTCCAATTATAATAGATTATTATAATAAATGTAAAAAATATTATGTCTCTAACATTAATTGTTATGTTATACTGAAATATAACTATAATGTTTTCTACGTTCCAAAAATGAATTAAGAAAGGTAAAGGTGTTTTGTCTAGCCTTAATAAAATTATTCGATATATTTGGTATGTCACACATTTCTCTCATATAAAGATAGGTCTCATACAACCCAGATATTTATACAAGTGAGGTACTAGTTATGGTACTATATTTGTTGAAGTCCTTCAAAAATCTTCGGCCTACAACTTTAAACACTTATCTCAATGGTTGCTAGTTCTGGTACTATATTAATTGTCTACTGTTAAATAAAATTTTCAAAATTTAATTTCATTATCCATGCAGTCATCAAAACTTAGACATGTAAATTAGCTCATAATATATATATATATATATATATATATATATATATATATATATATATATATATATATATATATATATATATATATATATATCTTTTCCAACCCTATTTTATGGGTTAATCAAGGATTCACGTCTAACATAAGCTTAAATAGATGTCTATTATATTTATGTCTTACACTCTTAGGCAATATTAATGTCAATGGTGTCACAATTATTTTTACTAATAAATTATAATCATAAAGTCATTTTTTTTTATGCAAAATTAAGAATGGTTTTTTTTTTTTTTTAGAAGGTTAGGTACAGATATTTAGAGAAATACGATTGTTGGCCACAACCAGCTTAGGGATGAACGTGCCGCTTGGGCCAAAGGTTATTTGCCCAAAACAAGTCAAAAAACTATATTCTTTTACCTAACTAGGGCTTTGACGTGCTTAAACTTGCCTAGGTGTTCAAAAGTAACATAGCTTAGTACTCTAGTATTAACGGACAAGAGTTAAATCAATTGGCCGAAACAAATAAAAGTGAAAATTGAACAGAACTAAAAATGTAGAAACAGAGCAACCCACATCCAGTCCATTGTTTGTAGCTATTCAACAGTTGGTACATGGAGTAGTTATGGTGAAGAGCCAAAGACTTCCATTGTTGGTACATGGAGTAGTTATTAACCGAAGAAATTTTATAATGAAAGGGGTAAAATGGGCTAAAAAATAAAAGAAATAATGACAACCATTGTTGTATTGAAAGTTGAGAGATGGTGGGAACTGGCCAACTGGGAAAAGTGGTTGAAGTTTGAAGGAAGTAAATGAAACGGCGGCGGATAGGTACTGAGTCTGAGCCCAAAACCAAAAGTCCAAAAAAGTCATTAGGGTCAAAAGAGAAAAAGAATACAAAAGCAAAGCGGGAGGGGGCACGTGGAAACTAAGCGCCGGCGCATAAGTTGGAGTAGCGGACCCACGTGCCACACTACCTGACAATATCAATTTGTTTTTAGGCCAAATTTCAAATTACACCCTTTAAGTTTGGTCAAAGTTCAATTTAGTCCTCTAAGTTTTGACCGTTTCAATTTAGTCCTCTAAGTTTGGTTTGATTTCAATGTAGTCCTCTAAGTTTTGACCGTTTCAATTTAGTCCTCTAAGTTTGTTTTCGTTTCAATTTAGTCCTCTAAGTTTGATTTTTTTTCAAAAACTTAAAAACAAAAACTAATAAAAATTATTTATAAAAAAAATTCGAGAAAAAAATAAAAAGTTAAAGGACTTAATTGAAACAAAATCAAACTTAGAGTACTAAATTGAAATGGTCAAAACTTAGAGGACCAAATTGAACTTTGACCAAACTTAGAGGACTAAATTGAAATGGTCAAAACTTAGAGGACTGAATTGAACTTCAACCAAACTTAGAGGGTGTAATTTGTAATTTAGCCTTGTTTTTAAAAAACGTGAACAGCTCTATGGCTTCTTTACTGTATTAGATTATAACCCACCGCAGAGATTGAGACCAATACTCGTAGGCAGCATTCTCGATAGTTTGTTTTGTTTAAAATTTAAGTCAAATTTTAGTTTTAACAACTATCTTTTTAATTTTGTCTGATCATTTTTTAAAACACTCTTAATTGATTATTTATTTTCAACTTATTTTATTATAATATTATTTCTTTACTTATTTTTTATTATATCATTCAAAACTTTCAAACACACAACCCAATAAAAGGAGAGAAAGAAAAGGAGATAACTAATTAAAAATAAAAAAAATAATAAAATATTATTTTGCTCAAGCACTATAGTTTAAAGTTATTTTGCCTAACATGTTGCTAGTCCAATGGAAGCGATTTTGGGGTTCATAACATGTTGCTACATCAGCCTCATATTTTTTTCATTTTATTTAAATATTATTTTTTTTACTATTACTATTTTCTCTCTCCTCTTGTCAATTTTTTTTTTATTTTTTCACAACCTTCCCAATCTTGCTCCTCAATACAGACAAACTCAAAGAAAAACAAATCAAACCACAGTCATAGCCAAATCCACAATAACAGACATACCCACCCAGAAGCAAAATCTACTAAACCATCGCTTGGATCTAATTGGTTGTTCTCGGCATCGCAGGCTTTCTCCGTTTTCTCGTCGTGGTCCTTCTCGACTCCTTCAAGTCCGATTTGGTCTTGTCATGGTCCTTCTTGGCCATCACCTGAAAATTACTCTGTCGAAGACATCAATGGAGAACGTCGAATGGTGACTTCGTTCCTCTTCCTTAAACTTCTTCCAAATCTGATTTATTTTTTTATGGGCCTCTCTCTCACACACACACTGGAAGTAGCAAGAAATCAAACCCACCTCATATAGTTATTGTTTCTTGTTGTATTGGTTTTTGATGCTATGTAGCTGGATTGTTTGTAATTTCCATGGAAATCTTGCTATGGTTTGTTCTTGGTTTCCACAGCCGGATTAGGCGCGAAGTTGAGAGGGAGAGGTGAAGTGAAAATCAAGAGAAAATAATATAAAATGTGATCTGTTTGGTTTGTTGATGAATGGGCGAGTGGCTAGAAAAGCTTCTCCCCGTTTAAAGTTTGAGGAGGCTGGTATTGTAGTGTTTTGTGGGTTTTAGCTATTTATTCTACCGAATATACAGTTTGATGGGTCTAATGGGAATGCTCTTATGCTGGTAAGGTTTTCTTCTTTCTTTCGGTTATGTTTGTTTTTCTTTCCATTATCTGATTCTTAACTATAATTTTAAAAACTCATTTTTCAATATACTTACTTTTACGTAATTAATTTTTTAATTTAATATAAGTAAGCTTATTCAAACACACTATTCACAGTCCCGGCCTCTTGCCTCCGAAACTGCTAAGCATTGGAGTCTGCAACCAACCAGGAAGGATCCCCAGAAGCCCAGAGTCTCACCAGAAGTCCAGGCATGTTGTATTTCCCCAAGAATGTGATTGCAAATCGCAGGAAGGCCCCATTTTAGTTGCAAGGGGTTCACCTTTTCGTCGGCCCTTTTATCAGTTGATTAAATTATACGTTATGGTTGTGAATAAAGGATTTTATTTAGGACTTTCTGACTATTGAAAATTGTCATCGGATACTGCCCCCCTAGGCCAATAACGAATCCTATTGTTCACAAATCCAAGGGTCTCTCCACTTAATTACGCATCGAGTTTTATGCTTTCACACACGAGAAAACTAATGTAATTCTTTTCTGACTTCAACTAATAAATGACCACTCTTCTCTACCCCTCAATAAAATCAGTTCCATCCGGTACAAGAAAAAAGTTGGGGGCATCTCCGTACGACTTGATATCTGAAGGTAATAAATTAAATCCTAAGAAAAAGAAACGCATTGTCTACGATTTCAAAAACATATGTTAACTTCAGCTACCCTTATACTGTTGTAAATTAGCACAGATGCAGTATATATAGAGATAACTGCCATAGCATAATTCATGAAGCAGAAAATATATCTAATACTAACCACTTAACATCTATTTTGCTAAAGGTCTCATTAGTCATTACAACAGATGCTAGGGTGAGCTCATTCTGAGGAAATTATATTTAGAAAGTGACCTAATTCATAGGAAACCACTAGAACTCAGACTATAAAGAAAGAACCAAGATTTTTTGGGTGATAAAACAATTCAATTGAAGCAAAAGGAAGTTATGACATACTAATAAAAAATACAAAATTAAAAAGCAGCAGTTAATTTAAATTTTCATGATTTGAAGAGCAAGACAAGAGCCCTCAGACAAAATATTGATCCAAATTCAGCAAATATCAAGTTAGCAAGGACTTTAGGCAACAATTAAGGCATATGCAAAATCTTCACTTGAGAGGAATGAACCTTGAGGAGTGGGTGGCACCAATTCCAGGCCTTCCATGCTTGACAGGCTTGTAAGAGATTGAGAATTCAGCTAAATAATGACCAATCATTTCAGGTTTGATTTCAACTTGATTAAAAGTCTTGCCATTGTAGACCCCAATAATGCTACCGATCATCTCAGGTACAATGATCATGTTGCGGAGGTGGGTCCTAACTGGCTCCGGCTTCTCTCCAGGTGGGGCCTCACGTTTCTGTTTCAAGCATAGGAACTACCATTAATTTAAACTGCATGATTATCCTTGTTTGATTATCCATGATACTAACAAATACACTTACAAGTAAAACTTTGTTTGCAGAAATGCTCAAAACCAAGCACTTAAGAAATTAACTATGTATGGTACTTTTTACCCAGTTCCGTATTCAGTATACACCACAATTTTATGTTATACATTGAAGAAAACACAAGGTTTTGATGCATCAGAGCATCAATAATCTCCTGAAGCTCGGTCATGAACAGGTAAGTACTGAGTACACTTTACATAAAAACTTCATCTGATCTACTATTAGTTGAAAGCCTTAACATCATGTGAAAAACACATAGCACCACTTTTTCAGGTCAATAACTTATAACTTAGGTATTGGGTAAGAATGACTATATACTCTTCATCCCTGTCATTACATACAAAGGTCGACATCAAACATCTAATGCAAAATGGCACAGCAATGACACCAACCTTCACCTCACCAAACACGTTCAAACAATAAAATCCTAATAGATGCAGATCTTGAGCTCATGCAATAACACATCCTGAAAGACCTGTTGCCCCATTGACTTAATACTAATACAAAATGTTAACCATTTAAAGAAAGGCCAGTAAGGAGCTAGTTGTACATGAGAGTGGACAAAGAAGCTAGCCAAACTTTATATAATACACTTTTCCATCCAAATTCTAGCTATATGGCACCAAAAACTAGGCATGGCAAAGTGGTCGCGCAGGGTGGAACGGGGTCCGATCATTGGTGCCACATTATCTCTTTTCGGGGCCGGGGAAACCCGAGTAGGGTGGGAGCGGGGCAGGTTAGGGCAGTGCAGGGCAGAAGCATTTTGCCATATCTAATGAGGTGGCACCAACACTGATAAGAGAACCAAGAGAGATGAGAGAAAAGGGGGGAGAAGAATACTAAGAGATTGACTGAAGTGACCTGCACCCCCAGGGGAGTGGGAGTGTAGGGGGAGAGAGAAACTATTAACACAATATGAAGTATACAAACTTTTTCAAGTGGAAAGAGAGAAAGTTGAGGACATGATGGTACACAATTTATAAAAGGTAGTAATGCATGGTGAGAAATAATGGGAAATATATCAAGAATGACAAATTGAAGGTCCATTTATACAAAAAAAATGTAGAAATTGAACTTTTGATGTCATTGTAAAAAACCATTATAATTAGAAACATAAAATTTGAAGTATCTATTGATGTTTTCTCTAAAAAAAAGATTATATTAACTGCATATCTACACAAATATGATATAGATGCTTTACACAAAGGGGAAAAAATTAATTAATAATGTGGTTTGGTAATGCCGATTTACATCTCGGAAATTGATTCCGTAGCTCTAAAGGAAGAGGTATGAGTAATACACTAGAATATCGAATAGTTTTGGGAGGATACTTTTGATAGATATAGTCATATAGGACCAATTCAAAGCAGAAAATAGTACTTATGGGCTGTTGCAAAATTCTAGACAACCCTATTATGTATCCAAAAATAAATTTAAATCTGCAATTTGAACAAAATATTCAAGATTTACTCTAAGCTCAAAGATAACAAATGCCCCCTTTTGAATTTAGCTAGGGGACAAGAAGCCATCCATTAGTGTCAGCTAAACCCAAATGCATCTGTTCACAAGCCAAAAACCTGTCCCTCTCCAGGTACAGAAAAAAGAAATCATTTATGTACTCTTTGTAAAATTCACAAATAAATGCCACTGTAAAAGAAAATGAGGATCAAGAGAGTTTAAAATAGAAACAGTCAGTATTGGGGGGATGAGCAAGATTAAGAGAAACAGTGTACCCTTTGTAAAATTCACAAATAAACGCCACTGTAAAAGAAAATGAGAATCAAGAGAGTTTAAAATAAAAACAGTCAGTATTGGGGGGTTGAGCAAGATTGAGACAAGAGAACCCTTAGAAATACTGTTGATCAAGTAGCCCTAGATCTGTTTTGCGTGTAAAGAGTGTACAACAATAGTAGTCTTTTTTTTATATGTAAACAAAAAGTAGTCTGTGTAGTACAAAACCTTTAGACTAGTGTTGGTAGAATAAATCAACAGTCCATGTTCATTTCTTTCAAGATTGTTCAGTAAATCTTTATAATTCATATATTTTGTAAAAAAAAGAAGAAAAAAAAACGCCTAGGCATGCTTTGTGCTTCTTTAAAAAAACACCTAGCAATTCGAGTGGAAAATACGAGAAGATCCAATAATGCTCAAACATAAATGAGCAATTCTTAGCAGTGAGAATATTGTAGAGATGGTCAAAGAGGGTCCATAATTATACTGGAGGAAACAAGGGAGTGGATGGAGGGGCTTTGGATCAAGTTGAGAAAACTCCTCAAGCCCAAGCATTACATGACTATGAAGCTTCAATCCAAGCAACATCCCATTGTCAATTCGACAATTATCCCAGAGTGAATGGGAAAAAAATCGCATGAAGAAAACTTTGGTCTTTTTCTTAAATATCATTGAGGCTCTCACCTCAAGACTTCAGAGCTACCTTGTGACGTCTCGTCTCGGCTTTCCAAAGCCCCTATACAAGTGTCCAGCTAACCTTTGACTACACCATATAATATCGATATTTTTATATGCTTCAGTTGATCAAACATTTACACTTTAACCCCACTTATACATTTACCCTAACCAATACATGTCCTTATCAACTTTAGAACTTAACACTTTAGGGGTAATGTTTGGATGCAGGGACAAGAAAGGAATTTAAAGGAGGAAGGATGGGGGTGTTTATATTCCCCATGTTGGGAGTTTTTGTATGGGGGAAAGGGAAGTCATTAGGTGGGGCGGGGGATTTTGAGGGGATTTGCAAAGGTATTGCACACCCTTTAAAACCTCTTGGATCTCTCGTTTCCTTAAAT
Source organism: Fagus sylvatica (assembly GCA_907173295.1). Classification (NCBI taxonomy): domain Eukaryota; kingdom Viridiplantae; phylum Streptophyta; class Magnoliopsida; order Fagales; family Fagaceae; genus Fagus; species Fagus sylvatica. The sequence continues at coordinate 32,155,644 of OU015771.1, forward strand.
TATTAGGTGTCAATGTTTACCTAATGCTACAAAACACCAGAAGAAAGCCACCACTGGCTATATACAAACTTCAAAATGCTTTGCCAAGGAAAAGCTATACTCCTCTCAATGCTTTGTAGTAACATCTCAATTGGCAGTCTTGGTTTTCAACTCTATTTTATTATAATATTATTTCTTTACTTATTCTTTATTATATCATTTAAAACTTTTAAACACACAACCCAATAAAAGAAGAGAGAGAAAATGAGAGAACTAATTAAAAATAAAGGATATAATAAAATATTACTTTGCCTAAGCTATAATGCTTGGACAAAAATGCCCAAGCACTATAGCTTTAAATAAATATAAAGGAATAATTATTTAGGAAGACTAGAGTATATTTATTATAGGCACATTACACATGTAAGATAAAACCGACTTTCCATGTGTAGGAAATATTTTTGGATTTTTTTTTTCTTTGACTCTCCAATTAATATGACGAGAATGGAATTTTTTTGGATTTTTTTTCATCAATCTCTTAAATCGTGTCCCTTCAATAGAGCAGATGGAGAAAAATATATCAGTAGGATAAGTAAATCAAATGCTACCATGGGATTCCAGAATATCGCGTGAAAGAGGACTCCAAAAATTGTAATTCAGATAAAGATATTTGTAGTACAAAAAATTAGCCTTCAGATATTCTTTGCCTTACAATATTGTCAAATTCGATAAGCACTCAATGAAGCCTTAAATATATATTCTTGGGATCAGCTCGCCTTTTAAGGTTAAGGATCGAGTACCCTAATAAGGAGTAATAAATACTCAATTATTAGTTGCTGCACATTTTTCGAAAAAGAAAATGCACTTTAAATTCAAAATTTAGACCTAATCACACAAAACAAAAGGACAAGCTGTGTTTTGGCAGTATGAAATTGGATAAAATTGGAGAACAATTTATAGTTGCAAAGCAGAAAAGAGGTGTCCTTATGTTGATGTTTATTTAACAAGGAAGTAGGTGGTGTTACTAATGATGCTTCTGCCATATGGCCTGTTTCTGGTAGCACTATGAAGAACTTGCCATAAAGAGTTAATGGACACTTACCCCTTGAAATAAGCACAACCAACCAAGTCACTTTTTTTTTTTAATTCCTTCAAACTGGGGTAATTTGAAGGGAGGATAGCAGGTTTTATAAGTTTCTGTAAAAAAATAAACAATGTCTAACAAAGCCTAATCAGTTATCTTATCCCTACCTATTGTCAATTTACCTAATACCAAATCATTTCCTCCCATTCCTATTATTTATGAACATATCGAAAAAAAGGACATTTGAAGAGTGTGCTGCTCATGTACGAAAGCACATGCAAAGAAAAAGAAAAGTTAATCAGAAAACAGCTGTGGTCCTGAGCAACCCGTTGGTAATGTAATTCCACTCTATTATTACATGTTAACAACCATACGGTATAATAACAAGAACACAAATAACTCACAATTCCAATGCATCATATGAACATCAATAAAACATTGTAAAAGAAACAAATAATTAAGCACTCACAGCCTTGCGCAGTTTCTTGATCAAGGCCATCGGCTTCCTCTTCAATCCGCGTTGGAACCTACAACAACCAAATCAACATAGGCATACCAAGATATTTGAAAGATAGAAATGTTAATTAAGAAGAACAGACCTTCGGCGAGCGCGGGCTTGGAAGAGCTTGACAAGGTCGTCGGTGGACATGTCGAGAAGCGCATCGAGATCAACACCTCTGAAGCTGAACTTCTTGAACGTCCTCTTCTTCGGCACGCCTGCAGCTGCGACATCTACTTCCACATCCGCCTGATCAATCACACAATTCCAACAAATCAATTAAACTCTTACAAATCGAGATGACGGAGGAGGAAGGTTGAAGCTCTAGCTCACCATTGTGTGCTCTTGTGTTCTCAAACGACCAATTTACTAACTACTAGCTGCCGCTGCTCCTTTCTTATCACTCTTCGCTAGGGTTTTGAGGATATTCTCACTGCTCTCTATTTATAGTGAGGCAGTGGGTTTCGGGTTTTAATTCAGATAATATCCGACTCCGAACGGCTCCATCAAAACCCATAAGAGGAACCGGGTTTTTTTTTTAATTTTTAATATTCGAGTCCGTTTTGCTCAATTACATCCCTATTCACAATGGAGTGCGAAACATAGTAAATGATCAACCAAATCAGATGAAAACTATAGAAAATCATCATGCTAATTACACATTCATAGCCCAAATCCCTTGTGATCTAATGATATTGTTCAATTTTGTTATAAAAAATATCGAGGTTCAAATTTCTCTCCCCCTTTTATCGTAAGAAAAACAAAATTATGAACTAATGTAGAAGAGATTGTCTAATCTAACCATGTCAGAGTGTTCATCACAACAAGTTGGTTTAGACGACCATACACAATACAAATGACCTCACAATTGAAGGACACATGAACGTGGCCTAACCATTCTCACCATCCTTCCAATAAAGGTTGGTTCCAGTATTAGGTCATCAAGGCTATTATTACCTAATGCCATATAATATTTAGTAATATAATGAGAATTTCTTCGAGTAAGACTTGTTCTCACAGCAAGATGTATATCTAATCACATAGATATTTACCCTATGTTTGGATGGAGTGAGACATGAAGGGAAAGTATAGGAGAGAGGATGAGAACATGACCTATTCCCATAGATATTTACCCTGTGTTTGAATGGGCCTCACCCAACATTTCCAAGGAATTTGAAGTTTTAAGATTTTGAAAATTTCAAATTGGTCTCGCCTGATATTTAAAAGCTTTTTAGAATTGGTCCAAAATTTTAACTAAATGTGGAATGAGCCTAGCCCAAAGTTTTAAGATAACTAAGAAATGGGCCTAGACCAAGGACTTTTAGGGCTTGTTTGGTACGTGTTTTCGTTTTTTGTTTTGGTTTCGTGATTTTTTACTTTATTGAAGTTGGAACTTTAATCCTGATTTGAAATTCAAGATTGTAAAAAAAATTCTGTTTGGTACGTAGTTTTGGTTTCAGAACTGAAATCACAATTTTAAAAAAAAATTGTGTTTGGTACATAGTTTTGGTTTCTAGACTTAAATTTTATTATTATTATATTATTATTATTATTTTTTTTCTTTCCCCTTTTTTCCCCCACCACCCACGTACCCCCCCTCCCTCCCTTTCTTTTTATTTTTCCCCCACCAGGCACCAGACATTCCCCCTCTCCCATTTCTGTCTTTTTCTTCTTCCCTCTCTGATCGGTGCTGGTGCACAGCCAAGGACGGTACCGCGTGCTCCTCTCCGACTCGAACTCCTTCATCTCTTCCTTCACCTTCCTCTCCGCCTCTTTCTCTTCCTCGCTCGCCTCCGTATCCGGCGCCAGCGCCGGAGGCAGCTTCACGAAACTGTGATGCTCTCACGCTCTCACGGCTTGTTGACGGAGATCCACGGTGTCGTCGATGAGTCCGGGTTTTGGCTACGACTCGAAGCTTCCGGGTCGTTGTGGGCTTGGTGCGGTCGGGTTGACCCGATGGAGTCGAAGCCATGGAAAAATGATTTGGCCGTGAAAAATGAATTTGCATTTCTGTTTGTTTTTGTTTTGTTGGGTATTTTTTTGTTTGTCTTCTACGGTGAAGTGGCCGTGAAATGGCCGAGAGGAGAGAGAGAGAGAGGCAGAGAAGCAGTGGAGGAGAGAGAGAGAAAACGGGAGAAATGAACTTGGTGCGGCCAGCAACGGTAAAAAATGGGACCCACAAAAAAATTGAGTTAGGATTTGAATCCGGCTTGGATTCAAAAACAGCTGAAGGGGTGAACTCAAATTTGCTATGGGACCCACATAAAATTCAAGTTGGGATTTGAATCCTCATTTGAATCCTTTGTACCAAACATGAGCCGTGGGACCCGAATTTTCTGGATTTGAATCCAGAATCACGGATTCAGTTCGGTGTACCAAACACCATCTTAGTGTTTGAGTTCTTTTAAATTTGTGGATATTGTGTGTATTAATTTTAGATTTACGCCAATGGTATACATTTCATGATGTTTCTAACAAAGACGTCGAGAGTTCAAATACAAATTCTTCCCGTGCTACAAATTCACTTCAAATCAAGGTCATTTCACGCTGCTTAGAACACCTATCCACTTGTTCCAATCGTCCAAAGTAATTAAGCAGATGCAGTGAGCATCTAGCTAGCAACTTGTAATTGTAAAGCTAGTGATCTAACCACTTGTATATTTACTTAGTCTTTTATAACAGGTGCAACAAAAGCTAGTTAGCCTTTTCTTTTAATTGTTTATAAGCTGGTTTGTTTCTTCCTATTAAGAATATTACTGTTTGTTTTTAGGGTAAAACTTAGGTACAGTTTCTTAGGTTGGGTACATTAGGTTCCTCAATTGAATTCAAATACATGGTTGCATTAACCAATGAAACACAAACAATGTTATCTTTTCCAAGAACATTTATATTCAATGTATTTGAATCCAACTAAGAACTTAATGTACTTTGACCTAAGGAACTGTATCTAAGTTTTACCTTTGTTTTTAATTTGATTGTTTAAATGCTCCAACTCCATAGAAATTAAGCAAGCCTCTCTATAAATGGCTAGCCTTGGTTTAGTATTGAGCTAGTTTTTTGAATCAATTAGAAAAATCCTTAGGTTAGAGCTATTGTATCCGGGCGTGTGTCTCTGGATTGAATCACCTTAACCTACTCTAAGCAACTTAGCTATTACCAATTACCATACAATTCCCTTGTTCTAATTCATTTCCGTCAGAAGCGAGGATGTTTCTTGTAAGTGTCCAAAAGCTTGAAGATCAAAGTACTCCTTTTTTAGGTGGATTTTGACCAACACACATAAGTGTCACCCACGCATCTATTCCATTCACTTAAAAAAATAAATAAAATAAAATGAAAAAGATATCCAGCAAAAAAAATAAAAAATAAAATAAAGAAGATAAAAGACTCTCAAGCATGTTGTTGAGAATACCATGATTCTTATCACAAAAAAGTGCACATCAAATCATTTCCATGTGAAATCATCCGTATATTTACTCCCGCAACCTCTCTTGTAATAGGTGAGGATTTAAACTCACTTCTCACCTGTCAAAACAGTTGACTAGCATAGGTTAACAATATTTGCCATATGGGTTATGGGTTATCAAAGATCAAAAGGAGAAATTTAAAAAATTGAAATGATTAAATAAATGAATTAAATGGGAATAGGCAATAGTTTCATGTGGTCAACGAGTTTTAAATGAAAATATAGTATTTTAGTAATGAATTATCCGTATTAATATATAAGCTTGATGTTATTAGACATTTAGACTTAAGTGTTTAATGCAAGAGAAATGAGGCTCGCCCACATGCACATGAAAAGGTGAATAGATGGAGCTATAGAACACCAATATTTGGAGTTTGCCGATCACAAACAACTTGAATCTCCTTAAAAATAGCAAGACTTTTCACGCTTTGTGTTTGAGATATATATTTTTTTTGTTTATTTGCAATTTTGCCAACAAGAAACAACAATGAGCATAGAGAAGACTTTAATGTAATGAATTGGATTACCTTCTATAACAAAAGGCTCAAATCATAGTACCATGTATGGAAAAAAGAATTAAATACAATTACTTAAATCAAATATTACTCCGTTTGTTCGCCTTTTAATGACACACCTTTTTATCAAAAGGATCTTTGTAAATGCTTAAGATAGAGTGGTAGGCGTAAATAAGGGTGTCCACGGGTCAATCGAAATCAGTTTTAGGGTAAAAGTGTTGGTTGATTGGACTCAATCAAGTTTGAAGGAGTTGAAACCGTCGTTGACTGTCTATGCATGAGTTGTCAACCAATTTGATGTGCATAAATCCTTGGTCGGATTGGTCGAAAACCTATGCTTAGACGATCTAATGGATACCTTGAGATCTCTACTTGATCTAACGAAGACTTAAAGATCTCTGTTGAAAGGGAATAGTGGCATGGAGATGCGGTGGCCAAGGAAGGAGATAAAGGTATGGAGGTGTCGGACAAGTCGAGTATTAGGGAATCCAACACTTGACTTGATTATATTAGGTTTTGTTGGGTTTACTTGCCAACAACCACCAAGTGTATTAAAACCGATTGAATACGCGTCATGTTGGGTCGGACGATTCAAACAAGTAGGTCGGGTAATATCACAATATCAAATACACATGGCTTACCAAACCGCTTTTTAGGAAGATTGTTATGTTTATTTTGTTTCATTAAAATCCCATTTATAATGGGATAGAAAAGGTAAGAAAGGTTACAATTGTCTTCAAACATCTTCAATGAAAGAAAAGGAAGAAATGAAAAATAAGAATATGTTTGCAATTTATTGGGTTACAAAGAGAAGACACCAACAAGATAATGTAGTTTTCATATATTCTTTACACTTATATTTCTCTCTAAATCTCAATTATTCCAAAGAGAAATTTTTGGTGAGCATGACATGATAATACCGACCTATTTTCCTTATACTTATTTTCTTTTCTTTTTTCCTTGACAAAAAAAAAAATCTATTTGTTTTCTCTACGGATGAAATTAAAGCTTGTGTTTTTAATCTTGCTAGTTATCTTTTTCTTATTATTGAAGAGTTTTTAACTCTTTTTTTTTTTTCATATGTTCACCAATTTAATTCTATGTGTGTAATTACCTGAATTTCTTCAATTACCTATGGTTTCAAAACTATAATAGGCATGGAGTTCTTTAAACTCGAACAGCTTGAAACTGTTTCTTCACATGTAATTAGTGTCATATGCTTGTAAATTTGGAGGGCATAACATGTGTTGTTTCTCTAGATGTTTGATTTTGTTATCAAACTAATGGAAACACTTAGTACAAAATTTCAACCATTAGCTTGTTCACATGTCATTACACAAGATCCATTGTATGACATTCTTCACACTATCGTAAATTTATAGCACATATATGTTACTCCAAACTCAAATTCAAGTAATCAATTTCATACAATTTAATGGGTTGATAAAGTTAGAAACATGATGATAGTTAGAATTTCATATAGGGACAAAGCAGTTTTGTATTTTGGACCATGAGATGTAGTGAATAACCCTGGGATAGAAGTATATGTTGGGAGAAATAGTGTCTATTTGATGTAAAAGAAATCTTGTAATGGCAGTTGAGTCACCAATGGAAGATCTAGCTCGCAATAGAATCAATACAACTACATCTTCATTGTGAGCACAACTATAAGTTCATTGGCCAGAAAAGGCCAATCACCAACATGAAGATTTCTCATATGTTACTAGCATAAATATGTTTGCAATTGTATTACATGTTTTAAAGAGAGCGTGTTAACATTTCTTTGACACCTTAGAAGCTAGTTGTAAGACTTGTAATGTGCATTTCATGTAGCTAAAGTCATTTTGTTGCTTAATGCCCATAAAGTGCAACAAAGGAACTATTTCATGTAGTAATAGAGAATGCAGGGATCATTGTACTATGTATTTTAGCAAGAAATTTTGCAGCAAGAAGGCAACACATAATATTGTGATAGATTTTGTAGGCATACAAAAATAGAGAAAGATCCATTTCATTTAAGAGTACATATTGGTTCCTTATGACCATATGTAAAGCAATTTTGCTACATGGATATCCAAAAAACCTATTTGTGAAAACATTACCATGACCATGGGAATCAGTACCTATATGCATTCCTATTTTATCACCAAAATCGATTATACATAATGTACACATAAAATGTAGACCGATGAATCATTTTCAAAATTTTAGGAACGTGACCTAATGCATACGCGTTATGTCGCACGTTATACACTTATTATATGTGTTCAACTTCAATGACGTTCCAACCAATGATTTTATACCCAATTGTTATCGGATTTTCACGATTCTTGAACCAATAGATTCCTTAACTAATCTACTATCACATGAGATACAAAAATCCCAAATTAGTTACAGGCATTCTCCTAAAATGGCCCAAAACCACAATAACATCATAAGAAACCCTAATCTTGACCATTGAAGCTTCAAAACCAAATTACTCCGAAACGAAAAATCCCCATGACACGCAAAAATAGTCAACAGAAAGCTTATATAATTTCCTACAAGATGCTAAAAACCTCACTAAAATCCATCGAGTGTAGGGCAAGTTATGAGCGTATGAATGAAGCTTAAAAGCACACCTAAAGTAAGTTAAAGAGGCAAGCATCCCAAACCCTTTCACCACCCCTCCCATCTAAGCGTTATGAACCGTGGATAAGGAAATATCTGACGGCTAAAATTCAAATTTTCGAAAGGTAGCGATCCGCGTGGTAGGAGTATGAACCAATCAGGGCTCACCTCTTGGATATTAGTCCTGAGCTACACAACTATTTAACCTTCCATTTCCGTCGTCCTCTCACACAAACGAAATTACCAGTAATCTCACAAACAATCCCTTTCTCTTTTCTCTCTATTATTAGATCTAAATCTCATTTCTCTCTGCCTGAACACTCATTTCCTCTTTGGATTTCCCATTTGGTAAATGGCGACCACCACCGAAGAACCCATTGTTCCCGTGGAGCCAGTTCCCGAACCGGAACCCACTGAAGCGGCTGCCGATGATAAACCGGCTGCCAAAGCGACCAAGGCGAAGAAAGCCAAGGAGCCCAAGGCCAAAAAGCCCTCCGCTCCTAGAAAGCCCCCTTCTCACCCTCCTTACGAAGAGGTATTCTACAATTACTTCAAATTCAACCATCAATTTTGTTTTTATTTGGGAATTCAAATTATTGAGACGGATCTGTGTTTGTATTATTGCAGATGGTTAAGGATGCGATTGTAACGCTAAAGGAGAAGACGGGTTCTAGTCAGTACGCGATCGCTAAGTTCATCGAAGAAAAGCATAAGCAACTCCCACCTAACTTCAAGAAGCTATTGCTCTCGCATTTGAAGAAGCTCGTGGCTTCTGGCAAGGTCATTAAGGTTAAGGGCTCTTTCAAGCTTCCAGCTTCGAAGCCAACTACACCTAAGCCGGTTGCTGCTGCCGACAACAAGAAGAAGAAGCCAGCTGCTGCTGCTAAGCCAAAGCCCAAGCCCAAGCCCAAGCCTGCTGCGAAGCCTAAGTCTACTCCGGCTAAGTCTAAGCCAGCTCCCAAGACAAAGGCTGTTGCTCCAGTTAAGCCCAAGCCCAAAGCTGCAGCGAAGCCTAAGGCTAAGGCTGCTGCACCCAAAGCGAAGGCTGCTCCAGTTAAGGCAAAGGCGGCTCCAGCTAAGACAAAGGCTGCTCCAGCTAAGACAAAGGCTGTTGCTACTGTTAAGCCAAAGCCAAAAGAGAGGCCGGCTAAGGCGTCGAGGACATCAACGAGGACCTCACCCGGGAAGAGGGCAGCGGCTCCAAAGCCTGCCCCAAAGAAGGCTGTAGCAGCTAAGAAGGCACCGGCTAAGAACGTGAAGGCCAAGACTGTGAAGTCGCCGGCGAAGAAGGCTACAGCTAGGAGGGGGGGAAGGAAGTAAAGGAGAAATAGGAAAGGAGGTTTTAGTGTTTGTTTGTTTTAGGGGTAGTTCTGTAAATTTCTTTGTCTTTCCGGGTGTACTTGGATCCATATATGCCCGATTATAACGAAAAAATCGGTTTTTATTTCTATTTTTTTTTTTTAAATTTTCCTCTCTAGGGATTTGAGACAGTTGTTTGAGATGTACTTTATTCAGTTCAGAGAATATCAAATTAGCACTCATGTTTTTGCATTTCAAGTTTCGACTTTCGACTCCCTAAAATGCAATTAGCTCAGCCAGACCATGTTTAATTCCTTTGGGTTTGGATCGCTTGGAGGTTGAAGGGTTTCAATGCAAAAGTAGTTGCGCAATTTTACTCAATGCAAAAGCGTTTCTTGCACGCCACTTATTGCGTGATTGCGATTCAAAGTCCAACGTTTAATTCCTGCCTTCTTATCTAATCTTTGGTAAACATTCAAAACACTTTTTATTCTCTCTTTCTCTTTTGTTTTTTGGGTAGGTTGAAAACAACAAAGCTCTGCTTTAATTTTAGCCAACAGAAATCGTTATAATGTCTGTTATTTTACAATGGCTATCTGTTCGGATTTATACTATATAATGTAATGAGATTTGCAGTGTTCACTAAAAATTGTCAGTGGTGGTTATCGTTTACCTCATTTAAAATGAATTCGTTAGGTTGCATATATATTGGAGTAACAATCGACTGGGATATTAAGTACCATTTACTCTTCTCTGTCCCACTTTGCAACTATATGCTTTTGGAGTTGATTGATTTTCAATGTGCTCGTTTACTTTTTAAATTGTTGTTTATGGAACAAAGATTGATGACAAAACTTGTGATTTAAAGTTAGGCAGTATGCCACTTGCAAGAGACACGTTGCTTATTACTCCACTGCATTCAAGATAGAACTCAAAACATACTCCGGCCCATTGAGTTGCCATGCATGCATGATTTATTGTGATTTTGGTTTTGTCCCATGCAACCAGAGTTTTAGTTTACTTCAAATGAAACCGTTTCTCTCACATGCCTTATCATGCTTGTATCATTCAACTTTGTCTTTGTACCTCATTGTTTAACCACTTTCTTCTTATCAAAGCTTGGTAAAGAATCATCATTTCCTCTCTCTCTCTCTCTCTCTCTCTCTCTCTCACGTTGAGTTTTATGTAGGAAGGTTAAATTTGCATATTATGGTTCAATTTTGGTTTGCACTCAAGGGAGAAAGCAACCATGTGCCTTTTTTGCTCCTTTTATTTTATTTTATTTTATTTTAATTATTTATCTTAATTAGAGTTGGTTGAAGAAAAATCACAACTTAGGTATGTGGAAGCATGGTATGCCAATGCTTTTCCTCTTGTTTTAAAGATTATTACTATGCAAGGGCTAAACAAGATGCATGTTGTCATTAAAGTTACATAGTGCTCTGTTTTGAATGTCTTGTCATGAACAACTCAAGAGTCTCTGGTATATGCTGATTGGAACTGGTGTAAGTGATGATCTTTGTTATGCATTAATATATTTTCTAACATAACAATTTAAACTTTTTAAAGTAGCATTTATTTGGAAACTATAATTGGTATTAGTTACTTTGGATATTACTTTAACTGATTCAAAATGATATAGTTTTGGTAACTATGGTAACTTTAATTGCAACTTTTTGTTTTTAATCCATTGAAGCTATGTAGTAAAAAAAGAGTATAGAAAGCTATGTCAGCTTTCTTATGTATTTCGTCTATATGTAGTAAAAAAAGAGTCAATTGAATAGTCTATATTTGCCTTGGATATTACCTTTTGTGCTCAACAGTTGAATGGAGCACAGTTTGTTTATGTACACATGGGTATTCCTTCTTGTGATGTGCCGATTTTCATATTACATGGATTATACTTAAAAACTTATCAATTCTTGAAGGTAGCTTTGGACACTATTACTCAAAATATGTTTCAATTGGTTGTTCATAGAACAAAATCATGAATGCACATGGAAGCTGTGGTAGATTCAAGTGGAAGGAGTTGCTAGGCAAGTAGGTAGGCCAAAGAGAAAGGGAGTGGGGACAGTTAGTGAAAGACAAGGTGGCCTGTTACTCCACTGAAGATATGGCCTTAAATTGGGCTGAGTGGCGAATGAGGAGTTTTTTAAAACACCAACGTTAGGCTTTGTTGTTGTAGTCGTGATTATTGCTGCGGGGTTTGGGATGATGTAGAATTCTGATAGACTTATTTAAGAATAATCTGGTCAGGTTTGACATTTGTGGTCTGTACTCAAGACTACTAACTTTGATTTTGCCCTATGGCTTGGTGTGTTATGAGGTGCTATGTGAATAAAATCTGATAATGTAAAAGAGAAAATGGGATGTTATATAAGTTCTGCTAGAAGCGGTGTGAATTTACATGCTTGCGTGCTTGGCTTAGATATTTTGGATTCATCTTGTATCTTTTCAAAAGCGATACTTTGATATCTTAGTATTTCAGAAACTCATAAATAGGCTTTTAATTTAAGAAATTAACACATTATTGATGACTCCATATGTATCAAGAAGTATAAGTTGGAAGGATGTAGATAAATTGAGGTGGACTCATTTGAGATGTTTTGGATGTGTGATGGAGCCCTATGAATGCTGCCCATTTGAAACCGGTGATTGTATTAATGATTCATAAACATGTGTCTTTTGTATCCACTAGTCTCTCAGCAAGTTTTCATATTTCCCATATGTTTTTCTGATGCTTGAAGCTATTTGTTTATCAAACTTCTGGCATTGCATAAGCTATATGACATTAAATGCTAATCCTATTCATGTTTATTTACTTATTTTGTCTGTGCATTGCCTGCTGAATTTCATTAATTTTCAGCTTATTGGTGACATTTGGGTACTTATGATCCCAACAATGCAAAATATATATATCTTGTGGGTTTTGTTTGCTCACTGGTTATGAATCTAGACATAGGAGAGTTAGTTTTCTATGTGGGAACCAACATTACTAGAAGAAGACTTGTCATCATTGCTTTGCTCATTTAGACTTGCGTATCTATCACTGACATATTCTATTTAAGTTATCTCTCACATGTCAACTGTAACAGTGTAACTGAAGTTTTAACTGAAGGATGTCATCTTGCCTTCTTTTGGTGTGGATGTCTCACTAGGACATGGTTGGAAGTCGTTCACATGTAATGAAAATCATTCTCTAATAGCATCTATATTTGTCATCTGGAATTACAGAATCAATTTTATTTTTGCTATTCAAACAAATCTGTCAAAGTTTTTAAACTATCTGTCTATGTTGTCTTTCTTTTTTCCTTAATCCTCTCTCTCTCGCTTGCTCGCTATTGACGTTCTCTTTTTTCTAAATGACTTACGTAATTTGGCTTAGAGAAAATTTGCATCTTCAAATGTTGAATTTTATGATTTACAGCAGGTACGCATTTGTATCATATATATGCTGGTGATCTTAAGTTTTTAGAAAAGCATGTTTATACATTGTTGCTTGGAATACATGGGATTTTAGCTTGGAAAAATCAAATATTTCTCCTTTGACTGCCCAAAACGGAGGCGAAGATTGGATTTTTACATTATATGAAGGGTAAATGTGGACAAGTCTTTTGCAAGAGTTGAATGATTGTTTCTTTCAAATTCTCATGTGATATACTTGTGGTTGTGGATTGAGCATCTCTTTTTTGCTTTAAAAAGTGGATCTCTATTAGATTGTCTTAGATAGCCAAAAAAGCAATTCATTTTGTAGTTGCATTAAATATTTATCGTACATCTCATGAAAGGTAACCTTTTTATTATTTGTTTGATTTTGTGAATAACCCATGTGATACTATTCTTAATTTCTTACATTACTAGTTTTATATAAAATAACAAACACTATTCCTATATTCAATAATTTCTAGGTAGCTCCTTTGTTCCTAAAAGACAGAACAAAGTCATTAATTTGATGCCTTTTATGCCAGTCTGCCAGGCTATGATATAGATCTTAATTGAAAATCAGGATGGTCTATTGAATTTGCACACGATTTTATTTAGTTGTTATGCCTGTCTTCCAAGATCAGTCAAATTAGTGACAGAAGAAAATTTTCAGATATTATCGAATATATTCGTGTGGGAATCAAACTTCTGTATGCTTCAATATTTTGCAGTTGGTCAACTTCAAGTGTAGCTAGAATGAATCTGCGTCTGGAGTCACTGCAGTTATGGAGTGTTGATATGCTGGCATTTATTATTACTGGCTCCTCATCTGATCCTTGTATGACTCAACACTCTTTAGTTGTGAATCTGAGGTATATCATTTATACACTTTGATGGGTAAGGAACTGATACCCAATGCTTAGTGTACATATTTACACATTGTTACTTCCTTAACGGAATATTCCATTTTTTTTTTTAAGTTTCTTACTGACAAACCTTAAGGGAGGAGAGTGTCTTTTCGGCCATAGTTTGCGTAAGATTTTTTTTTTTTTTTTTTTAAATGGAATATCCCGTTAGAAAAGCCATGCATAGACTTATATGTCGCATTTATACTAACCTCAAAGGGGAGTGTCATTTCAACAAATCTCAAGGGATGTTGGTGTAATTTACCCTATCATTTACTTTTCTTTTTTGTTTAGCTTGTTTTCCTTGAATCTAGGTTCTCATTGTACATTTTCATTATTGCCAAAATCTCCCTTATTAGTAGAAGTTTTAATCAACATTTAATCTATCGATCATTACTTATGAGCTTAGAACACTTTTACTATTTTGGCTTACTTGTTACAGACTTACAGTTGTGTGATTGATGTTTGGAATTTTTCATCAATTCCAATTTTAAATATCTCATATACATGTATTTGATTATCTGAATGACCCTCACACTTATCAAAAAAAAGAAAAAAAATCTGAATCACTCCCACTATCAATAGACATGTCGCTGAATAATCAGTTTTGAAAAATTTAACTGACTTTTGTCTTTGAACTGAATTCTACATATAAGCTCATTAATTTAATAGAACATAGATGAACATTCCTTGGTTGTAAATACATAAATTTTGACACATTCTCCAGCCTGTGTCTTGAGCCATCAGAGTTGAGAAATTTCAAACTGTATTGTCCCTGCACCCTTGATTTGTCATTTCATACTCTCAATTCTCTGGATGCAATACTTCAGCTCCTGCTGAATGTTCAACCTTGAAGGTGACAACACAATGTCTTTCCAAACTGACCCAGCTTCGCAAGCTGGGTTAGGGCGCTTGTAAAGTTCATATATGGACTTCGCATTTTCATTCAACCTTTCTATCCGTTTTAAACAATCAATTTCATCTGGATCAACCAGCAATGTCTTGTCTCTGTCTTTCCATCCTATCATCTTCACAGGAATTATTATGTTAGTATGACATGTGAGTATACAAAAGTTGCTATAAAAACCTTCTGCTGACAGGTATATACTATACTCCTGAATGCCATGGCCTTCATACAAATGCCAAAGGCCACATATGAAAGTGTAAGGTTGCATAAATATATAACTCAGCTGTGCTTTTACCAAGTAAAACAACACTAAATTATTGAGTCTTAGTTGGTTCAATGAAATTATGCAGATACAAATATAGGCCTATGTTCGAATCCAAGTTCTGGATGTTAAACTCTGAAGTAAGGTTCTTGTCAATGCACAAAGAAAGAGGAGGTATGATGGGTGTACCTTAGGCGGGCCTTCCAAAACATTCGTGCAATATAACCTGGCATTATCAACCAGTTGGCAGTATGTTAGAAATGCATTTGCAAATCTCTTGTGGGATTTTAATTGTGAATTTACTCTTACGGCTCTTCTACACATGATAGCTCTCCTGTTTACATGCACAAAACCCACTTTAATACATCAGATTACTCAATAGAGAGAGACAGAGAGAAACAAGGAAAAACAATTTTAAAAAAATAAAAAATGTAAGAGCACCAAGTTATAATGGTTTGTAATATACCTTATGCCTCTTATAACAGCTAGATAAGCATCGCAGACAACTCCAACAAGCTCTATCCTATATGGTTTTCTCTTTTTGCCACCAACTTGCTCTGGTTCTTCATCTTCAATTTTTTCCCAGTAGTTTTCAGTGACAGTTCCATCTTTATTCACCCTGTAACCAGCACCCATACGATAACGGCGGCGATGAACATTTCTGGCCATTGTTATTGTCTGCACAACAAATGGTTGCCAAGAGAGGGTGCCATCCATGATCACATCCCTCCCTTCATTAAGTGCTGTCACCAGGAGGGATGATGCAGCATCAGTAGATGATTGGTGTACCTGTTTGGAACATTTCTCTGGTCATACTATGGAACTTATGCTAGGGTATATTATGATAAAGCATATTGATGTTATGAGGACTATTTGAATTAATTTCAAATTATTGATGCACCTGTTGTAGGTATGTTTTATTTAGTTTTACATCTGAAGTGGCACTAAAATGATGTAGAGAGAGAGAGAGAGAGAGAGAGAGAGAGAGAGAGAGGAAAAAGATGCTAAAGTAAAGAATCTGACTGTGCCTGGGCCTTGGCTTAGGTGGTAAAAGTGAGATGAGGCTTGGGTAGGTCTTAGATTCAAAACTTACCAATCGAAAGTAAGAGAAGCTGACCCAGTGATGTATGAGATGTGGAAAGAAGAAATCTTTGAGTACCACATATGGAAGCACCTATTCAAAGATACTTGCAGGAATGATGTAAATGATGAACTGCCACTTCAGACTAGTAACCTATTAAGGAATCAAAGGGGAAACTTCTAATCATGGGCAGCAAAAGTACCGTGTCAGATGATGTGTCAGGTATGTTTATGTTAGAATTGGCTTGTAATGTTTATACCAGTAACATAGCTCAGGTTTTTTCTACAATGGCTTTATGCTCCTCTTCTTAACTTTAAACCAAAGAAACAGATTATGGTAAATGTTGAACAGGTTCAATTCACAAGCATATGTTTCACTTCTGGAACTTTTAGGCCTAGACTGTGTCCCAGTTTTGGTCATTTGATCTATCCCATTACATTCTCCAAAGTAATTTCAATGCACTTGTAGAAAAAGTGGGTGCTTCTGCCTATAATTGGAAGGGGGAAGAGGGTAGAGAGAGAGAGTCTCATATCTCACCAGTTCAGCAGTCTGGAGCATGTCGGCATCTCCATGACGTCTTGAACTAAGGGCCCTATAGATGACATCTGATTCTTTGAAGGCATCTGCCTCAATTTTTACTGCATTCCCTGCTGCTCCTGCCCAGAATGGTCTTCATCCACAAACAATCAATGTTAGCTCATTGCTTAATGTTTTACTGCTTTCCATAATTCTAAATTCTATCATTTTTAAAATGATGTTGAAAGATAGAGATAGAGTAAATATTATAACTGATGGCCCAAGGATTGAAATAATACCTCTTACACTGGTCATTTTGAAGTTACTTACCAATATAGACATTATCATATGTGATGGTTATGAAGGGAAAAGGTAAGAAAACTTCCTTTTAGCAACTTCTGTATATTCAGTTACTTTTTCTGATCTTCAATACTCATTAATGGTACTGGCAGACCTTTTTGAATTCTTGAATTTTATCCTAAATTCATTTTAAAGTTATCTATGAAGTTCCAATGTTGATTTCACTTTAATTCTTTGTTGAGCGATGTAGAAGATTCAGCAGTAAACAACCCAAGAATCAAGTTGATAAATGGTTGACATTGCTGCTCTCCAAAATATTGAAAAAAAAAAAAAATTTGATCTTGGCCTTCGGAAAGTAATTAGACATCCAGTTTAGCTCAGACCACACACAAAAAGATATTTGTTTTTTCTGACAAGCTCCTGCTTCGTTCCCCTTGAAGTTTTAACCTTCTCAATTAAAGCTTACATAGGAATAATGTAAGAGTTAAAAGAGAGAATTTTGACTCGGGTGATATTTTAAGATACAGAATTTTCACCTCTTACAGAATTTCTTACTGCTTATGTTTAGGATTATGGAATGGACAATAATAAATGTTCATACTCTTTCAGAATGTCCTTAAGCACGGTGCTCTTCCCAGCTCCCATCCCACCACCCATTAGGAGGAGGACTGGACTCCTATCGCTGTGTGCCACTGGAGCCATCACCTCTGTACATCGTGAATCATCATTTGATACCATTCCCATTGCTTTCAGCTCCTCTACTAATGTAGTGAACACTCTAGCCACCTTCAGGTTCTTGGTCACCCTCTCAAATCTTTGTTCCCTATACCAGGAAAAAAAAACAAGGATATTTGAATAATCAATTTCTGCAAAAAAAATATACTCGCATCAATAATAATTCGAATATATAACTTTGCTCTTTTTTTTTTTTGGCCAATTGGATATAACTGAATTGCCAAATAACTAAAACTACTTAGTGGTGACATGTGTAGGTAGAGAATTCATAAATAATTCATTTCAAATGAAAATTGTCTGCTAGTTCCATCTGCTCTTTCATTACTTTCATATGATCATAATTGCTTATTACATAATTTCATCATGCTTAATATAACAATTTCCCCGTAAAAGAAAGTCCAAAGCCAGACTCTAGTGGGTACGGTCCATAACAAAAACAGAAACTAAGACTGGGGAAAGCAAATGGTCTTGCATTATTACATCTTTCGAAGAATTAGAATACAGCTTCTTTTAGAGTTTTCATTTAAAAGAGGGAAAATACATGAAAAGTGGCTCTTTCGTTTTTGTGTGATATAAGCCTGATACATTTGTTTGAGCAGGGACTTAAATACTCAAAGACAGACAGACACATTCCATCGAATGAAGCCATTTGATTGAAGGCCAGGTACCTTTAAGATGGGGCAGCAACAGCTTTGGGGGAAATTCAATGATCGTGTCTTATTGTTTAGTTTCTCCCATGTCCAAATCTAGAATATAAACTTTCATATTATCTTCCATATGTGGTAACTGGATGCATAAAAAGACTAGGGTACAATATGGTTTAGAATGACATTGGAATGGTAGACTGTATTAAAACTTCTCTAATGTATTATCTTGTGTTAATATCCTTTTTGTTCACAATTCATTTCCAGTCATGCTAGCATTTTCAATCATATAAATAACAGTGATGATGATGATGGCCACCTTGTTGCTGCCATGAAAATTTGCTTGAGCTTCCTTTTGGGTTCAGGATCAGAACACATCACCTGAAATTATATAGTATGATAAGAAAAAAAATACATAAGAAAGATCCACAGATGCATTATAATACATAAAGTATGATGGATGATTGGAACATTTTTGTGTACTTGATAACCCCGTAAGTTAGATCTTGGATACCTGACTAATCATAAGATCAGCTTGGCTCCAATGAAATGCAAAGTAACTAAGAATGCATCTTTCAAACTCCTCCACAAGCTTCACAAAGAGCGAATCTGCATCCGGTTCAGTAGCAAAGAATGTATAAATATCGTCGTCACATCCCTCGTATTTCCTAATGTATTCGGAGGCCAATTTGCATAGCTGTGGACATTCTTTTCTATCTTTGAAACCCATTTGCCTTGCTGCAACCAAGGGAGGGACAGAATTAAAACAAGATTGAATATGTTGAGGGAGATGTTAATGTCTAAGAACGTTTGTGTTGTTGCTTTCATTGTGAGGGAGTAGTTTAATGCTTCGCATGTTGTATGATATTGCCCTGGAAATGGAAAAGGAAAAGGAAAAGCAAGCTTGGACAATAAAACTCGATTGAAAGGATGAAATCACATAATAATTACCTACATAATGGGGAAACCTTTCTAGCTTTTCAACTCGTCCTGAGTCTGATAATCTCAGGCGTGGAGAAAGTTTGTCACCCCATAGCTTTCGAAAACGATAATGCACTGCCACAACGATGATCAGTCCAATGGAAGAGGCTACAAAGATCTGTGAGAAGCTGGGTTTGGTGTAATAATCTGAAGAAAAACATTGAGAAGAATGAAATATTGTAATATATAGTTTCTCAACGAAGGGACATAAAAGTTGTTCGATTGAGGCTTACCTTTCTGCATGTCTCTTAGAAATCTAGGAATGATTATGGGGGGTTATAACGATTGTCCTGCTTTGTAGGCTGTAGCTGCATGTTAAACTCATAAATTTTGTTTGGAGATTTACTGATAAAAGTGACATGTAAATTCAGGAATTTTGCAGGAGAACAAGATCAAATGGTTACACGTGTAAATAGTGGATTATCTGCAAGACATAGTCAAATCACAAAAAGAGGACATTTTGTTTTAATTAAGGATATTTTATTAATGTTTAGACTTTTAATTTCATTACATTACATTTGTCATTTAGTATGGGCCGAGAGAGCCCAATATTGTGTGGGAGTTATAGAAAGCCCAAAACGAAACTTCGCAACTCTCCCCAAAGAAAGAAATGGTTATCAGAACTCTACCTTCTTCTTTTTCTTCTTCAGCTGCTTCAAGAATTTCTCCAAAAGGTAAACTTTCTTCTTTCTTCACCAACCAACATACACCCACTTCCTCAAATCCCAAAATCCAAACCCCACTTGAAACTTTCTTGAAAGTTACTTGTTGTAAGTCGGGTAATATCAATCTCAATGAAGCATTGCATTTCTTTCATCACATGCTCTCTTTGAAACCAACACCACCAATCTCATCATTCAACTATTTACTTGGTGCACTTTCTAGGAATAAGCATTATTCTACTGTGATTTCACTTTGCAAAACAATGAATTCAACTGGCTTGTTGCCTAATTTTATTACTTTAAACATTTTGCTGAATTGCTTTTCTAATTTGAATCGGGTTTGTGATGGTTTTGCGGTCCTGGGGATTATTTTGAGGAGAGGTTCTAGTCCCAATGCTGTCACTTTTACATCTTTGATTAAGGGGTTGTGTAAGGAGGATAGGATTGGTGAGGCGGTTGGGTTGTTTAACAAAATGGTCAAGCTGCGTTGTAGGCCTAATGTCATTACTTATGGGACTTTGATTAATGGCTTGTGTCGAACGGGCAATACGGGTGTTGCGCTCATGTTACATGAGGAAATGTTAAATGGTCAATTTGGTGTCAAGTGTGAGTCTAATGTGGTTTTGTATGGTACTATTATTGATGGGCTTTGTAAGGATGGGTTGGTAGACAAGGCGAAAAAACTTTTCTTGGAAATGAAGGGTAGGGGAATATGTCCGGACGTGGTCATTTATAGCTCTCTAATACATGGTTTTTCTTATGGGGGTAAATGGGAGGAGGCTAAAGGTTTGTTGAATGAGATGGTGGATCAAGGTGTCCGACCTAACTTGGTGACATTCAATGTGTTGATAGATGTGCTTTGCAAGGAGGGGAAGATGAAAGAAGCAAATGAGTTGTTAGAATTGATGGTTCAAAGAGGTGAGGTTCCTGACACGTTTACTTATAACACATTGATGGATGGGTTCTGTCTGGTAGGTAGGCTGGATGAGGCAAAGGGACTGTTTGATTCTCTGGCGAGCGAAGGATGTGAACCTGATGCTGTAAGTTACAATGTGTTGATCAATGGATATTGCAAGAAATGGAAGATAGAGGAAGCTATTAATTGTTATGAGAGGAATGATTCACAAGGGAGTTAGGCCAACGGTTATAACGTATAACGCCTTATTAACTGGCCTTTTTCAGGCAGGTAAGGTCAAGGATGCACAGAAGCTGTTCGGTGAGATGCAAGTTCATGATTTGGTACCAAATTCCAGTACATATAATATACTCTTGGATGGGCTTTGCAAGAATGAGTGCCTTCCAGAAGCAATGGAATTATTTAATACTTTAGAAAATATGAAGTCTGAGCCTAGCATTGAAATTTACAACTGTCTCATTGATGGGGTGTTTAAAGCAGAGAAACTTGAAGTTGCTTGGCAGATATTCCACAGATTGTTCGATAAAGGCCTGGCGCCAACTGTTGTAACGTATTCCATCATGATTCATGGGCTTTGTAAGAAAATGGATTTGGAAAAGGCAAATGATTTGTTTCAAGAAATGGAAGAAAAGGGTTGTGCTCCAAATGTAGTCACATACAATACACTTATGCGTGGTTTCTGCCAGAATAATGAGTTGCCAAAAGTAGTTGAACTTCTTCACAAAATGGTGGAGAGAAATGTGTCACCAGATGCCTCCACAGCTTCTATAGTAGTAGACTTACTTTCTAAGGATGAAAAATATCGCGAATGTTTGGATTGGCTTCCAACATTTCCTGCTCAGGATCTACGGAAAGATGAGTAATGAATGTTGAGTCAGTAGAGCGAGTTTCACAAAGCAAACCTGACTTCAAATTACCAGGGAAAAGGTTTAACCCTTAAACCACAAGTTACAAAATGTGAAGGCCCATTGCTGCCATTGTCCAAATGTCCAGTTTTGACTGTATAGGTAAAAAGTTTCAATGGTCTGGTCATTCTAATGAAGTTTGTGTGGGGGCATATCAAATTGATGACAGGGAGGATTGAAGTTGCATTCCATTAGTGGCTGCAATGCACATTGGAACCCGCCTCTCTCCTCTTGGCAACAGGTAGGAATCGAGAAGATTGCATAGAAAGACTGTGCCACACAATTTGTACAGGCATATGAATTTGGTATTTTCCACATGATCTACCACTATGAGATGGTGGTAATTGAAGCTGAGAGGAGAGGTCCACCTTAACATATCACTGGATCACAAAATTCACTTTTAAGATTACATTTTTTTTGGTGATTGATAAAAGGAACGGATCTATAGAGGTTGCCACTAACCACTGGATCTCCTGTAGCTTCATTGCCCACCAGAGGTCTGGGCTATGAGTCACTTGAGAATTGTATTAGAGGTATGAATTTTCTTTGTATTTTCTTCATCAAAAATTCCAAATTTGTTGTGACAGCTACATGTAGAGCTATATACAAAAATTGAAGATTATTTATGCAAGAATCCTTTGCTAGAATACCTTTCCTAGCCTTCTTCTGTTATATTTATTTTTATCTGTATTTCGTTTTGTGATAAGTAGTAGTCTTTCTTTCCTAGCCATGCTGATGGGTTATCTGGCTGCTGATCTGATACGCTTGCAAACCCATACAGTTCACCAAACCCATAATAGGGTTATGTTTTCAGTTAGAGCATCCGACCAACTTTATAGTCCATGATGTGTAAAATGTCTAAAATAACCAGGTATTGCCCATTCTGTTTGCCATACTTCATATGCTCCAATTTCATCTGCACTAAGTAGAGCTACTCACTCAAATCAATATATATAGTTCTAAAACTACAGAAGTGCTTTATGCCCCTATACCCTCCCACTTTATTCCAAATGTGTTTTACTGGAAGAACTAGAACTATATGTAATGATTTGAGTGAGTAGCCCTCAGTTAATTAGTATTGGAGTCTTCATAGCATGCAGATGATGTTATGATTCAAGCTGTAGGTTTGCAAGAAAAGTTGCTGAATTCTCGGGTTATATGCAATATGGTTTTATGCCATCACCTGCTCAAAAAAACCAATTAGAAGATTGGTTGCTGTTAGTGGAAGGAGTGTCCAAAGAACATGCTAGGGGAGTTCCTAGTGCAATCCTTCTTGAGCAGGATTGAGGTGTGCATTACTGTAATCAGGCTATTACGTGATTACAGTAATTGATGAATATGTTTGGGGTACTTAGAAGTGGTGCAAATATTAGATGAATTAATAATGTAATAGTTTGTGGCTAGACATTGCTATTGCGTGATAGAAAGTGTGAAGTGATGCCACTATAACTTGATGAAAGGACTGCACTTGTGCTAGTATGCATGTGCTTACACTTGTTCTGGTTGTAGATATTAATTAATGCAATGAGGTGACGGAGTCACCTCTGTTGTCGTGGCTTCCAGAGTGATTGCCTAAGGTAAAGAATTGCTGTGGATAAGCACAGCAGCAGTATTAGTAACCTTGTCTTTAGGTTGAGACAGGTGAAACTCATTCAAGAAATCACAACTTGAAATTGGGGAGCAACATGAGCTGGTTAATTAAACATGTTTATAGGAGAGCAGTCGTAATGAGCTCTGAGGAACTCCATTTTCTTGTGCTCAGATTTTATTCTCGCTAGAATTAGCATGTGCTTCAGTGCTTAAAATTCTAGGATTTGTTTTGGATACAACAACGACCAAGTTTTAGTTCTAAGTTTTGGAGTTGGTTGTAGATCTTCAACAGACTAATTTCATCTTAAACTATTCTTGATTTTTTTTGGATTATATATAAAAATTACACCAATATCAAATTTTTTGGCTCACAATATGGCCCAATGGGCAAACTTCTGTAACCATGAAGTTCCACTCCCATATCTCTTGGGTCTTTTGCCCTGAGATCAGAGCTTGATCATGTCCTTTTATTTTCTTCTTCTAAATAAAATTCTTCTCCTTAGTCCTTACTAAAAAAAAGAAGAAGTTAAAAGACCCAAAGAATATGCACTTCATGATTTTTTATGGTACTGCCTTCTCCACAATCAAAAGTGGAATCTGGATATTTAGACATTGCAGAAGCAGACAGCCGCACAGTTACAAGTAATTAATATATCTCTGGAACTGGAAGACAGCATTCTCCACAAATTTGGATGGACTTTGCCGACGAAAAGAGACTAGTTACAAAAGCTTCAGAGCCATTTGAACCTATCCTACTTTACCTAACTACCTATATTACTGGTCATGTATACCTCTCTCCATCTTACACTCCCTTTCCATTGAATTTTGATCCCACAAGCATTTTATAGACTTATTTCCCCGACATTTAGGATTTAAAGTTGTTCCAATAATGACTACATACATATGATATGTGTGTGTCTCAATCAGAGGCCATATGTATTGGACCCCACATTGGGCAGATTCTGAAATCAGTCCACCCTAGCTCCCAATCTAAGCTTGTGTTCTGTTCTGTGTGATGATTGTATTTGTTACCTAATTTTTGTGATATATATATATATATATATCTGTACAACACCTACCTCACATAACCCTAAATGGACTATTCTGACTTTCAGGGTAACTTAGATATACTCATGAATCAACCTATCATCTTCTATTAGTTAATTCCTGCTGTTCGTTTAACAAGTCAAATTGAAAGTTTCAAATATAGCACGTGATTTGATTTTGGTTAATTTATGACATGGACGCATATATAGGTCGGTTTCTGTCCTTGATTACTGTTTATCAAACCTACTTATCCAAAAGAGAAGGGAAGAAAACCAACCTCTTGACAAAATGTACACCCCTAGCTCCACAATGATGACAATATCATTCCCTCTTTTGCTCTGCTAAAGGATAACAGTATCACACATAAAAAGTGCTAATCAGACTGATTGGATTATTACAGTTGGATAACCACTCATTCAGATTATTTAGTTATATTAAATTTTTACGAAGATGAATTTGGTCATTTAGTTGAGTCTAGCTTTATGTAACTATGTTGGCAGAGACTTGATGATTGTGATGTCCAACAAAATCTGTCTTTGAATGGATTTTCATGTTTGTTGTTGAATGCTTTTCTAAGTATCATTGGTGGGTAAGTCAAAAAGTAACAAATTATATGATAATCCATTTATTACTTTCATATGCAACTGAAGGACACTTTACGTAATTTGATTTACCTTGGAAATTGCCCTTTATTTAGACTCGTGGTTTTATTCTTCCCTTGGAGTCTTTGACGGGTCTAATGACTTGAATGTGAAATAAATGCATCATTTTAGATACTTGAACATGTTTGTGTATGCAAGAATCATTTAATATTCTGTGAGTAATATTCACTTTTATTTCTCATATAAATGATGAATTCCATCATTATTTTTATCATTGGGATTCTTTGTATGTGAGGGCAAGGGGAATATTGCTTCTAAAGAAATAATTAGTTTTGGACTGTATGTGAAGAGAGAATTATGGGGTAGTTAGTGAAGAAAAAGTGGGTGTTTTGTTAATATATTTTGAGGGTGTTTTCATTTTAATCCCTACGTTTTATTTTAGTTTGGTTTTCGGATACAGGTTCATTTGAGTCCTTACCCTCCATATTTTCCTTTTTTTTTTTTATCTTCTCATCAAATATAACATATCTAAAATGAAACATTATAAAATATAAGGACCAAAATAAAAACACCCAAAAATATAAGGACTAAAGTGTATTTTTACCAAATAAATTTTGGTCTGAATTTGGTGTCAAGAAGATCAAAATAAGTTGTTTGGGCATGCACCATGAATGCATAAGATCTTTTAACAATAGCAATTGGCCTTTATTGATTTCTGTCAACCAAAGTAGGTGTGGCACCTCCGCACCTGCCTTGTTGCAGCGTGAAGGACTTTCAAAGTACGTATGTGGATAAAGCAAACTTTGCAGCTTATCGTTTATTGAATAAGATTCTACCAGTACATCATTTTTCACAATATGTAACCAACTGAAATGGCAATGATTAACCATAGTGTTTTTGTTTTCTGTTTCAAAAGTCTACAACTTATTTTTGTTTTCTCAATTTCCTCACGCTCGGAAAATTTGAGATTTCATAACAAAATCCACATCCAAATGAGATTTAAATTACATATTGCTTGGACTAATTATGCAACATTTACAAGGCTTGGTGATTTGGTATAGTGCACCTGCATCCACAGAAGGAGAGAAGAATATAAGGTTGCAATAATCTCATAATCTACAAAGCCCCCTGAAGGTGGTTCATTTTCTCCACAGTAAAATCTAACTTTGAGAAAGTTGACCACTAAGCACCAAACAAATACCGAATATCTCGATCGAGAGTTATATGGGAATATATGCACTGTGTGTATATAAATTTATTTTCATGTAAGTGTTTGCCACCGATTGAGACTTTCCATGACATAGTATTCTTTTATATGCTAATTAGAGAGGGTGTGTCCTGTACATGTGAGATGCGCATGATTAAAAAGTATAACATAGTCACATTTAAATGACAATAATACATATTATGTATAGTGGTGCAGGGCAGTAATTAATGTTTTAAGATTGAATGAAAGATGAGTTGAAGTTCATATATATGGACTCAAAGAAGAAGATAAGATGGTAACCCCAATCAATCTTATTAGACACTAAACCAGCGCTAACAATATTGATGCGGGGACAAGTAATCACAACATCAACATGGGTAGAATATAAAGCAGAGACAAGTTCCTATAATTGGTTGGCACTTGTCAGTGGCAGTGGCACCACCCCACCCCTCCTGTATTTCTTTCTATCAAAGCTAATTTCATCCCCAATCTCTATTATCCCTCCATGTCTTATCAATCCCCATAAAGAAACAAGTACTTTGATTCCAACTTTTCAACCTCACTTTCCACAAGCGAATTACTGCCATAAAGATAAAATCATCATTTCACCAACAGGCCGTATTCATATGTATTGTCCTATACCAGATGTGCATGTCCTATCTAGTTCTAGAATGCATTAATTTCTGTTTTCTTATATACCCTACTTTTTAATATTCTAATTACTTTTTATTTGTGTGTGTATGTGTATGCCATGGAGCTAGCTACAAATCCTTTGACATATGAGTATGACAAGCTCCAGCAAAGTGACCCACCTGAAATTATGAGCTTCACATGTAGATCTGTTCACATATATATGGTCGTTTTAGTTTTCTCATGTAGAAGTTGACCCACAAGAGTTATATCTGACCCACCTTGTAATAAAAGTAATGTCATGATGAATATGGAAGGAAAATTCAAAAGCTCACACTAATTAATTAGTTTCTCTCTATCTCGAAAGGATAAAAACTTGAAAGACATATATAACTTCTATTCTTTGTTCACCTCAGCAAGCAAACCCCATGAGCTAGGAAAAATCAACTGCATGTACAGCAAGTCCCACAAAATTTAAAATAATTAAACAAATAAAAAAGATAAAAGAAAGACCACAATATATATATATCTTACAGTCAGATGTTCACACTAGCTAATACAACCTTTTTGTTTTGTTCGTCAACAAATTAGGTGAAACACATGGAAAGAGTCTGAACATTAATTAATTAAATCTTACCTAGCTTCTGGTCGGTGCCTGCTCCGATTGCCAATTTCTGGCTTTGCTTACCTTTTACTTCGTTCATTGCCTTACGTCTCTACATCTATAGTTGATGATGATAAGAATGGGAGTAGTACCAAAAGAAATATATATATACTGTTCTTCATAACATAGATCTATAGAGAGGCATGCAAATAGAAGTTGTATTTGTTGAGGGGAATGAAGCCTGGTCCGAAATCATTCAGATCGTAGCTTGAGCTAGCTAGCTTTGCATGAATGATCTCGAACCAGACGACATTCCCCTCAACTTTTCATGATATATGAGAAAGATAAAGAAAGAGATCAAGAGAGAGAGAGAGAGAGCAGCTGCAGGGCCTAGATCGATTTGTTGATATGGCCATGCATTATTTTTCATGGGGTCCTTACTCCTTATATACGTAAGAATGAGAGGGGATTCATTCTGGGGTCACATGACACGGAGTCCACTTTCCACACTACCCCTAACTTGCTTTTCACACATAGCTATTATAATTTTATTATTACAATTTACAAATGCTTTTCCAATTAAAATCTTTTCTTTAAAGGGGTTCAATTATATATTAAAACGTACGTACTCTTCAAAATAATTTATGGCTTCTATTCATGCTACGTTTGATATATATATATATATTAGTACGTAATAGTAAGGTCAACCCAAATGCTAAATTTACACACCATGGAAAATCAAAATAATACCATTTCAATGTTACAATGGATTTCACTTTTTAAATCGCAACAATGTTACAAACACAACAAATTTTACAATTTTTTTTTCATAGTTAGTTGAGGTAGAACATTATGATTAATACAATATCAATTTTACTAATAACATTACTTTTATTAATTATACACATATCACAATTTCAGTTCAATAATTATGAAAAATATTGTGAAATTTGTTATGTTAAATAGATGGGTCTATTCATCAATTTAGGAGTAATTGCATTTCTAAAAACAAAACTAGCTTATAGTTTCTTATAATAGCAAGAACTTACAACCATAACCAGATATTAAAGTCTTCTTTTTTCAACTAGTTTTTGTTGTTGTTGTTGGGTAGAGATATATTATCTTTGAAACTGCACCCCAATTAGAGAGCCTTCATTAGTGGAGCTTATTAGTTTTTAGGGTCTGACTTCTTTTCAAGGATCTTGACCTTGTGTTTATTCTCAGCTCTCAAGTAAAGGATATGTCTTTTGCTTGCCACTAGGGTAAAGGGAAGGTGGGAGGAGGAGAACCTTCATCAATGATGGCATTTGCAGCTGTGATGCCAAGCTTAAATTCGAAGCTTAATACAGATTGGCCTGTTAAAGCTACAGCAGCACCAGCAAATTTCAAAAAGAAAAGTGAAATATAAAGTAGCTATCTACGTGCTTACTGACTTGTTAATTACCCTTAACTGGCTAGTTCAACATGAACAAATTTTTGTTATATACATAAATTGGTAAGGTACTTAGATCTGAATCCGGTTTACCAAAAAAAAAAAAAAAAAAGTATTGACTTGATGGTAAAAAACAATCATTTTGAAAAGAGCGTCATAAGTTTTAAATTCTATCATATATAAAACAGAATAAGTAATATTTATCTTTTTTTTGTGTGGCTAAATTCCGTAAAATTAATCACCACATGCTAAAGATACAGAGAAATATATGTACAAGATTTCTTTGATAATATAGGGACATCAATAAATTCCAGTAATATTGAAATAAAGACTTTGTCCTCGAGATTAAACTTTATTAAATCCAAATACTTTAGCTTTAGATTTTCAGATTCATTAATTATTTATTCTGAGAGGCCAATTTCCATGAGATTTTTCTTTGAGAGATTTCTATATCAATCTATTTTATGAGATTTACAATCCGATGAAGTATGAATTTTGCACATCTGATTATAGGCACCAGTTTCACAATTAACAGTGATGTATATTTACCAAAACGTGTCTTAATCTAGCAGTACTAGGGATGGTGTGGATTAGATAAGACTAGACAAGTTAGCACAATTATGAATTGAGATCCAGCTAAGGAAAATCTGTACCATCACATTTCTGTGGACACTAGTCCTCGTGGATTTCCACCATGAAATTCAATATCAACAAGAAAAGTGAAAGAACATGTCAGCAACAGCGCGTAATACGGCCAAATCATATGCTTGGCCCAGAAATCTATATATTCCGAAGGAAAACATTCACAGCAAAAAAAGAAAAAAAGAAAAAAAAGAAGAAGTTGTTATTGGAAAATTTCTAGTCAAAATTAGCTTTTTGAGCCCCTGTGCTGTTTGGAAATGCTGGAGAATAAAGCTCTTATGATATTACTTCCAACAACAATCGATAAATTTATCACCAATCAAACTATACACAAAAAGCAAATGGAATCATGACCTATGTGCACATTCAAGACATTATAGTATAGAATTAGCCTAAAAGTCAAAGCACCTTTTCGAATAGCATTCTGTTTCCACATTTCAAGCATGTTCTCCTCAAAAAAGTGTTGTCTTTTTTGTTTGTTTGGTAGAGCCGTAGAGGTGTATAATTTCAAAATTACTTACAAAGAAAAAAGGTGTATAATTGAAAACACTTGTGTAAAGGACGGTACCTGTCAATCTCCAATAGGCATCTTCTTCTTTTTGTTCGTAGAACTACTTCGATCCTGTGGTTAGGGGTACCGTAATAACATGCAGCCCAATATATTCTATCATAATTTTCGGACAAAGAAAATCTACCCTAATAAAATACGTCTTGATGGGGGTGGCCCCTAATCCCTATGCATATAATAGAGCTTTAGTTCTCTTCAACCATATCATTACAGGATGAAAATAAATAACAATCAATTATCTAAAAACAAGAACCAAAACGTTAAAGTAATATATATATATATTTGCTAAGTAATACACGACATAACTGTGGCTTCATAGTTTCATGGAAAAAAGAAATCTTGGAAAATAATGTGACATTTGATATAGGTGAGATGTGTCAA
The DNA here is from genome assembly GCA_907173295.1 of Fagus sylvatica. Taxonomy (NCBI): domain Eukaryota; kingdom Viridiplantae; phylum Streptophyta; class Magnoliopsida; order Fagales; family Fagaceae; genus Fagus; species Fagus sylvatica. The sequence goes on from OU015771.1 coordinate 32,186,036, forward strand.
ATTGATTAGGACATTGATATGATTAATACCAAAGTATTTGCATAGTACTTCAGGCTGTATGGGACATAGACAACCCTCCTATCTCCCTGGAAAGCATACAAATATATATATTTTTTAAAAGAAACAAAGTTCTAAGATTAACAAGCTGATTTCGTGCAAAAGTTGTAGTAGGATATATAGGATGATTTCTCTTGAACCACTTCCCATAGTTTCTCTTTTTCCTGTCCCTGACCTCAGTCCTTCATCATCCTATGCATCATTTAAGCGAATACCTTGTTTATTTTGTATTTATGCATAATATGTTTTTTTTAATAAGATTAAATTCTCCTAAAGATATTATGATCTAAGAGGCTCAATTCATTGTAAACTTATGTGATTGTGCTTATATATTGAAAAAAATAATATTCATAATCCCACTTGTGCAAATTAGTTTAGAGATAGCTACTACATATGTACTCTACATTGAAGTCCATTGTATGTAGTTGTTCAAGACTTTATTGTCATAGATGTGGACTGTCATGTTAAACTACGTTAATTATATTTCCATTTTTTCTCTCTCTATTTTTTTTTTCTATCACTCGCAATCCCAACAACAATTCTAATAATTTTATTGAGAAGAAACCCCACAGGAGAGCATCCATCTCCTTCTCCATGGCCTTAGACCAAAAGGGAGAGAGAAGCATAGAGATGGGGATAAATATCAACAAAGTTACTGGAGGAGGCCAAGCAGCAGTGGTACATATTGGACTGAGGGTTTTACTAAAAACTAGTAACTTATACTACTATATATGTACTTTTAATAATATTTATATATATATATATATAAAAAAAAAAAAGTACTGTTATTTATGGAGTATTACACACACCACCACACACCTTACCTAAAGAGCGCAAGTCCTTATTATTCTAAACAAACAAACCTGGAGAAAATGACAACTACAAACAAACATATGATACATTATCATTGTTGTCATAGATATCATTCTTATTGGTGATGCTGCACTCTAAAAATGGAAAAGTTACATGACTACTGGTACTGGACCGTAAAATCCATACTATCTGCTCAGACTTTTCAAGAAAAGGGGGCTACATGTTTTAACTTTGATCTATTCAGCCATTCTTATTGTCAAATAATTAGTATTACTTAATTACTCCTTGGTCCTTTGCCTTGGAGGCTTGGAGCTAGTGTAAGTACTAGTTATATATAACAAGTAAAGTTTTGAATTTGTCACTTTTGTTGGCTAGAACTACAAAACATGCATGTTTTTAATCTGATTGATCAATGCGAGAAATGAGTTCAAACTCCCAGTGTACGTTTAATTAATCTTTATATATTGGAACAGAAGCTATATGACTTAATAGATTTCAAGGACATTTTGTTCTTAACTTCACACTTCCCTAAGAAATATAGTTCCTTTTCCAGTTACAGTAACACCAAAGTCTTACTAAGTTGGCGCTTCAGTACACAACTGATCTCATTAGTTACATTTTGAGGTTTTGACCTTAACTTCACTTTGATTGGATTCCTAAGAACTAATCTAGGCACTATATATGTATAAGAATGGAAAAATTCAGCAAATTGCTAATGACCAAAAAAAAAAAAAAAAAAAAATTGCTATGAACGGACTGTTGGTAATCAGGATAAAGCAATGCATAGCACACCGAAAGAGGAGACTTTCCAGTGTCTGCTAACTTTAACAACCAAACATATAGAAATTGCTGTGTTAATTATTTGACTTGCAAATATAGAAATTTCTTCACCTAAAAGTGACTTCAAATTTCAACTTCTTGTGAAATTCAGCGTATTGCCGACCTATAGCTAGATATAGATATTAAAATAAAATAAAAAAAAGGCTAAAGAAGACTTCAAACTCGTGCTTGTTAATAAGATCTTTGACAGTACATGTTCATAAAGCATTATAATGCATAACTAGGATTATTGATTATTGATGTAGGAGTTGATTCAAATACATTTCGAGGATAAATTGCAATGAGAATTGAGATAGATTGGCTTCGGAGATCGTGAATAGGAAATATTTCAATCGTTAAAATTGAGAGGCTGTAACTGTATCATAGACGTGACATTACATGGGATAAAAGGGAAATTGTATTTTCCCCCTTTAACTATTGCGTCCATCTCAATTTCCCCTTTTTTCTATAAAACTGAGCAATGTCCTCCTTTATGTATTGAAAATATGCAAATATCTCCCATTGTCTAATTTTATATTAAATTCCAACAAAATTAATGAAATGCTTTTATGTATTTTGTCAATTTCTAGTCATAATACTCAAAATCTATCATTATATATTAATATACTATAAAAATATTCTATTATTTTGGCTTGAATTTAACATAAAATTAGACTGTGGAGGCGATTTGCATATTTTCAATACATAAAGGGGGACATCGCTCGGTTTTATAGATAAAGGGGGAAATTGAGATGACACAATAATTAAAAGGAGAAAATTGCAATTTGCCTAGGATAAATATCTGAATCAAAACTGAATGCATTAGCTAGTTAATTTGGTTCGGTTTCAGCGTTGGGCTAGCTTCTCACAAAACAAAAGAATTGGACAAGCCCGTTGAAGCTAAATGTCCACTACCATTTAATTTTCTAAAGCCCTCAAAAGGAATAGCGAGAAATCATTTTTTTCTGACTTACCAATATCCATGCATTTTTTAGCAAGTTTGACCTCCATGTTTTTGCCTTTTATTTATTTTGTATAACGTCACACCACTACATCTACATTGTATTCAGCTCTTGTTATAGTCAGGCCAAAGACTTTTTTCTCCACGACCAACTGTGCTCTCTTAAATCGATTCAATTTTTTTTTTTTTGAAACTTTTAATCTCAATTTGTCTTGCATGGTATCTCCATCTATAAATTTCCTTACTATTATTACTATTTTGTTTTTACCATGAAATCTCAATCGGATAAGATCCTATTGATAAAAGCATGACTTTTCTATTTATTTTTTACTAATGAGTTATGACATAAGCGGAAAGCCACGTAAAACATAATATGTTTATTTCAATACAATAAGGGCCCTAAAATAACTTTTGAATACACAAATAGTTTCTTGAATCCAAAAGTAGAATTTTCAAAATTCATCAAGACAAAAACACTTTGAGAATATTATTGATCAGATTCTGAATTTCCACAAGGCTAGAAACACCATATAAATAATGGATAAATCCTAGGATGTCTAAGAGACCTTTGGAAAATCCTAAAAAAACACCTTAATAATTCGTGTTAAGACTCCGTTTGTTTTGCTGTAAAATATTTTCAGATTTGCGGGTGTTTGTTTCACTATAAAATGCCGATCAAACTACAAATAATTTCCGTTGATTGGAAAATCATGTGTAAAAATTAGGAAAACGGTTTACGCCCAAAAAATTTGTAAACTGTTTTCCAAAATTTGCAGCCTCCCACCCTTCCCCCTTTCCTGCTCTCTCTCTCTCTTTCTTGCACATTGCATAGCACCATTCCCCCCCCCGTGGCGCCGATCTCGAACAGCAGCCCCACCCCGATGATCTCGAACAGCAGCCCCCCCTCAGCGCCGATCTCGAACAGAACCCACCCCCCTCACGCCGATCTCGCACCACAGCACCACGGCTTCGCACCGCCCCGATCTCGCACCGCAGCACCATAGCTTTGCATCGCGCTGATCTCGGACCGCAACACCACAGCTTCGCGGATCTCTCTCATCAAGCGGTGACCCATTGGTTTTTGTTGGGATTTGGGTGGGTTTGGGTGGCTGGCAGTGGTGGGTTGCGGGGTGGATTTCGGGGTGGGTTGCGGTGGCTGGCAGTGGTGGTTCCCATTTTTGGTGGATTCCGGTGGTTTTGGATGTGGGTTTTTTGTTGTTGTTTTGTTTTACGTTGCTCCAAACACATAATGTAGAATATTTTCCGGAGCATTTTCTTAGAACGCAAACAAACACAGAAAAAAAATTTATTTTCCCTGAAATCATTTGCATTTGAAAATATTTTACAATGTAAAATGTTTTACATCGAAACAAACAGAGCCTAAGTATCAAAATGTAGGAAAAATATGAAAAATCACCAAAGAGGAAAAATTGAGAAATTTGCAAAATCAAATCCTATGAATTGTAGGAGATGTCCAAAGATAGATGAGTTTATTTTGAATTTTAAATTGAAAATTAGCATAAATAGCAAAATTGACCAAACGAAGGAATATGCCCAAAAAGCAACCTAGGTCATAGTCATAAGGCTACGAGTTTTAATCCTCACGATAATCCCTTTAGGTCACCAAGTTTCATGTGATTCCGTCATTTTCTCTTATGATTTGTACTAATACTTTTCTTCTAAACTTCTTACGTGTTGATTTTTGACAGTTTCTATGTTCAAGAAAAGTCTATGTTATCCGTGCTACATCAACTTATAAGTGCATAAGGTAAGTTGGGAGTTAGAAACTCCTTGAGTACTAGGAAGTGGGTTTTGAATAAATCAAGAAATTATTGAGGCAAGTTACATATATATAGCAAAAGTGAAGGAGTAATACAAAATCTTACTTTTGGTTTAACCTATTCCCTCCCTTTTATTTTCAGTCTCCATTTCACATATATCTCTCTCTCCAGTCTCCGCCAAAGATTTCACAAACCGACCTCTCTGTAAGTAAATGCAATCTCAAACTCACTGTTACATAAGAATGACACTCTTTTATTTCCTATTTTCTTAAAATTTTATTTAGGGTTTCATATGTATGAATAAAATGTGTATTTTGGATTTGTTTGTTAATGATTATTCTATAATGAAGTTTGTGGAGAACAGAACGGAAAACTGTTAAATGGGTTGCGAAACTTTAAATGAGAAACAAGAATGTGACATCGATTCAAAAGCAAAAGGAGTTGAAGAAAATAAGTGGCCTGGATGGCCTGGAGAGAATGTGTTCAGGATGTTGGTTCCTGTACACAAGGTTGGTGGTATTATTGGTCGCAAGGGAGAATTTATTAAGAAAATCACTCAGGAGACTAAGGCTCGGATTCAAATTCTTCATGCTCCTCCTGGCCCTGGGACATTAGAAAGAGCAGTGAGTTGCTTTCATTTTTTAATAGATTAATTGTTAGCTTGTCATACCCTGAATTTCTTGTTTCTCTTTGTATATTTCTATTGTTTTTGTTTCAGTTATGACTTATATTATTGCTTTTAAGGAATTGCCTACAATCAAGATCAACAAATGGACCAACTATCTTGTTACTCTAAATTCCAGCAAGTAATTAACAACAGATGAAGAGCATTGGCTAAAATAAAATATGTTAACTCCAATATTTTAAAACTAAATAGTTGTTAACAATAAAAGACAATAGGATGAAGATGAAGTAAATTGGAAGGTGAAATAGAATTAACAGAGACTAAAATATGGAACCAAAGAAAAAGTGTCTTTTGTCACAATAACCAAAATGAACGTGTGCAGGTTCTTTGCAAATCCAAAGCAACAATTCAGTGACCAAAGTGGCTTCAAACTAGAAGAACCAAAGATCCAGGTTGCAGGGATCTGTTCTGAGCATTACAAGTGCTGAAAGTTCTTATTGACTTAACAATCCGGATTACATTGTGTGGAGTTTGGCATCTTGAAGCTTTCTCTGTATCTGGTAACTACAGAACTTGGCCGACTCGTGTCTTGCCAGACATTGTTAAACTCTGTACCAGGAAACACTTAAATTGTCATCAGTATGATGCAGTATTACTAAAAAGGATTCTCAAATTTGTTCCACTTTAATAAGCACAAACTACATCGAAGCATGAAAATATAGGTTGTTAAAACCTTTACTGAAGTCTAGAAATGTGAGATATCTCTTGATCAATTCTACTACTGGAGTGGCTTAAAAAATAATTAACTCCTGAATAGAATAAAGACCATCATTTGGAAATTATAAGTTCAACCAAAATATAACATGTATAAAATGTGTACAGAGACATGTGAATCCTAAAATGCTTATACTCAAAACTCATATTCTCATCATGGCTTAATATGTATACATCACCACTTCATGATTTTTGGGGCTTGTTTTCTCACCACCACATCAAAAACCTTGAAGTTGATAAGGAAGTTGGTTTCTTGCTAGGAAAAGAAGCCATTGGTTTGGAAGACAAGTATTTGCATGGTTTTTAGTGATTGTTATGTTGTAGTTTCTCCTTTTTATTGTCCCCCGTGGACTACCTTCAAATTGTTTTCTTCAAGACCCTTGGATGTGTCTTCTTAGTAACAGTTTCAAATTTTCAGGACCATGGAAATTTGTTCATACATATATTGAAAAGACATTTTTCATGTTGATATGAATTGTATGGATGAATAGATGGGCCAGGAATGGAATTGAACACTTCTTTCCAAGTGCTATAATACTGATGATTAATTGTGTTATTGTAAGAAGCTAATTGTGTGTTTGAATGGGTTAAAAGGTTCACAAAAGGTGGAATAAATTTGGGTTTTTTTTATCTTTCTTGCATGAATTGATATAAGAGTCCACCACTGGGTAGTTTTATGATATGAATCATGGTATGATGATGTTGCTAACTTTCCTGTTTGGTTCTCTGGCCTTTTTGTAAGGTGATGGTTTCTGCTAAAGAAGAGCTGGATCTCCCTGTTTCTCCTGCCATGGATGCTTTAATGAGAGTTCATAAACGAATTATTGATGTAGACACCGATTCTGCTCCTGCTACATCTGGTGCAGTGGGCACAGTTATCACGAGGATTCTAGTGGCAGATACTCAGGCAGGAAGTCTAATTGGGAAGCAGGGTTCAACTGTAAAGTCCATTCAAGATGCTTCAAATTGTACAATTCGGGTTCTCAGTGCTGGTATTCTTGAAAAATAATATGTTCCATATTAGAATGTTGGATTTTTTTTTCGTCACCCCCCCCCCCCCCCCCCCCAAGGTTTTACTATCATTTTATACATCTTGTTACTTTTAATCTAGCACTGTGACCCTTTGCGTTGGCTTTGAGTACTATTTTCCACTTGCCCTTTAGCCATGTTCCTTGTCATTACTATTTTCCACATATCAGACAATGTAGTTACATATTTTGAGTTGAGCCTTGCATTTGTTTTCTTAGTTTTTCTGCATGGCCTGAAATATGAGAGACTATTTATTACATTGTTTATTGTTTTTGAATGTGAAACCTATCACAGAAAGGCTGCTTTAATATTCTGAATATTGTAGTAATTTACTGCAGAACACCTGCCAAATTTTGTGCTGCAAGATGATAGTGTTGTTGAGGTACAAGGGGAACCTGCTGGTGTGCATAAAGCAGTCGAACTGATTTTAAATCATCTTCGGAAATTCTTGGTTGACCGCAGTATTGTTGGAGTATTTGAAATGCAAGTAAGTTTGCTTGTTTGTATGATTTAGGATTGGTAATCATTGTGATTTCTATTCCCATGCACTGTTGTTTATATACCGGTTGACTGGCTCACTTGCACCACTCCAGTCAAGGTTAACATCGGTTTGGATTAGTTTTCCATAAATGGAACAAGTACTAGAAGGATGTAGGTCCCTGGGCTTAAGACTAAGGGTAGAATGCTACATGCTCAAAACCTCCACCCTATTTTCTTAAATTTGAAAGACATAAAGTAGGGAAATTGAAATCTTAGTTGACTTTCCTGTTTGAAATGTTTTTGACTGATCTTTTTTTCTTTTTTTTCTTTTATTTATTTATTTATGAATAAATGATCTTTTCATATATAAGCATGTAACGTTTCGAACTTTTCCTGAGTTTAAATGTGCGCTAAAATTTGTTTCCTTTATATTTTGACTCATATTTCTTGGGAAGGATTTGAGAGGATTTTTTCTTTCTTTTATTTTCTCAGTTTAAATTCATATGTCTAGGATCACTCAATTTTGTTAACTATTTGTTTAGATGAAGAGCCTCATTATTTGTCTTGTGCCAATATTGGATAAGTATAATATGTATAGTTGTTGTTATTGGTCAGATGCAAATGCCAAAAGTTCAAGCAAACCAGAACATTCCCCCACACCAGTCCTGGGGCCCTCAAGGTTTTCCAATTAATGCTGGTGCCGGACCTGGTTTTGCAACTAATCCTCAATATATGCAGCATCCACGTCAATATGACAATTATTACTCGCCTGCTGAAATGCCACCTCTGGACAATCAGCATCGGCAGGGTCCTATGTATGGCAGGGATGCTTCTGTGGGAGCTCATTTATCAAGTGTGCAGCCGCAACAGCTAGTGGCCACGAAGGTGCTTTCTTCTTGCTTTGATCTTGACTATATTTAGTAAAATATGAGAAAACCTCTAATGGGGTTGCAGTAAAGTTATGGAAACTAAGATATTCTTTCTGTAGGACTCTAATCAATTAAGTCCTGTGTTATACTTTATTGCTTTGAAAGTATTTTCCTAGTTAAAGAAATGTTTCATATAGACCTGGTGTTGATGCTAGAGGGCTAAAATTATTTGAAGCTTCATTGTGCCACTATTGATATCAGGTTTGGTTGAAAAATAAAATCATTGGTAGTTTCTGTAACTTCATATGTTGTTTAGCTTGAATAGTAAAAAAAATTATTCATGCTTTTCTTCTACAAACTGGACCTGGTGTCCTTTGAAGCTTCAACACTCTTGAATAGGGGTCTGCGCCGCTGATGTTGACACTAGAGGGTTGTTTGAAGCTTTATTGTGCCAGAATATCTTTTATACTTTTGTAGCTCAAGTATTTTCATACTTTTCGCTGAGGAAACTGCTTTATTGGTCTCACTGCTGTGAAATGAACATTGTATTTTATGATGTCAGTTAATTCATATGCAAGTGGCAGTTGAATGTAATGTTAAAATTGTTAAGGAAGGTGTTCCTAATTAGAGAATTTTTGCAATAATATTGATCACAGTAAATTGTGCAAGTGGAAACTGCTCTTTTTCATTTGGATATTGTTGTCCTTAAAAGTTAAAACCCAGAAGGAGAAAACAAAGAGGATGAGAGAATGTGGCACTTTGGTGAGGGCTAGGCTTATTCTGTCACAGAATTATTTCTGATATTCTGCTGTTTACTTTTTGCTTTGTAGGTTACACACCACATGCAAATACCTCTATTATATGCAGATGCTGTAATTGGGATATCTGGTGCTAATATAAGCTACATACGTCGTGTCAGTGGGGCGACTATTGCAATACAGGAAACAATGGGTGTACCCGAGGAGATGACTATCGAAATAAATGGATCTGCTTCACAAGTTCAAACAGCTGAACAGTTAATACAGGTATTCTAATTCCTGTGATTTTCATGTGTGCAATATTTTCCTTTATTCTCTTGTTGCCTCTGGTTTGATTTGCATTTGTTTTTTTGTTCGCTTGTTTTGAATCTTATTAGTTTATAATGCTTATGTATGTATTACATATGTTGTACTTTCAAAATTATACCCAGCATTGGATTATTGCCATCAAAGCTGTAGTGTATTTGTTTCTGTATTTCAGGTCTGTGTTTTATTTGTTTTCCTGAATATGTAATTTGTAATTTAACATGGCAGCTGAAGTGGGGGCTTTCAAAAATCATCCCTGAGTGCATAAAGCACAATACGAATGTTTACTTATCAAAAAAAAAAAAAAAAAATTAAGCACAATACGAATATAATGAGAACTACTGAAACCTTGCATTATCATTCATAGATACTTTTTCTAGTGACGACCATGTAAAACTAAGGTAGCATTACTCGCCACTGCAGCACTTTTTATTTATGTAAATAACCCCTTCCTCTTTGCATGATGCAGAATTTCATGGCTGAAGCTGCAAGCTCTACACATACACAGAACCCAGCTGGGGGATCCATCAGCCAGGGTTATAATGCTTATCCATCTTATGGTCCTTCCTATGCATCTCCACTGCTCACCACTGCTGGACACACAGGCCATGCACCTGCGCCAGACTATGGTTTGGTGTATGGCAATAATTTTGGATATTGAGAAGCTGACATAATTTTGTAGGGCTGGGCTCAGCATTTGGCAAACATTACGTTCTGTACTGTATCAACTGGAAAATACCAGATAATTTGATATGTTGATGTTCTGATTCTTCTGAATTTGGGGACATTTTGTTTTTCATTATCTTATTAGCAGTGGCACTGGGCTTTTTAGCTTCGTGCACTTTCCCTCGAATTATTATTGCTACTTCGGTCTTTCTTATCTGGCCTGTTGCTACTGGTACTAAATTTTGTAGATTATTAAGGGTACTTTAAGTCTGGAACACATTCAACGCTGCAGTAGTAATGCTTGCGTTTTTTTTTTTTTTTTTTAATATGACTTGGGAGAAAAGATGGTCAAACAGCTGAAGAGAATGTTAATTTTTGCTTACTGACACAATTTTCTGGACAAACCATTTTTTTTTTTTTTTTTATATGACTTGGGAGGTGGGAACTCGTCAAGGTAAGGGTCCTTTGGACCTACTTCGGTTACATGTATTGGTCACACGGAAGTTTCTTGACAGTTTTAGTCAAGGTGACTCATGTAGAGATTGAGCCACGGTTGCCTAGTCAGGCCAAGAGCTCTGCATCCCTGCCAACTAACTAGACCAGCACTCAGGTGGTTCAACTGAAAGAAGCTTTAAGTAGTTAGACTATGATTTTTTTTTTTTTTTTTTTTTTTTTTTTTTTCACAATATTAACGTGATCTTCTTTTGACACCACAATTTGATGCATTTCTTGAGGTGTTGGTATGTCATGTGATGGAATATTTTTTCAAACCTTCGAGATTTGAGTATGTTTCATTTAAACATTGATGATTTGTAGTTGTGTTGGTATATCTTTGGTGGTACTTATTTTTACAATGACTGGATTGGATAGAAATCACCAGTTCAACAACCTCAACATTGCACCAAAATCCAAAGCTCAAAGGTTCATTGCGTACCATGAAAATCAATAAAGTCCGATGACTTAAATCATTCAGCTGGTAACATGGGTGGAAAAATAAGGAAACCATTTAAACGGATTTATTTTTTATTTTTTTTTTAAATAATCATGTTTGTATGAACAATGCAACATTCCAAGACATAAAAAGAACTAATAAAAGCCGGCATTTGAATCCTGCAACATTGAAGTGGACCTCCGAACCTATTTCTAAACTGAAATCTCATCTAAAGAAGCCTATGAATAAAAGTAAATAACATCTCTAAAAACTGAAGCAGCTAATAATCAAAACTAGAGAAAATATCCAAATGGACTAGATTTTCTTTACAGAGTATAATAACAGTGTCTATATAGGTGCTGAACATGTTGTTCGAAAGTGCCCAGTCTGATTGCAGCGGCTGCAATGCACAACCCGTTTCACACGACCACTGTCTTCTGCACGAACTCGCCTTTTCCTTGGTCGTCCAGGTGGCTTAAGTGATTTTGGAGGATTAATGATAACCTCAAAATCTTTATTATCGTCATTCTGAAATACCACCAACATCTCCTTCCAAAGAGTTTTATCTGGAATTGGGTGTATTGTTTGTGAATATGCCTTGCGATAATTTGCCACAGTAAAACAACTTTCAGTAAACCGATGAACATTCTGCCTGCAAGAGAGAAGAGCTGCCACAGCATGAGCACAGGGCAGCCCACAAAGCTGCCATCCATTACATGAACAGCAACGGGTACGGATGTCCACTATATGTGAGCCTTCATGGGATATGACTTCAAATTCAGCATCATTTGCTCGAAGCACTTGATAGTTATGAGCACGCTCAATAGCCTCTGACACACGCCTTTCGGCAGAAGGAACAAGTATACTTGTCCACCGCATGCTTGCTTCACGACGCTCATTGAACCAAGTCATTAGCTGCCGACGGATATACTCCATCATTTGAATAATTGGAAGACCAGAAGCTTCAACTATCCAGGTTGTCCAGTATTCAGCTATATTAGCTGTGAGATGCCCAAACCTTCTTCCCTCAAAATACGCTGTGGCCCACAAGCGAGATGGAATTCGTCGAATCCAATAGGCAGCATCCTGTGATATCTCTTCAATCTCAAGGATTTTTGCTTCATGTTCAATGACAGTGAGAGCATAAGCAGCCTCCCAAAGAAGGTTGATGAGAATGGTACTGTTGAATTCTTTCCGGAAACTGTCACTAAGATGATGCATGCAAAACCCATGAAAAGCAGTTGGGAAGTTTGCTTCTACTCCATCCACAATTCCTTTCTGCCTATCAGACAAAATTGTAAGCCTTGGCATGTTCTCTGCATTAATTTCAAGCAGGTTATGCAGCTCTGAAAGGAACCACATCCAGTTATCATCATTTTCCTCATCAACCACCCCAAATGCTAAAGGAAACAAAGCACCATCTCCGTCAAAACCAGTGGCAAAAAGCAAGGTCCCAAGGTACTTGCTTTTCAGAGGAGTCCTATCAAGCCCTATAAGAGGCCGGCATGCATTTAGAAAACCATAAATTGATGCTTGAAAGGAGATAAATAGGCGTTGGAAACAGTTGTCAACAGGATTTCCATACACAAACGCAATACTTCCTGGATTTGTCCTTCTGATCTGTTCACAATACTGTGGAAGCAGACGATAATCTTCCTCAAATGACCCACGAACTGCAGCCATGATTCGCTCCTTTCCCCTCCATGCTTGCTTATATGATAATGCAATACCATGGACCCGGTGAATCTCTTCTAATATCTCCTTGGGTTTGCAATTAGGATTTTCCCTCAGGCGCTGTTCCACAGACTCTGCAACCCATTGGACTGAGGCTTGTTGGTGACCAAGATGAGTAATTCCACCACAGGTATGTGGCTCATGGATGGTCCTAATTGTGAAGGTAGGAACACCAGGAAGCTTTGCAGCATGAATTCGCCAAGGGCATCCCTCACTTGCACATTTGGCAGTGAAACGAGTCTTGTCAGACTTGATTGTCTGCATCTCAAAGTGAACGGCAATGGCTGCATCCCTCAGTGCCCTTCGGCAGCTATGGACATCAGGAAACTCTTGCCCAACAATCAAGTTGTGGTTAGGATCAACTAGGGCTCGGGACTGAAGGACAGGAAGACTCATTATCAGGGACTGCTGAACCGTCATATCTGAAACGGATACAATACCCATCTCCTGATTCTGGTCTACAGCTAGATCTAAGCACTCATGAAGATCATCGTTCTCTACAACAGCCAATTCATGATTATCGGAAAAACCTAAGTCATGATTCTCAATAGTAAGGGCTAATTCATTGTCATGGTTGTCAACATCAGCATGTTCTTGACCAGCCTCGGAATTTTTATCTCTATCCAACTCTAAACCATTTTCTTCAAGATTCCCAACATGTGTATGTTCAAGAGCCATTTCATGTTCATTTGTTCGACCAAGAGCTAGTCCATGATCATGGGCATGTCCTAAATCCAAATCATGGTCATGGCTGTGCCCTAAATCCAAATCATGGTCATGGCTGTGCCCTAAATCCAAATCATGGTCTTGGGTTTGCCCCAATCCTAAAGTATGAACAGGACCTAGAATCAAATTGTGATTATGCCCTAGTTCCAAATGTTGATCTGGCATCAATGATAAATCCCGATTTTGCCCAAGAATCAAGTCATTGTTTGCCATAACAAATTGAATGGTTAGCTATAGAGACAAACCCTATCAGTCAAATCAAAAGCTCAGCTTCCAATTAGACCCGTTCATAAAACAAATACTTGTAAATCAAAACCCTTCCTTTTTCCTTTGACACTGGGCACTAGCACAAGAGCATTACCTGAGCTATACTCTCAACTTGCTTGTTGTCTGTGCTATCCACCCAAGTTTTCCTCCAAAATTTGTAGAAACTAAGCTGAATGAACTGAGAAATTGAAAGCTAATATTAGTAAACAAAAATTCATACATGAATGCTATCACTAGAATCTAGGTGTTGCTTTTAAAAAATAATAATAATAAAAAATTGGGGATAATCAAAATAGCATATATAGAGTCAGAATTTGATTACACAGCCCAAGTGAGCCTAATTGAATTACACAAGTGTTGAATTAGTTTTACATATAATATAATTGGGGTGAGTTAAGTTATTATTATTCCTCATTTGATTGTTTCTTGGGAGACCAAACGCAATTCTTTTGTTTCCTTAGTTTTCTCGAAAACGAAACATTAAAAGAAAAAAAAAAACAAATGAAAAAGAGAGCAATGAGAACTCACGTATAAATTAACGATCTCCCCAGAAACAAGCTCTAAGAGAACCTGCAAAATAAAATAAATTAATCATTAATAATAATAAAGACAAAGTTTAATAATTAGGGTTTAAGAAATTGAAAGGAGAAAAAAGAAAAGCCCAAAACTAAAAGGGCATTGAAATGAAGTTTGGCGCGGAGGAGTGTAAAAAAAAAAAAACAAAAAACAAAAAACAAAAACAAAAAGAGGGAAAACCTGAAACTGAAAGGAGTTGAAGGGCAGAGAAGTGGAAGTCGAAGACTCTGATTTTCGGAGGGGCAAAAGGGTAGCCGCTCTACTTTCAACCATCAACGATAGGGTTTTCCATTTTTGAGGGTATTTAGGTCATACTCCCCTCCTTTCCCTTCCCCTCTTTTTTCCACTATTCCTATTTTACCCCTCATTACTTCACTACTCTCCTTTTTTTTCTTTTTATAAAAGTAATAAAACGTGGGTCCCTACCTGAATTTTTTCTATTAAATTATGGATAAATTTTAGTTTTATTAATATGTGAAAGTGCTTTTGTTTGAATCTCTAAAACATATATCATTATGTTTTGTTAAATTCACCTCAAATACAATTGAGAATACAACTAAAATTTAAAAAGAAAAAAAATTTTATGGTGACTCTTAACTCATGACCCAAACTCTCTTACTTTTTTACTCAATATTTAGATAAAGTTTTTAAAATGATGGAACAATTTATTGAAAAATTTTAACTAGTTTTAACTTGTTCAACTGATCCGATCTTGGATGTACTCCCCAAACATCCAAAATTATCAAAAAAAAAAAATTTACTATTCTTATGACATTGATATCCAAAATTTATGGATGTATATCCACATTAAGTGATGTGTGCATATCTACGTGTGCTACAATATTTACCTCATTTAGAATCATTTAGAATTAAGATGACTCTTGATCACAAAAGTATGCAATTTCCAAAATATCACAGTATAGGTAAAATTGCTTCCTTCATGTTATTGATATCACATTACAATACCGAGATTACACAAGGAGATTCAGGTACCTACTTGGGAAGCATTCATATTGCAATGGTGAAAAAAAAATAAAAATGAAACATCTGTACAAAATCATGAAAAGGCTGCTTGAAGAAACTCAATTCAGATGTAAAGCTCTCCAGCACATGGAAGCACTGCTGCTAAACCCAAAAGGCAAAACCATAAAACCTAAAATCCTGACTAAGAAAAATAGGCTGTGGAACAATGTTCACTCCTTCCACCAACCTGATGCCCAACAAATACCTCATCTGATTTGATTGGAGGTGAATCCAATCCGTGTTTATTGTCCCACCCAGGCCTCATTTCAAGGCAGTAAAATTGTGAGTGTGACCAACTGAGAGTATGAATTGGTTCTTATAAAATCTAAGTCCATTGCTGAAAAACTACCATGCTTCCTAATCTGTCAAGATGGCACTTTTCCCTCCACATGTGAAGATTCAAGCTTAGGCAGCAGTTCTGAGACCACCTTCTGTAGCGCAATCCGGTTCAGCTGGTGGTTGTTTCCATTTATGACAACTTTCGAGAGACATGTAATTTCTTGAGTGTCCACATTTTCAACAAGCAGTTCATTCAAAAATTCTTCATCCTCATTGAGGTCTGCAGCCTTCATGAGTTCTATTACTCTCTGCAAGGTTGCTACATTCCTACCTGCACCACAACCCATGGCGGTTGCAGCACCTACTGCATTTGCAATTGCTAATGAACTAACCATGGGCATATTGTGTATAAAACCAAATGCAATTGCAGCCACAAAACTATCTCCGCACCCCACAGTGTCAACAACATTCACCTGATCACATTGCAGAATACCAAGTACATGTCATTTCACATTAGGCAAGAAAGGAAGATGGAAAAGGAAATCAGGAAGGTTAGAATAATGCAATAAATGGAGTGGGCGAATCTGGGCTATTTCACATTATTGGAAGAAATTTCATTTCGTTAGTATTTAGTTAAAATATAGCAGGCAATCTTATTCACTGCATGTCAAACTCTTGGGTTTTGTGTTATTTATTTAACAATTGTAACATGATTAGGCACAAAAGGCTTCCACTATGGTGCAACAGCAAGAGAACAGGTAAAATATTCATTTTAAAAAAAGATGAAGTACACACTTGAATGCCATTATACTTCTGTTGAAGTGATAAAAAAAAGAGACTTTCAACAACTATTATTGATATCTTGGTATCAAACAAGTTCAAAAGAAACTCATGGGAACATCATAAGAGACCATGTTGGGATTATAAAATAATACCTTGAATGCAGGAGCACAAGATATACTTGACATAGTAATTAAAATTGAACCCCTTGAGCCCATCTTAACAATCACCCATTTTGTGCGCACACCTTTCTTGAGCAACTCCTGCCCTGCTAATATTGGATTTTTTATGCCAGTCAATGCTTCAGCCTAGCAAATCATTAACATAAGCGGATTGGATTAGGGAAGAAAAAATCTACTAAACTATACACAAAGAGAATTTTCCACCATAATTTACAAAGATAAAACCTACACTTTCAACAAAGACTTTATTGGAAGGAGGTTATTGAAAGTAGGGATGGCAAGGGACCCGTGACCCACGGGTACCCGACCCGCCCCGCCTCAAAAAAACCCGCCCCGTTTATGTAACAGGGTGTCGGGTCGGGTTTTTAACTGAAAACGGGTCTTAATCGGGTTTTTAACGGGTCGGGTTTTTTGAAAAACCCGAATCTCAGAACCTCACCGGAACTATTTTAAAAACCCACGAATCTCACCGGAACTATTTTTAAAACCCACGAATCTCTCCCTCTCCGAATCTCACCGGATCTTTGGACCCGTGGGTCTTAACCATCAACGGCGTAGCATCTTTCACGGCGTGGGTTTGCAGCGGAGGCGTGGACAGGTCGGGTCTGAAGAACGGAGCGCAACAGAACCCACGAACTGGATCTGTACGCACAGATCGACGGTGGCTCAGATCTTGTTTGGATTCAGCTGATGGCTTAGATCGACGGTGGCTCAGATGACCGATGATGGTGGTTTGGTCAGATCCGATCCAACGGCTGATTGAGCTCCACGTTGACCGGATCTGAAGAAACTGATTGAAAAAATCCTTTAAAAAATAAATCGCGTCGGGTCGGGTACCCGTCGGGGCGGGTTAAACGGGTACCCATTAAAATAGGCGGGGCGGGGCAGTAGATGGGTTTTTTGGGGCGGGTATCTAAACGGGTCGGGTCGAGGCGGGGCGGGGCGAAACCCGACCCATTGCCATCCTTAATTGAAAGTATGGGATCCTAAGCCCCTAGGTATACCAAAGGCCACAACAGCTTCAAGTCAAGCTACAATAATTCAGAGATCCAAATAAGGTCTTTTCAACAAAATGAATGTGGAACTCTCATAAACTGCTTAGCCCATCAGGGGTGAATGACTTTAGATTACTCGGTAACAGATCCTAGCGGGTGGGGTCAGTTGCCCGTAAGTTTTACTGGCTAGAGGCGAGTCTAAAGGGCTCTTCTTTAGAAGGCTCCCTAATTTATCAACAACAACAAAAAATGTGGAACTCCACAAAAATAGCGATACAAGGAAAACTTCTATGTGCTACATCAATCATCATATCTAATTCCACACCAACATGAATCAACAATTCCATTAAGATGAATTTAATATAACTTTTGGTACTTATTTTATAGAAGAATCATATATAAAATTGTACAGCCAAACAAATTGGTAGTCCATCTAAGCAAATGTAACAGTCTTAGACACTAGAGTGCTGGTATACCAAACAAGCAAAAGGGAACTCATTTTATAAAGGCCAAGCCATCTTTCATTATAAAAAAAAAATTTGGGAATCAATATTTACAAGGTAATCTCGTAAAGAAAGAAGTATACAACAATTCAGCCAAAAAAGAAATAATATCACAAGTCGAGGTCCCTAACAAGAGAGTATACACAGACAAATAAGAGAAACAAATTTACAAGGTAATCTGGTAACATGTAGGGATAGTATGAGTCAAACCTCATCAGAAGTCAAAAGGAGAACATCACTCATTCTCAAGAGCTGGCTAAGTGCTCTCTGTTCTTCAGGTGTTCCATTGGAAAGACTCTTACCACGTGGTCCAGGATCGAAAAAAACTGATGTCCCAACTTCAACAGCATATTCTAGAGCGGAGACAATCATGTGGGGGGAAAGCTCATCAAAGCCATAACCATTACAAAAGAGGATCTTTGACTTTTTAATGGCCATCTTTACTTCCTTGGATAGTGTCCTCAACCAACTGAATGCAGGCTCCTTACTGAAATCAGCTCGACTGATAAACAAATAGGTTCATTGAGATGCAACTAGGTGAAAGGCCCATGTTCAGAGAGATTTAAAAAAGGTTGAATATATACCTGCAAAAACCATGTCTTTGCAAAGGGTCAACTAGAACCCAGCAGAGAAGTGTTTCATAAGACGCAACGGAAACAGAAGCTTCAACAGCATCAGTCATCCCAACCGTACCAATTCCCTCCTCCTGAAGCACGTCCAAGAGGAAGCGACCATAAATCTCGTTACCCACATGACCAATTGTGATACAATGAAGTCCAAGTCGTGCCGCTGCTATGGCCATATTGCAATTACCACCAGCTTCCCAGTATTGCTATATCCAAAACCAAATAACCAATGTTTATAATGCAGTTATATTATAGGAAGAAGAAAGTTATAGTACAAATATCTAAATACCTTATCGGGCGGAGAAGCGGATAAGCGGTCCATGTAAGGCTTCCGATGGGCTGGGTTTTTGGGGGGCAATTCTGGAACATTCAGCACTATATCCACACACAGATTTCCCAACGTAGCCACGTCTATCTCTTTCTCTTTCTCTTTCGATTTCCAATCCCCTACCCCTACGACGCCGTTTGAGGTGGATTCTCGCTTCGCCGGACAGACCTGAATCCCTTTGCACTTGATGAACCCAGGGATTGGCGGGAAAATGGACCGCCTAGGCCTAGGGTTTTGTCGTGGGACAATTTCAGCTCCATCATGGTAATGGAAAGGGAACTTGACGAAGGTGGTTGTTATGAGATGGATAGGCATTCAGGGAAACCCACCGAGCCTGATTCTCAAATCAGACCTCCACAAAACAACATTCACTCACACAAAACACTCTCGGATGGAGGGGATTAAATAATACATATCTATGCTTTTCTTTTTTCTTTTAAAGAAAGTTTTTTCTCTAAAATTTATCTAATTTGTTTAGACGATTAAATAGGTTGTCTAATTCAAACACACATAGATTACTATAGCTCAAATATGTTTGTAAAATTTATCATAGAAAATAAAAATTCTCATTTCATGCCCTACTTAAGTAATTTAAATTAGAATTTTAAATTCAAATTATTTGAATCGAAATGAATTACAAGTTTTTTTTTTTATTTTTTGCAGCATTTTTTATTTTATAGAATTAGATTTCTTTTTTAAGGTGAAATTGTGGAAAAGGTGTTCCTCCACTCAAGTTTGACAATTGACATTACCACTTTTTTTTCTTCCCCTCTTTCGGTTGTTAGGTGTGGAGATTCTGGGAAGTGGGAATCTTTTTGCTAATTATGATTTATTTATTTTTTATGATTTTATTAAATTCTTGTGAGTTTCAACCTGAATGGAAAAATCTTTTTCCTTTTATAGGCATAACAACTCCTCATCACAAAAATATTTCCCTATATGTCTATGACTTTTCTTTTTTTTTTTGAGAAAAATGTCTATGACATTTAGACACTGTTAAATAATAAGTTTTTTTTCTTTTTTTTGGTTAAGTAAATAAGTAATATGGCCATAGATAAGACTTTTATTATCCGAGATTTTCATATACGATGGATACTATAAAAATGTATCCACTACCCGAGGTCCATACATAAGATGCATATTCTATATATACTCTCATAGTCTCCATCCAATAAAGAATATATATTTTTATTCTAAGTTGATGGTTATGGAAGAATTATAA
This sequence comes from Fagus sylvatica, assembly GCA_907173295.1. Taxonomy (NCBI): domain Eukaryota; kingdom Viridiplantae; phylum Streptophyta; class Magnoliopsida; order Fagales; family Fagaceae; genus Fagus; species Fagus sylvatica. The sequence goes on from OU015771.1 coordinate 32,206,146, forward strand.
AAGCATCCAAGTTGCATATCAACTAGGATGGGAAAGTAAAACATTTCGTGCTTGTAATGATCCTTCTACACCCTACCCATTCTTTTCAAGGTTCATATTCCGTTTTTCAACACCACTTAATTTAATTATTTAGAGAACATCCAAACCGTGCGTCTATCTCAACTTTCTAGTTGAAAATGAAGGTCCTTTTCTTTAGTGGGAAATCACAAGGTTCATTTTTTCCCAACTTTGACCAAATTTTCTTAAGATGATGCAGTGTAAATACGCTGAAAAGAAAAAAATATTTATGATAGCATAATTATTGTCACATATTTGTTTGAGAATATTCCAAATTTTATCAGACTTGGACCATCTCCCCCCTCCCAACAAACAAATTCTCTCCCCCTCTCTTTGACCAGTAAACTCCGTCCAATTCAAACACACAAATGGCTCATGGAGCATCTCCGGCAGGCTCTTGGTTTGGCTCTCTGCCAAACCATAGAATCCATGCCCCAACAGCCTCTCCACAAACTCTAAATGCTACAGTAGCTCTCCACAAAGGAAGAGTTATTGTAGCTCTCCATATAAATAAACCAAAATTTCCGGGTTCAAGTTGTTAAGATAACTTTATAGTCAAATAATTCAGACGTGTGTGCATATGCTCTCTAGTGACATTATGCCAGCAGAATCTAGTATCACGGCATGAGAGCTTCCGTTTCTTTGTACTCTCAAAAGCATTCAAGAGGCATCAATGATAGAACCTGGAAAATTTACAAAAGTATGAACATGTAAACCTGTTATCGCTGCCAACAGAATGTAGTAAAGGAGGAGCTTAGTTTCTGAATCAAACCCCACAATTTCACAGCAAAATCTCCGGAGGGGGGTGTTCCTTTGACAATTCTTCGAGTCTGTTCACAACCTTTTGAGCCAAATCACCATATGCTTTGGAAACTAGAGAATCAGGTGCTGATATTACTATAGGAACGCCTTCATCACCACCTTTTCTAATGTCTACTTCTAATGGAATCTGAAACAGCCAAATGCAAACTAATTAGAACGCAATTAGTTTACAGTAAGAGTGTGAGACACAGGAGTCATAATAAATCACATGCCTAAGTTGCATTCTGTCGAATATATCATAATGTGGGTAATATATCCTAAAGATGCATATGGCTGTCATGAAGTTCGAGAAGGGAAGAAAGTTTTGGAATCTCCTACTCTTCATTTACCAATCATTCCAAACCCAAATTAGCATGATCATCCAACTCTTTCATTTACCTTTAGCAGCCAGATTATTTGTCAGAGATACAAATATCATATCCTTCTTTGGAAGTCATGAAACTATACTAAACTTAAAATTCTAGTAGGTTTGCTTTTGAATTTTTAATGTGTTTTATGCTGATTGGTGGATGCTCATATGGGATCACGATTTCAGTGCAAGAACAGCATTCCGAGTCCAATAGAGCTTTTAAAGCTGCAATATAAAAACTATAAAATCTTCGACATTAGGTTATGATTTGAAGATACAAATCATAATTCATAAATTGGAGATTTAGTTAGAATTAGAATTGCCCTCCTTTCTCTCTTTTATCCTTAGATTCTTTACTCATTCAACTGGAACTATTGATCCAATTCAAATACAAAAATTATGTTTCATAATCTGATTTGCTTTTGGTTTTTTGTTCTTCTCAAATTTCCAATCCTCTTTTGGATAAAAATCAAAAGGATGTCTATTCTTCCTCGAATCTTTCGTAGAGAGGCAAAAGATTAAATCCTTTTTACATCAAATTTTTCTCTCATTGATGAGCTCAAGATTTATTTATTTATCTTTATTATCTCAATTTTTTCTTTTTATCAAATTAGGACACCTTCCCCTCCTCAAACCCCTCTCTCCTCCTACATGCTCAACCCAAGACCTCCTGTTTTAAAGGGGAGAGGTTCCACCTGGCTACAATTATGTTTCCCAGCATAGTATTATTGATCTGAAGCTTTCCTACTTTCACTTTCAATAAAATAACTGTTATACTTCTTTAAAATCCTAATTTGAACCACAGTTCATACCCTATATTGTTTAGACAATAGACAACAATTGATTCAACCTAAAAGTATCCAACCAAAAAGGGGGGAAAAAGAATCAAGTTCAAAGGGACAATGTGGAAAGTCAACATTATTATGGCAGCTATAAAAAAATACAAGTAATTAGCATACCTCACCAACAAATTCCAAGCCCATTTCATAAGCTGTCTTACGAGTTCCTCCTTTGCCGAAAATGAACGAAGGTTCACCACAATGTGGACATGTAAAGCAACTCATGTTCTCTACAATTCCCAAAATCTGTGAAAGCAATCAGAATTTTCATATAAACAATCGAATCATGCATCCTGTCTTTCCTTAGTAACATATGTACAATGATGAAATTTATAAGACAATCAACCATAACTGTAACTATTGGCGTTCCTAACCCACAATGTACAATGTTTTGTCACTAAACTTGAATTGCATCAAGCACATTACTTGTAACTAACTTTTCCTTCCAGCAAATTAAAAACATTTCTAGTGAGCATATTAAAACCACATGCAGTCGAGATATTGCAACCAATGGCATTTGACAACAGCACCCCTTTGACAACCAAACTTTGTCAAAACAGATTATAATGTAAGAAAACAGCAGAATCAGCAATTTAGATAACAATCCAACATTTCAGGGGTTCAAGGGCTGGTTTTTTTTTTTTTTTTTGATAAGTAAGAGAACAAAATGATCATACAGGAACTTGGACTTTAGAGAACATTTTAACTCCTCTACGAGCATCCATTAATGCCACATCTTGAGGCGTTGAAACGATCAATGCACCTGCCAGCAAAGCAACAATGGTTAACAACCATAGAAATATTTCACCAAAGAAGATGATGCATGTGCCCCCTGCCCGCAGTTTGGAGGGAGGGGGGGTGATTATAAGACATAAAAAAGCAACAACATTCATGCCATTTTCTATAATAAAACTAGTAAAAGGGTGTATATTCACAAAGGGAAAAAAAATGATACCCCAAGGTGTTAACAAAACATCCATTATCACTTCAAATGCCATGTATGACACAATGGTAAAAAATTTAATTTCAATGTACTGTCCGTGTCACGAAGAACAATCACACAAGATGTTTTTTTTTTTATAAGTAATGAATATTTTATTGAAGGTCAGCCTATGTATACTAGATGTAAACATAAGGACTGCCGAAAAAATCAGAAGGAACAATGATCAATCAGATCTATCATGGAATGAATGGAAAAAACCCCCACAGCAGACACCCAGTCATACAAAATTTGAAAAAATAAAAGCTTAAGGGCTGAAATAGATCTTTCGCAATCCTCAAAGTGCCGAGCATTCCTCTCCCGCCAAAGACACCACATCACACAATGAGGCACCATTCTCCAGACAACCAGATTGCAATGGCTGCCATAACTGCCCTGCCACCCAGCCCACACCTCTAACACATGACCAGGCATCACCCAATGCACCCCAAATAAACCTAACACCATAGACCATAACTCCCAAGCCATAGGACAATGCAACAACAAATGATCAACGCTTTCACCACTCTTCTTGCACATACAACACCAATCTACAAGGATAAGGTGTCTTTTCCGCAGATTATCTATAGTCAAAAGTCTTCCCAAAGCTGCTGTCCAAGAAAAGAACGCAACCCTTGGCGGGACCTTGGCCTTCCAGATACTTTTCCAAGGGAATTGGTCAAAAGAAACCGTGCTCAAACAACGATAATACTCCTTGACCGAGAAGCCTTTGTTAAGATTATGCCTCCAACCCAACTTATCATCCCCTTCACCTTTCAGAGGAATTGAATAAATAAGCTCCATGAAGCTGGACAAAGATTCCAATTCCCAATCATGCACATTCCTGGAAAAGTGAAGATCCCAATGGAGAATACCATTCGAGAAAGACATGATATCATCCATGGAAGCCTCCCTATCCCTCACAATAACAAACAAATCCGGGAAAGCCCCTTCAAAAACATATACCATCACCAACAATGATGCCAAAACTTGACTCTCTTTCCATCCCCAACTACAAAACCACAATGCTGTAAAAAATTATCCCAACCCCGCCTAATATATTTCCAAACACTCACTCCATATGGACCTTTGTCCACCTTCGAACACCAGCCACCCCATAAGCTCCCATACTTCGCATCCACCACCAACCTCCACAAGGCATCTCTTTCTGAACCATACTGCCACAACCACTTTCCCAGAAGAGCCTTATTAAACCTCCTCAAGTCCTGAATGGCCAACCCGCCACTTTGAAAGGGACAGCAAATCTGAGACCACTTCACCAAGTGGTACTTAGGCTGGTTTTCCAACCCACACTAAAGGAAATCCCTTTGAAGCTTCTCTAACCTTCGAGCCACCCCAGCCGGAATAGGAAAAAGAGAAAGGAAGTAAATAGGAATATTGGAGAGAGTACTCTTAATAAGAGTAACCTTCCCTCCCTTCGAAAGGTACAGCCGTTTCCAGCCAATTAGTCTTCTTTCCACCTTCTCTAAGACCGAATTCCAAATGGTATGATCCTTGAAGCTTGCACCCAAAGGAAGGCCCAAATATTTCATAGGAAGAAGAGTAAGCTTACACCCCAAAATCTCTCTAACATCCTCAATATTTGGAACATTCCCCACTGAAACAATCTCAGACTTACTCAGATTAATCTTCAACCCCGAACAAACCTCAAACCAAGAAAAAACATACCTCAAGTTGGATATTTGATCAGTATCAGCATCACAAAAAATTAGCGTGTCATCCGCAAAGAGCAAATGGGATACCATCAAAGTAGTCTCATCCGACTTACCAACAGTGAAACCCGAGCACAATCCTTCGCGAACAGCTCGATCTAACAATCGACTTAAGGCTTCCATCACAATGACAAAGGGAAGTGGAGATAAAGGATCCCCTTGCCTTAGGCCCAGCATACTTTAAATTCTAAAATGCTTCATTAACATCTTGTAGATATTCCATTGGACAATCACACAAGATGTTAATGACACAACATAAACATGAAAAAGAAGAAGGGGGGGGGCGCGAAGAGAAACAAGTTTATAAATGTCAATAAAGAACCAGCTATTCAGCAAATGCACCAAGATATCAGTGTAGCTGGTGAGACCACTCAGTTCAATCATTGAATCTGCAAAATTTAATTTAATCATGGAAGTTTTTTCTTCAAAATAGTAGTCTCAGCCCAACCTCATGTGAGCTAAATAACATGTCAAAACTTTTTCCTTAATCTCTAACCTATTTTTCCTGAGTTAGGTGCAGGGTACTGAGAGAACTATAATTCTGGACACTTTGTTGCCCTAACAAACAAGATGTAGTTGCTATTTGGTCGGATTTAGAGTCCATGCTATTAAGATTTCAGCCTGTCTCCACTAGTAACTTTATTCTTCTAAAAAAAAGCATTAAATTTGTAGATATTCCATTAGCTAAAGACTTCTAAGTTCTAAAATGCTTCAAATTTCATTATTGATAGGTAACATACTTTAAATTTGATACTATGGTTAGCAATCATACATTTTCAAACAAGGGACAGTATCAGTAGTTCACTGGCTTAACTGTCAGGTTTATAGCTGGAATACATCTTCATAACCAGATGACAATAATACGCTACACTACGGTGAGTAAACTTCCCTATCCAAAATCCCTCCCTCCCATGTGTCTTGGATCCAAGAACTCCTTTACCATTTGGCTGCAATGAGTAATAGAAAAAAAATTAATTTCAAAAGTTGAAATCAATTATCTATTTCACTACAACTTAAATTTCTTTTTCTTTTTCTTTTTCTTATTTTTTTTTTTATAAGTAAAAAGAAAAAAGTAATTATCTTTAAATTCTTTTCTTTTTTTTTGGATATTTAAATTCAATTTGTATGAGTTTGTTTGTACACACATTCCACATATTATAACCAGTAATAATGCTTTATTAAATGATGGCAAGAAGGGGGAGGGGAGCACAATTCCTAATACATCGAAGTATACGAAGGGCCTCCCAAAAAACACATACAATTCATTTGTATGTGTTTGTTTGTACACACATTCCACATATTATAAGCAGTAATAATGCTTTATTAAATGATGGCAAGAAGAGGGAGGGGGGGCACAATTCCTAATACATCGAAGTATACGAAGGGCCTCCCAAAAAATGCGAAAAGCAAAGGAGAGAGAGCAGTACATCATATTATCTAAAAGACGAGCAACAAATGTGAGGAAATATTAAAAAAGGCATGTCAGATGGACATTCAAACAAAACTATATTTTTTAAAAATCCCATCTTAATGTAATGAATTCCTGAACCATCTCAAATCTGCTTCTGCTTTTTGCTCCAATCACTTGGATTAGTGGTAGTTCACCTGATTTTTACACTACAAGTGCTGGGGTTGTGTTGCCCAATGCTTCTTATTTAATCTTTCATCAGCTTCCAGTTTGTATCAGTCACATGCTAATCAATCATGACCAGTTCACATACTTATCTGATTCAATGAATGGATTGAACCCAAAACAAAAAAAGACTGGTTTTCATGACCATAAGGAATACAACACACCACACATAAGATTCCCTTTATAATTTGATGCAGAAGCCTATGAAACTATAAGCTCCTAATAGTCAATCCAGGAATCTAATTTTAGCTTCACTTAGAGGCAAATATAAGCAATAGACAGATCGTAAAGCCTCTAGAACTATGTTCATAAATTCTTCAACTACCTGACAAATGCAGCAATTGAGAAATAGCTATCTGAGCATCACCCGTGCCAGGGGGCATATCCAACACAAGAATATCAAGTTTTCCCCAGGTCACATCCCTGACCATTTTTCCAAGAGCATTCCCTACCTGCAAGAATTCAGTTTACCCAATTTCTAAAATATTAGTAATCTGATTTGGACACGTGTATCACATCACACTTGCACTCTTTCTGTCTATTTTACAGAACAACTACTCAGATGTTTAAACCTGACCACGATGTGGTTAAGTGCCCCAAATTGAAGTATGAAGATTCTGTGTTTTTAAGGGCAAATCACATGGAAAGAAAATTTAATTTCCCCTAATGAAAAACATAAGATATTTTAATCAAGGGATATAACAACACATCAAAATTGGTTGGCTTACACTTCTATTAATTCTAACATACTTACATGACAATTGAGACAACCATATGGATGGTTCAAATTACATCCTTAAACTACAGTACAGTAATAACATAGTCCATATATCATAATCATGTAAAATATCCGACCATCTCTAAAATAGATATCTACAGGGATTATCCAATATTAACTTGTGAACCATTATGATGAAGCACACATACACTTTAAGCAGGAACCCTATAAACATGAAAACTATCGCTTGCTTAAAATTGCACTGAGTCAGTTAATTGAACCAAACCATGTTATAACGATAAGCATTTATGAGTTATGACCATCAGCCTACTATGTGTCTTAAAGCAGCAAGTTTGCATTGAGCTTGGAGAATATATCAGATTATAAAAAAGAAAAAAAAAAAAAAAATTAGTCAATTTAAAAATGCCTTTACCCTAAGCAAGTATGGGGAAAGGGGGAGGGGGGAGGATAGACTCCTTTAATAGGCAAGGGTGCCCCATCAAAGTAAATAACATACATACAAGGATTTTTTTTACTACCATCATCTAAATCACATTAACAATTGACATATCCAAAGCAAGCTATCAATGACAGTCCTTCAAAATGAATATACACAAGCAGTGAAGCACAAACCAGTGCCATCTAATAACAAGGCAGACATACCATGGGACCTCTCCACACAAAAGGGGCATCTGTATCCACAAGCAACCCCATTGACATACACTTGACTCCATAGTTCTCAATTGGAACCATTTTCTTATCTGCCAGAGAAGGAGAAAAATAATGAAGTATCTGTAGATTAGTAATAAAGAAGCAGGCCGTGAAAAGGTAAACAGGCTATAGCTTACCAGAATGAATATACATACATTTGGTCTTACTATTTGTAAAGAGGCTAGATTAGTAATGAAGAAGTTAAAGAAATACCTTGAGTAACCTCTGGCTTACTATTGATCTTCATCATGATAGGAACATTTGGTCCATACACATCAGCATCAAGCAAACCAACCTTGAGTTGACACTTGTTTGCAAGTGCAACAGCCAAGTTAACTGCAATCCAACATAAGCCGAGTTCAAACTTCAAAGACTAGGCTATGATTAAAATTAATTAACTCGAAATCAAAATCTTAATTAAAGAAAGAAAGTAAAATACCTGCAGTGGTGGACTTTCCCACACCGCCTTTACCAGAAGCAACGGCTATAGCATGCTTAATCCCTTCAACCTGAAGATCCTTCTTTATGCTTGAATAACCTCTAACACCACCAAGCCTCTACAATAGAAATGCCCATTCAATTCAAACATTTTAAACAACCAACCAACCTTTTGAAAGTAGATTTTATATGACTTACACTCAAAAAACCCTTCATCAAGATTAAGGAAAAGAAGTTGCAAGTAAGATACTGATCCTTTCTGATGAAATGCCATATATTGGAATTTTCATTCAGGGTTTTGTTGGCCCATATCGAACACCCAAAAAGGCAAAAACCAAAAGCCCAACAGTCCCACCAGAAATGCCCAACTTCAAGTTATTTATTCTCGAGCGATGGGTCCAAAGTATTCCAAAGCGTTGGAGAGGTTGCACGCCATAAAAAATTAATAAATAAAAAGCGCATTAAATCCACTTATGGAAACTGAAAAAATTAATTAAAATATATATTGTATTTTACATAATTGCCCTCCTACTCAAAAAATCTAAATTTTCATTTTACTCTCCCATTTTTTAGTCTGAGTGAAAAAGTGTAGATATAAGAATTTTTTGAAAAGTACGAAAGGTTTGTATACAATTTAAAATAAAGAGAAAGGTCAGTGTCATTTTAATAAAACTGATTGGAGGTTAGTGTAATTTTCTCAACGACAAAAAAATGCATAAACTTTTTGATTATTTTATCTCAAACATCCTTGAAATTTATCTAATTTTTTTATTTGTTTCCTAGAGCTTTAAAATTAGTAATCAAATATTTAGAAAAAAATGTAAAATGATCCAACGCTATACAATATGTATATATATATATAATTTTTTTTACTAAACACATGTCTAATAAAATATAAAACTTAGATTCAATTCCTTAGATGCAATATATTAAGTGTCTCAATTAAATTCAAACAAATGACATTAACCAATGAAATATAAACAATATTATCTTTTCTAAGGATAATTAAATTCAATGCAACTAGTTTGAATTTAATTGGAATTTGGAGAAACCTTAACGATAGTTAACGGATTCCATAGTTTAGGACATGCTTGACCAAAAAAAATTAAGAGAACGTTACAATTGATTTTCTATTTTTCTTTTTTTATTTATTATTATTCCTTAAGTGGCATGAGTTGTTTCATAACAAGTGAATTCTTGTGTGTCCTCAACCGGTAGATTTGATTCGAAGGGGAAAATTTTATAAGGGTTATATTACACTGACATCCCAATGTTTGGTGAAACTAGATTCTCTACACCTTATTTTCAACAAATGACACTTCGCTCCAAAATTCCCAAAATAATTCACACTCAGCTAAAAAAATAGACCAAAGTGTGAATTGTTTTGGGATGAAGTATGAATTATTTTGGAGTTAAGTGTCAATTATTTTAATCATTTTAGAGGTAAAGTGTTTTTCTTAAAAATAAGGTGTGCCAAACATAATTTTATTATAAACTTGAGGGTGTTAGGTATAATTTACCATATTTTAAAACTAACACTTTTGATGGCACAGTGTATATATATATATACTACTTAAGACTAATCTGAAAAATAAGATGCCACTCATGTGAATACTAAAAGATATTTTAATATTAGAAAACTCATTAAAGATAACATATATGTAATATTGTGTTTATTTGTTAGGATCTTTTTATATATGAATAAGTTATACTGTAATTTTTTTCTTAGTTAAAAATTCACTTATATTTCTCTTGCAAATATTGTTAGTAAACAAATAAACATAAAGTAACTTATGTTTGTTTATGTTAAACTTATAAAATGATTAAATTATAGAGATTTTGAATAATATAATAACTGGTGCATCTAAAATTTTACGGTTTTACTTGAAAACAATATCAAATTATGGTGTTCATTATATAATTATTTCCAAATTTTATTACCTTTACACTCATAAATTTGAGATCTTAAACACTTTTGAAAAGTAATTGCATTTTTTTTCTCTTCAATTAAAACTTTTGCTTATATATATATAAGAAATTACATAATAAATTTGAGATCTTAACACTTTTGAAAAGTAATTGTATTTTTTTCTCTTCAATTAAAACTCTTGCTTCTTTATTTTTTATCCTATTTTTTTCTTTTATAACTTTTAAATATTAAAGACATTGATAAATAAGAAGGATTTTTTATTTATATTTTTTTCTGATAAAGTTTGACATATAAAAATATATAATGGAATATCATCAAAAGAATACAAAAAGGGTTACTTATCAAAAAAAGAATACAAAAAGGGTTGGGAGGGGGGCGTGTTGGGTGTAGCTTGGGGGAAATTCCGAAATTGCCCCCATCAAACCTATGCCTCCTGATCTTTTCTTTATAATTTTAAGTGATACAGACATACATCATAAAATATTGAAAAAAAAAAACATTTTAAATAGTATAGTCTATGAGCATAAAAAATTAAATTCGTAATAATTTAAAAATTAAGATTTCAAAAAGTAGTAAATTAAACTTTATAGTGTCAAAATTAATAAATTAAGCCCGAAAGTCTAAAAAAATTAACAAAATGAATCATCAGTCAATGGGACCATATTAAACCCCAAACACAATGACATTTCCACTTAAATGGGGTGAGATTTAAATTTTTACATTTTAAAATATCAAAGTTTAACTAGTTACTTTTGAAATTTTTGGGTTTAATTTGTAACTCGTTTGAAACTTTGTAATTTAATTTATTACTTTTGAAATTATAATTATAGGGTTTTAATTTGCAATAAAGCTACAACATTTTCACAATAATACTGAGGTGTCAAACTGTGAATGATAAATAATAAAGTGATGTAACTGATGAGTTCATATGAGAAATAATAAAAACCTGTTAACTCAGTATTGTTATGAAATAGTTGTGAAAATGTTGTGTTTGTAGTATTACTTTTTAATTTGTTATACTCAAAATAAAGCATTAAAACAGAAGAAATAAATTTCCCTAAAATATTTAAAAATTAATACTGAACTTGTCGTTTTAATTTACGTTTCAATATGAAGTATCATTTGATTTAAATTGTTACAATTATAAAAAAATAATAATTAAAACTGTTAGAAAGTTGTTTATTTACTATAATTTAAGGATAGATAGGTAGGCAATCAAAAAAGAGTTTGAATGTCAACAAAACATTGATTATAACTTAAAGGGTACCACATGCATGTATTGATAGTTGTTGTTGGCTGATCCCATTTATGATATGGACAGCTTAATATATTATTATTATTATATACTCCATATATTTATTTCAGACCCAAATTACAATTTACAAGTAAAGAATAAAATATAATAGAAGGCCATAGGGTTATATAAAAAATGGTATACTAATTGGGAATGCTCTAAATGGTGGCGTGAGGCTCCCTGGCTCCCTGCAAATTCTTGTGTGAAAAAAAAAAAAAAAAAAAAAAAAACAAAAACGTAGACAGCGTTACAGAAAACAAACAAAAAAACAGTTGGTTTCAACGGTCAGTCAGTCACTTTCTCAGATAGGGACTTCCTTGTAATTTCGTTCGCGTTATTTGTCATCCATTTTCTAAAATTTTCATTTTACTAAAATGGCACCGTCCTATGCATAATGCCTAATGCATCTTTGGTTCTTTCATCAAGCTCAAAACCAGGTATGACTATGAGGCACAGGCACCTACATTTATTTAATAATAATAATATATTTTTGTATTGGAATGTACATTTATCACCCTTTTGATTTTCATTCATGCATATAGACTGTAATATTGTCCCTTTGTTCTTAATTAATTTTGTTTATTTTTTGGAAAATTTTGGAGAACTTTTCACTGTTTCAGAAATTTGTTGCCAACCCAATTATGAATTATAGCCTCCTAAAAATTTGGGTTTTTTTTAGCTTTGTTTGTGGATCACTCCATGTGCATTCTTGAATTGAAATTGGGTTTATTTAAGTTTGTGTCCGTGTTAGTTGATTGTGGCATAATGTCGCACAGTTGGGTTGGTTTGAATTTATTTTTTGGTTTTCTTCACCCTTGTCCTTGTTATTTGATTCTATTATGACATTGCATCATCGGGTATACAATACATTGCCTTTTATCAATTCTGGCAACTGGGCTTTCCTCATATATATATTTACTCGATTGCCTACATGTTTGATGGTTTTGGTTGTTCGGTTTAAGATTTTTGATTTTCGATGCTTATTTTCTGGCCATGTCACATGTCTTATATTAACAAGTTAGTTTTTATTTATTTGATTTTATTGAAAACTTCCATTCATTTTGAATCTTTCTTGATATTGGAAATTGGGATGCATCAGCGTGTATGATACGTTCTTACTCCATTCTCACAAGTGGGTTTTCCTCCTTTCTTTTGTTTTGGTTTCTTTAAAGTATGTTCTTCATATTCATTCCAGTTACATTTCATCTTTTAAGTTGTTGTTTTTCTCTATTTCTGGTCTTTGGGTTATAAATGCTTAGAGATACATTTTGGCTATTCCTGAGTTGTTCCATTGTTTTTCATCTTTGGATTGTTGAGGCTTACAGAAACAATCAAGTTCAGAATGGGAATCTTAACTTTGAGAATCAGGAGGAGTGGAACATCTATTATGTTGATCAATCAAACCTTTCCTTAATTTACTCAATCAGGAACCTCATGCATTTTTAGAGCAATTTGGGAGAAATGGCAGCAACTAGAGCTTCTTTTGTCAAAGCAAAGAGGAATTTACCAGGGTTTACAGCTGTTCTCACATCTGTAGCTTGTGAATGGTTTTTGATTTTTCTGCTGCTTGTTGATGCTGTATTATCATATCTGCTGACAAAATTTGCAAGTTATTGCAAATTGCAAGCGCCCTGTATTTTGTGCTCCAGGCTTGATCATCTCTTGGGCCATGAGAAACCTGAGTTCTATCGGGATTTACTTTGCAGCAACCATATATCAGAGATATCATCTTTGATTTCTTGTCATATTCATGGTAAGCTTGCTGATGGCAGTGGGATGTGTGAGGATTGTCTCTTATCATTCATCATGAAGAACAAATCAAGCCCTGAAACGCATAGGTTGTTGGTGGGTATTTTGGGAATGGATCTCGTTGGTTATGGTTTCCGAAGCCCATTGCCAAACAAGGATTTTATTTCTGGTTCCATGGGCACAAAGCTCTGTTCTTGTTGCAATAAGTCTTGGAAGTCGGGACAAAATTCCCAAAGACTACTCCAACTAAAATCACCTGGGAGTGGTGTTACTAAACCTAATATTCCTTTACCTTGTTTGCCGAGCCATAGCCGTCTAAACCGTCGAAATAGCTTGAAGAAGATAAGAAATAAAATTTCTGGGCCAGTGGCATCTCGTCATCTAGGAAACAGTGGTTTCGATCCCTTATCTAATGTAGGATACTCCGAGATGAAGATCATTTCTGATTCTGAGTCTGAGGTCCCATTTTCTGATGATGATGATGGTAGCAGTATAATTTGTGAAAAAAATGAGGCTAAGGAAGTTTTTGCAGTTCAATGTGCTTCAGAATTTCCACTCAGAACACTTTCCCGTGGTTTGGATTTGAAACAGCCAACCCATCATAATATTCTTGGGCCTTCACTTTTAGATTCATGTGTGCAGCCTGATGTTAGCAAGCACCAAAATGTGAAATTCAAGGCTTCTAGTGTTGCTTTTGAGCATGGTTTAGATGAACTTAATTGGAAGCAATTCAATCAGAAGTCTGGACCTTGTGCATTACCTGAGCTTATTTCACTGGATGATATTCCCCCATTAGTCGGTGTTATGGAAACTCCTTATGGAGAATCAACTGAAAGTACTCTCATGCCTCCTCTCTGTCAGAGTTCCAATCCTTCAGTACATGCTGAGGTTATTACTCTAGATGGCACCCCGCCATCTGTTGGAGCATCACCTGAGAAATGTACACTCTTCTCTCTCTCTCTCTCTCTCTCTCTCTCCCTCTGTGTGTGTGTGTGTGTGTGTGTGTGTGTATGTAGTGATTGTTATATGTAACTTATTCGAACTATCTGAAATGATTGTTAGCAGCGGATGTCACTGGAACAAGTGACAGTAGACATGTATCTATCAATGAGCACGATGAAGTAATAAAGTTGATAAGTACAACAGCTGAAGCATCCATTAAAGCTGATCAGGTTCTAAATGACCCTGCTGTCATAAAGCCGATTCATGTGGATCCAAGTGATGTGTGTAAGTGGGTTGTCAGTAGTGAGGAAAGGGATGCATCTGATATTGTTGCAGAAAAACCTACCGTGGGGGAACCTAATAGAGTTAATGAAGAATTGAAGCCGTTTCCATCACATGATTATTCTGCTCAACAGATTAATTTATCATCAAATAATACAAGTCCCATAGTACATGGTCATGATGATGAACAACAGATAACTGATACTTCCAGCTCTAATGGAACTCAGATGCTGCAAAAGTCGGTCTCAGTGGAGTCTGGTCTTGAATCTTTGGATGGAAGTGTTAGTGAAATGGAAGGTGAAAGTCTTTTTGATAGGTTAAAACGACAGGTTGAATATGACAGGAAATGCATTAGAGCTTTGTATAAGGAATTAGAGGAAGAAAGAAATGCTTCCGCAATTGCAGCAAGTCAGGCAATGGCCATGATAACGAGGTTGCAGGAGGAGAAGGCAGCACTCCATATGGAGGCCCTTCATTACTTGAGAATGATGGAAGAACAAGCAGAATATGATGTGGAGGCACTGGAGAAAGCTAATGATCTCCTGGCTGAAAAGGAGAAAGAGATACAAGATTTGGAAGCAGAAGTAGAATTTTGTAGATCAAACTTTCCCAGTGAATCAAAGGCAGAGATTATACATGAGGGAAGTACCGATTCAAAGGGAGAAAATGTCACTTTGGAGAGTGTGAGTGTGCCCTCCATAACAAATAGTCTCAATGTTCGTTTTAAGTCATTGATGACTGAGGTATCTAAAGTTAGTGATAAACCTTTTGTTGCTGAAACTCCTTGCTTAGAATTTGAAGAAGAAAAGTTGTATATTTCACAATGTCTGGAGAATTTGGAGAGGAAGCTTCATCAAATTTCCTGTGATGGGACTTTATCCATTGGGCCTAACGGTGGACATTCTGAAAAATTAATAGATGCTAGAAATCACCAGGAAGAGTTTTTTAACCACAAGGTGACTCGATCAAATGGTCAAATGGAAGAGAGTGGTTTGTGTATGAAAAAAGACTTATGTCTATCTAATGGAAGCCATACTTCTCATGACAGGTCAACTGCTTCAGATAGTGATGATCATTTTGTTAGTAAAGAGAAAAATCATTTTAATTCCAATGGGCAAAAGTATACCATGCACCAAAGAGAAATTGATTTGGTTGCTCTTGAAAATGAAATTTCAGACCTTAATGACAGATTGGAGGCACTTGAGGCAGATCATAATTTTCTTGAGCATAGTCTGAACTCTCTTCAAAATGGAGATGAGGGACTGCAATTTGTTCAGGAGATAGCTCATCAACTGCAAGAATTGCGGAAAATTGGGATAAGATTAATATGTCAATCTGTTCCTTGAGTGACATGTATCATGGCATGGTGAGCATACTGAAACATTATATAATTAAATGTTTCCTATCAAAAAAAAAAATTTTCACATGTTATTAACATCAGATTTTTACAATAGTGTTTTTTGGTTGCATTGATGATCTCTGCATAACATATATAAATGTCAATTCTATATTCTATAGTGTTTTTTAAAAAGTATGTTAGGGCTTGTTTGGTTGAACTTATTTTCATCCTAAAAAGGGAATGTAAAGTTTTTTAAATTATCACTTTTTAAGGTACCATTATACTTTTACACAATAAACAAAATAAGCTGATGAAATTAAGCTCATCCAAACGCACACACAATCATTGATGAAGCAATAAAACTTACTGTTCCTGTATTCTGCCAACACTGATTTTGTTGTTACTGAGTTGACTTTGTGATATATTACTGACTTATTTAGAACAATATCCCTTTATGAAATTATAATTAGACAATTCTTATTTCATTTCTTTAATGCCATCTCCATGTAGTCTAGCAAAGGCATATTATACAGCACAAGGTCAAGTCAACAAGAAAACTAAGCCCTGAACTGAACTCTTGGGGTTGCTTGGTTGGGATGGATAGGCAATGTACATGAATTGCTCTGGTGAAGTTCTGAGCTTTTCACATTGACAAACATAGAAAACTGTGATAATAGACTTGGCATAGTGGAAGTATATAAACAACCTTGCTAAACTCTGGTGTATAATTGATGGGTAATAAGTCAAAAAAGCTGTTTTGCTTGAAAGAATCTAATTGAGGAAATAGTGTCTCCATTGACTGTTGGTAATTGGTTTATTGTGACCAGTATCATCAAATTCTTGAGTGTAACTTACGAATTTTCAAAATTTTAGTTCCTTATAATATTTGAAATATTAATGAACTGGTGTTAGTAAATAGTAATACCAGTTTGACACACAACATACCTCACCTTTATAGCAATTGTTCCCATTATTCATTTTTTGATCTTACTCATTGAGCATACATGACAATATCAATATCTTTTTGTGTTTTGTTTCCGTCATTAGGAGTATCTCAAATTGCTAAATAGATTTGAGAAATTAACCTGTTTGTCATGCATGTAGAGTTTGTCATGCTTAGAAATTAACCTGTTTTACATCCCCGGAAATGATTTTCTTTATTCTAAAGATGTTGGTATTCTTTGTTTTCTGTCTTAAATTTGATCTCTATTATTGTGTTTATCTTCTGATAGCCTAACCGCTTTCTTCTTTTTCCTGCATTATATTTCTCAGGTGTATACCAAGTCGTTATGAGGAAACCAGAAACCAAAAGACAACACTACAGGAACATTTTCAGCCAGTTGTGGGGGTGCAAAGACCAAAATATATTCAGTTCAACTACAAATATGAAAGATTAAGATGAGGTTTCATGTACAGGGTACCACATTAGATTCTTGGAAGAACAAAATGGTATATATTAGCAAACAGTGTTATCAAGTCTGGCAGTAATCTCTTCCATTTCCTTTCTAGCCCTATTCAGGTTTTGTTTCATGGATAGGATGTTGGGGTTAGTTTTTATTATAAAAATGACAATGAAATTGTAAAACGGGTGTTTTCTCATTTAGCATAATTTCCTGTTCTCAAGTTTGCTTCCCATAGGCAAACCAATTCCGTTGTAAATTCAAACAGATAATGATTTTAGTGTTATAGGGTTATAGACTAAGGCAATTCCAGATGTTTTCCCTAATATGCCTCGCAAATACAGTTCCTGTAAAGTACTACTGCCTAGTACTTATACCTTTCTGTAGTCTTTGATATACTTGATTATTAAGTGGGTCTGATTTTTGTTTTTTTGGCATATTAAAGTCTCAATGTCTCATTGTGCTCTGAATGTTTGTTTTCCAAGCTCCTTTACATTGTAAATGTAAGGATTGATTATTCAGTAGTCAAAGACTACACATAAATACGTAGTCCCCCTCTTACATGAATGGTGGGTCTAATCATATAAATATGAGTCTTACTAATTAAATTCATGGTAGGACCCAACATTTATGTAAGAAGGGTCCTGGACTACTGAATAATTTTCACATTATAAGTCTGTAACTTCCTAAATATAATTATTACAATTTATATCATAGGAATACCATATCACTGTAAAATAACTTTTATTATTATTATTATTTTTATGAGTGAAGATATAAATGCTAATCTAACACACACACATTCTTGTACTCTCATAGAAGGATGGGGATGTGGATGGGGAAGGGAATGCCGGATGAATCACTATAAAATAACTTTGAAGGCGAACAAGTTGGTAAAAGTTTGTAGCCCAAAGCCCAATGAACTATCTTCAGTTCTTCACCACTCACTGCCCATAATCATATGGAGTGAAACCAACCAAAATCCTACATGTTCTCAGTAATCATCCAAAAATCCAAAGTTCCAAATAACTTATGGACCAGGCTTCACACCTAGCCAAGCCCGGAGTAATTTCATGGGTCTCAGTAACCAGCCCAGAAGAAATAGAAAAGACCATTACCCTAAACAATAACCCACCTTTAAGCCTCACCCGGTCACCCCTCTAAGTCCATAGAAAGCCCCCTTGCTCACCCCAAACCATACTCCAAACGGACGCCCACGCTACCTGCAAAAGAGGAACCCAAAAAACTGAAGTTTGAACCTCTAGTGTAATGTAAGTTGTAACCATACAATCAGGAGCCAAAATTTGAATATAGTAGGACAAAATTTTATAGTTTTCATACACATAAGGGAATTTGGAAAATTAAAAATATTTGGGTAAATTGATTTTTAAAAATTTAGAGTCTTGGGTACGTTTCATTTAAATCTTAAGCTTTCCAAATGTTTCATTAAATCTCAAAATAAAAAAAATAAAAAATTAAGCTACTAAACTCCAAATTTATCCTTCTTGCCACTTTGTGCATTTTTTTTGTAAGAACGAAACCGAATCAGTTGATCAATTGTTTTTTCCATGCCCTCAAGCTATCAGCCTATCATCATTTGGAAGAATACCCCTTGGCAACTGGACTTCAGAGTTATGGGAGAGAAAATCTCAAATCAGAGCCAAAATGGAGTTCTCTTCCTTCAGTTTCTATGGGAATCAACATGGAAGAAGAAACACATTTCACCCTCTTCACTGCACTGCTGTGCGACAATAAATAAAATTCTAACAATGTAAAACCAAGCCTTTTAAATTTGGCGAGAAAAGATTAGCAAATTAAGCTCATGATTCACACGTTAAAGAATGAAAATACCATAGTAGAAAACATCACCCACACATTATGAGCTGAAAGTCTGAAACTGTAAAGTTTGGCAAGTTCTATGTCCATCATCTTCAAAACACCATTTTAAAACAGCCTCCCAAATCTTCTAAATTCTAATTATGATGCTTACAATCTTATAAAATGGGCTTTTGATTATATATATTGGGCCCCGCTCCGATGTTTCTCATTCCTTCTTGGGTTTATCAGGAATCAGTGGAGGAATGGCCGGATGGCGGATGGTGAAGTCCTGAGCCTTTTTGTTTTCATTAATAGTTTATTCAACGAAAAAGAAAAAGTTAAGTCAGTCAAGTTTATAAACTAATAAAGAAAAAGAAGAAGTGGGTAACACTTTATTGGTCCAGATATTTTAGGGTGGCGTCAGTGCTATAAACGTTGTGTGACTGGAAAGATTATTTTATGTGACAAACAATGAATGTTCTCCTTGTTGTATGACGAATTTGCTTACGTAATAAAATCAAATCAATTTAACCCATTTATTTGGTTGGAATTAGTTCCATTTATATACTCCTATTTTGTATCTTCTGCCGTCAATATATATATATATATATATATATATATATATATATATATATATAAAAGGTTAGTTTATTGGAAGTTAAATTAATTAAAACCAAAAATGACTTTTTAATTCAAAATATTTCGGAGTTTTACTAAAAGTGACTATAGCATGCAGATGTATATGTGCACGTTACTTTTAGCTTAATATTTGATTATAAAAAGACTAGCATAATGTTTTTATTGCTAATTAGAGTTGGGAGATTCGGGAAGAATAAATTATTGATGGAAAAATATTTTTAAGTATTTGGAAGCGTAATGTCTTTTCACACTAAATTAAACCGTGTTTGTCTAAGAAAAGAATCGTCCAATCTCCAATGTTCTAAGTCATCCAAGGTCTTCCAACCCTCCATGTTTTGATGACTCATAAACATCCACCCACACGTTTACAATGCAATTTGTTATTTATTTATTTATTTTTTATAATATGAGAAATTTTATTGAGAGCAACAAAGGAGGCTAAACCCCAAAACCAAGGGGTACTTCCAGCATATCAGCCTTGCAAGCCTTTACAAAACAATCTAGACCATATTTACAATAAAAAATCCCCCATGAACAGTTCCTAAGAGACCATTCAGCAAGATGATGAGAAGCATTATTTGCTTCCCTCTTAACCCAACTAAAAGACCAAAAGGGGTGAGAAGAAAAAATAGAATGCAAATTAGAGACACAGCTCTGAATCCGCTAAGGAGAGTTAGAAATATGACCTTGAAGCGCATCAATACAGATCTTAGAATCACTCTCAATACAAACCCTATCCCAACCTTGATCAGAAGCAAGTTGAGCAGCCCATAAAATGGTTTCAGCCTCAGCTTGGAGAGGGTTAGAGGTATTAGCTTTTCGAGAAATGGCTAATACCCCCATCCCTCTCCAATCTCTAGCCACCACCGCCAGACTAGAAAGCTTTAAACCTAAAGCAGCATCACAATTAATTTTAATCCACCCTTCTCTTGGCTTGGGCTATCTCAGTTGAATCTGGGAAATAGTATCAACATGTTGGCTAAATTGACTAGCCTAATGCTCAGCATTTCGGTTTTGAATACCTCTAATTAACATATCCATGCAAATCAGACCATTATCATGCACCACTCTATTTCGCATAGACCACACTTGCTCCATGATGAGTGACCCACCTAATAAGAATTTATTAGCTTCAATCTTGTCCAAGTTTAGGCTTATTGGAGGATATACCAACTTCTCAATAAGCTGAAATGGATACTCAAACTGAAATAAATCAGTTTTTATTCCCCATACGCTATTGAACCACAAAACTCTAGCCAATGGACAACTCCATTGTAAATGTAAAAGTGTTTCCAAGTGGTGACCACAAATTGGGCAAGAAGTATCCATGTCAGGAACAAATCGGGTCAAAGCTGCTCTTGTGGGGAGAATATTCAGAGCTACTCTCCAAAGAAACTTCATTAGTCTAGCATGAAGTGGTAATTTCCATAACTTACCCAACACTGGATTAGATTGGTTTGTGGTTCCTTCTTCTCTAGCAATTCTATAAGCTGCTTTAACTGAAAATTCACTAGTGGATGACTGTAACCAAACCCATCTATCTTCTAGTTCACAAGACCATCGAGGGATGTTATGAATAGCTGTAATTGTGGGCTCATCAAATAAAGACTTAAGTACATGCTCATCCCATGCTGATTTATCATGGTTCATCAATTGTGCTATCGTAATGGATTGTTGATCCAAGGTAACCTCACGAGGAACAAGTCTAAAGAGAGGGAGATCTGGGATCCACGGCTCTTCCCACACCAGAATGTTGTCACCAGAACCCACCAGCTTGCAAGCACTGAGTTTAATAAGGGATCAAGCTCCTTCGATTCCCCTCCAGGTGAAAGATGCACTCTTTGCAAGTCTTGTATTTAGCCATTTATTCCCCACTTTGTATTTGGCTCGTAACACTGTGACACAGAAGCTATCACGGTTGGATAGCACCCACCAAGCAAGCTTGGCGATCATAGCTTCATTAAAGCTTTCAAAGGTTCTAAATCCAAGCACTCCTTCCAAAAGAGGCTTGCATAACTCTAACCATGCCACTGGTGTGCAGAGCCTATTCCCATTCTTATGAGGATTCCACCAAAATTTCCGAACAATGGAGTCTAGTTCATCACACAGCCCTTTGGGGAACTTAAATGATGACATGCAATACAATGGAGTGGACTGAGCAACTGATTTGATCAAGGTGGCCCTTCCCATCCATGAGAGGCTCTTGCATTTCCACCCACTAATTTGAGACTCCAGCTTCTCTTTGACAAAGGAAAAATCCTTGGTCTTATTGGGGGAGATGAACAACGGCATACCGAGATACTTGACACCCTTAGGTAGCAGTTTGAATCCCCCTTGATTCTTAATGTATTAAACAAATTGGCTGTGGACTCCTTTAGATACAAAGATCCCCGATTTATCTCTACTTACAACTTGCCTCGACCAATCACAATATTTTTCCACACACTTCATCAGCGCTGAAACCTCTAAATGTTGTGCTCCACAAAACAACAATACATCATCTGCATATAATAAATTGGAAATTCCTGGTGCTCCTGAGGCCACCTTAATACTCTTAATATTACCCCTATCAACCTCTCTATAAATGAGCTGGGATAAGACCTCACTGCAAAGAATAAACAAATATGGAGACAGTAGGTCGCCCTGTCTGATGCCCCTGGAAGGTGAGAAGGAAGAGCTTCTGCCACCATTTAATAAAAGTGTGAAACTCACCGTAGAAATGCATTGGAAGATCATGTTGGTCACCTTCTGATCAAATCCTAATGCTTTAAGGACTGTAATAATAAAATTCCATTCCAGCCTGTCATAGGCTTTATGGAAATCCAACTTGAAACCCACAGCCCCTTTCTTCTTCTTTGACTTCTTGAAATTATGAACCACTTCTTGAGCAAGAACTACATTTTCTGCAATCCAACAACTTGGGACAAAAGCTGATAGAGTCGGATCCACAATATTTGCAAGGAGAGGTCTTAATTGATTACCAATAATTTTTTAGATCACCTTATAATAAAAGTTGCATAAACTTATGGGGCGAAAATGATTGAAATTGCTCGCACCTTGTTTCTTTGGAATTAAGGTGATGAAAGTGTGATTGTGTTCCTTCAGCATCCAACCTTCCCTGAAAAAGCTTTGAATGGCAATGACTACTTAGCTTCCAACTATTGACCAATACTTTTTGAAGAATAAACGAGGAAGTCCATCGGGGCCCGGGGCCTTCATTGGATTCAATTCCCATATCACAGCTTTAATCTCTTCAATATCTTGAATGCGAACCAGCTTAATGTTTTTTTCGAGTGAAATGCAGGGAGGCATCAGACCTTCTAAATCTTGAGGAATCAATGAGAAATTAGATTGGAACACCTCAAGAAAGTGTCTGGTGAAGTAATCTTCAATATCTTTACACTCATGAATCCACTGACCATCTTCTAATTGAATCTCAGCAATCTAATTACGTCTTCGTCGGACTAAAGTTGATAGATGGAAAAATTTTGAATTTCTATCTCCTTCTTTCAGCCATAGTTATCGGGACTTTTGCCTTCATTTTAATTCCTCTCTCTCAAGCCATTCATTTAACTCTAAATTCAGTGCAACTTATAGTTCCAAATTTTCTTGTGATGGTTCACAGTCTTGGAGCTTTTTAATCTTGTGTTCTATCTCAGAAATTCTGTTTGTACTAATCCAAAACACTTTTTATTCCAGACTATGAAATCGTTTCGAATATTCTGGCATTTCTTTATAAACCTGAAATTTTGAGAGCCCTCGACTTGTAATGACCAAGCTTTCTCAACTACTTCTGAGCTAGACTCGTCTCTAGTCCACATAGCTTCAAAACGGAAAGGTCTGGACCCTTTAATGAGCTCTTGGTGGGTATCCAACAAGATTGGATTGTGGTCAGAATTCGGAGCTGTCAAGTGCTTCACACCAGCTTTAGGAAAAATTTGCAACCAATCCGCATTACAAAGACCACGGTCTAAACGAATATAGATATTAGCCCAGCCAGCTCGTTTATTAGTCTAGGTAAATTTTGGGCCAGTGAACCCCAAATCAATAGCTCCAACATTAGTAGCAAAATTCCGAAAGTATCGAGATGAACTCTCCCCATTTTGATTGCCCCCTACCTTATCTGAATTAGCAGTGGTACTATTGAGATCTCCAATGATAAGCCAATGACCCGAGAACGAGCTAATGACTTCCTCCATTGATTCCCAAAAGGTGGACCATGCACTGTGATCAACATCCACACATTATTAGAAGGATCAAAATAAACTAGGGAGACAATAGCATATTTGTTTGCATACACCACTTCAAGATCGACTCCTAATTTCCAAAAAAGGGCTAAACCACCAGCCTAGCCAACACAATCCACGCTGTGACAAAAAGCAAAACCCATACTACTTTTTAGTTTCTCAATCCGGGGAGACTTACCTTTAGTTTCCGATACAAATCGCACCTCTGGTCCTTCTGAACAAGCAAGGGCCTTCAGCGCTCTGACTGTCGGGGCTCTCCCAAGACCTCGACAGTTCCAAGAGAGAATCTTCATGGTGGAGGAGGGGGCATGATAAAGCCCGCTTCCTCAGCCATTTGGACTAGATCGGAAGAAACTACATTACAGTTTTGTTCCACCAAGAGGTTATTAATTTCCAGCTGAGGGGAGGGGTGAAGTTCCCGAGTCCCTAACGCTAACGTAGTCTTTTTCTTGACTCAAGCAAGCTCCTTAATAAAAGGCCCCTTACCCCTTTTAACTGAAACTGTCTTTTTGGTTGAGCACAGTTGCTCAGGAGCCTCTGGGCTTAATTTACGATCTTCAATTCCTTTGCAAACTTTCTTTATGGGATGGGCTGCAATTGTATCACTAATAGCCTTGCACTTACTACTGGGTTGGGCTCCTAATAGCATCTCAAGCTTTGGAACGATAACTAGGCCTAAAGAATTTTGAATGGACACCACTGGCCCAATTTTCTCCACTCTGGCATGAGTCAACTGGTTATTAAGGGAGGGCCCCACTAATTGGTTTGGTTCAGATTGAACTAAACATTCTGTCCCCATAGTCTGGCTCCCTATCTTCTGTCCCCACGTTTCCTCATTATCGAGGTGAAAAGACTGCGCCAACTCTCGAGCCTCCCTCTCTGCTTCCATCAATCCCATCGTTGCTCTTTCTTCTTCAGCACTTGAAACTGCCAGAGTTTCACTCACCCACGATTCCGACTGGTCCATCGGAGCTATTTGTTGTAAATCATTCTATGAATCCAGCGCAGATTGGACTACAATTTCCCAAGTGCTATGATTTTCAGTAGCTCAATCATGGCTTCCAAGGGACTCCCCATTAAGAACCCCATCTACAACTTCCACCTCCAGATTCTTACTACACTTAACCATATTAGAAGCTCTAAGACCCGCAAGGTCTATACTAGGTTGGAATTCACTGTTTTCTGCCTGTAACCAGTTTCCAAAATCCCAAAGGTGACTCGATCCTTCCATAGCCTCTGGTTTTCAGGATCTGAGCAAAGTCGAATGTCATGACCCATAACTCCACATCCGTAGCAAAAGCTTCCCAACTTCTCATATTTGAAAGGAATCCACAATACCGGTAAATCAAGATCTTCTCTGTCCAGTAGAAACCCAGTGGGAAGCGGGGTGTGCACATCTATACCCACTCTTGTTAGCCTCAAGGTTTCAATACTTATTAATTGGCTAATTAATCCAAAGACATTTATGTAATTTTGATAATAACAATAATGTTAAGAATTATTCATAATTGATATTTTTCATGTGAACTAATGATAATGTTGACTAGTTTATTAATTGGACCGACATGGTCAATGAAGTATCAAGCAAATGCAAAGTCGACATAAGTACAAATTCATTGAAGATCAAGTCATCAAGACTCAAGACAAAGGAATCAAGCTCAAGAATTATATTCCAAGATATATGAGAAGTAAGAGTTGAGTTTTTGTAAAGTTTATCAATATTTCATCTTTATGGCTCAAACTTTAAAAACCAACTTAAAATGATTTTCAAAATAATCATTTAGTCCAAAATTCATTTGATAAATAAATATTTATAGGACTAACATATTTTCAAATAAAATTAATCAAACTGCTCAAAAGAATTAAAATATGAAAATTTGATTATTTAAAGACAACCAAAATTAGCCTAAGGTTGAAAATCCTAGATGCAAGCGACTGTATCAGGGATCCAGGTGGTTGGATCCTGATCTAGGTGACTAACTCTTAGCCTAGGTGACTGAAAAATCAACCCGAGAGTTTCTATCCAATCCAGGCGATTGGATATATTAAAATTAAATTATAACAGCTAGTTGTTTTCCATAAGGGATAAAATTATTATATTGACTAAAGGCTAAAGCAATATACACTAGCTACGCAGTACCCTCACATGATTATACTTTTTATCTCATCAGGCATAAAATCACATCCAAGTTTTATAGTATATATTTTCCATTGTTATTGCAGCACGCACCCACTAGTGAGTTGGCTTGCACAAGATTAGTTGAATTTTAAAATTCATCCCTTTCTTCCATCAACTTTAGAACTTTATTATCCGATGAAGTGCACATGGCATTTATGCTACATATAGAATTCACGATGCAAGGATCGTCATTGACTCTCCACACCCTTTTCCAAACGCTGCCATTTCTTTTATGGAAAACATACTGTTGGAAATTACCATTGGCTTCAACAGTTGCTCGGTGGTAATAGTCATTAACTGGGCTTGAAATGATTCTTTGTTATTGGGTAAATGACATTATTAACACTATTGACAAGGTACATGGAAGCACTACGATCAAAGATTAGACTCACATTCTTTTTTAATGGTTTGTGTGGTCCAATAACCTGGATCAGCCAAATGGTAGGCAGAGAGCACCAAGTTTCCATCCTTCCGCATTTGCAGCATGAAATCCCCAGCTGATTAATTTGAATTTTTTTTTTTTGTGGAATAGAGCTTTTGATCTTCAACTAGAACTTGCCCCGGTAAGAGTGTGTTCGTTGGAGAATCAAAGCTCCACCAAAGGATTCTTGAACCGTTATCTCTCAAGACAACGTTACCATCATTTTCCATGGTGCCTGAACTTGTAGCAGCTCCACTATACTTTGTCTGGTGCTCACATTAATCTATTAGGACTAGAAGTCTAGAACCCGCTCCACCCCAATAATCCAAAAAGCCAAAAGGCTTACTGCCATTAGCATTTGATGATTAATATAGGTTGGCTTGCATCGGCACTTTTTATTTAAAAAGATTATTTGAATTTTTAAAGGCCACCCCAATAATCCAAAAAGCCAAAAGGCTTACTGCCATTAGCATTTGATGATTAATATAGGTTGGCTTGCATTGGCACTTTTTATTTAAAAAGATTATTTGAATTTTTAAAGCCCACCCCAATGATTCAAAAGGCCGAAAGGCCTATTGCCATTTGCATTTGATGATTAATAAGGCAGCCACCTTCTTACATTAGCACTTTATTATTTAAAAAGTATATACAACCATAAATGTGACCATCTTGCCTACTTGAATTTTTTTTAATCTATAAACCAGTCATGATGACCCAAGAACAATTTTTTAAAATTCTCTTAGGTTGCGTTTGGATACTTGGATTTGGATTTGGATTTGGATTTTAAATCAATAGATTTGAAATGCCTTGATTTCAAATCTATTGATTTTAAAATTTCTTGTTTGGATCCATTTATACAAGGGAGGATTTGAAATTTAGAATTTTGAAACCCATAAATTGACCAAAATACATAAAATCACCAAAATGACCAAAAATAACCCCAAAACCTCTAAAATAAATAAATAAAATTCTCCAAAACCTCTAAAATGACCAAAATACCCCCAAAAACACCAAGATGACCAAAATATCTCTACAATCATCAAAATAATATTAAAACCTCTAAAACAACCAAAATACCCCCCTAAACTTATTTTTTTGATCAAAATGCCTCTAAAATCACTAAAATACCTATAAATTGACCAAATATATAAAATCACCAAAATGATCAAAATAACCACGAAACTTCTAAAATGACCAAAAAAAAAAAATCCCCAAAAACCTGTAAAATGACCAAAATACCCCTAAAATCACCAAGATAGTCAAAACAATCCTGAAAAGTAAAAAATGGCCAAAATGCCCATCAAACACCAAAATAACCAAATTACCCCTAAAATCATTAAATAACCCCAAAACCTCTAAAACAACCAAAATACCCCCTAAACCACTAAAATGATCAAAATATCTCTTAAATTATGAAAATACCTAAAATTGACCCACAACATAAAATCATCAAAATGACCAAAATAACCCAAAAACCTTTAAAATGATCAAAATATTCTCGAAAGCTCTAAAATGACTAGAATACCCCAAAAATCTTCAAAATGGCCAAAACAAACCCAAAACCTAAAAAAATGATCATAATACCTCGAAAAGACCAAAATACCCCTAAAATCACCAAAATAACCCCGCAAAACTCTAAAACAACCAAAATACCCCATAAACCACTAAAATGATCAAAATACCTCTAAAATAACCAAAATACCTAAAATTGACCCAAAACATAAAATCATCAAAATGACCAAAATAACCTCAAAACCTCTAAAATGATCAAAATATCCTTGAAACCTCTAAAATGATCAGAATTCCCCTAAAATCTTTCAAAATGGCCAAAATAACCCCAAAACCTAAAAAATAATCATAATACCGCGAAAAAAACAAAATACCCCTAAAATCACAAAAATAACCTTGAAAACTCTCAAACAACCAAAATACCCCTTAAACCTCTAAAATGATCAAAATACCTCTAAAATCACCAAAAAAAAAAAAAACATATATTGGAGTTTTCGAGGTTATTTTGGTCATTTTAAGGGTTCCAAGTGTATTTGGTCATTATGGAGTTTTCGGGATTATTTTGGTCATATTGGAGCTTTTGGGGTTATCTTGGTTATTTTAGAGATTCATAGTGTATTTTGGTTATGATAGTGTTTCCAGGATTATTTTGGTAATTTTGGAATTTTCTGGGTTATTTTAGGGTTTTTTAGTGTATTTTGGTCATTAGAGTGTTTCGGGTTTATTTTGGTCATTATGGTATTTCCGGTGTTATTTTGGTTATCTTAGAGTTTTGGGGGTTATTTTTGTCATTTTAGGGGTTCAGTGTTATTTTGGTCATTATGGTGTTTCCGAGGTCATTTTGTAGTTTTCAGGAGTTATTTGGTCTTTTTAGGAGTTCCTAGTGTATTTTGGTAATTATGATGTTTCTGGGGTTAATTTGGTTATATTGGAGTTTTTAGGGTTATCTTGTTCATTATAGGGTTTTGATATTATTTTGGTCATTTTGAAGTTTTCAGGGTTATTTTGGTCATATTTCAATTTTTGGGGTTATTTTGGTCATTTTATGGGTTCGGTGTTATTTTGGTCATATTTGTGTTTCGGGATTATTTTGGTCATTATTGTGTTTCGGGGTTATTTTGTTCATTTTGGAGTTTTCGAGGTTATTTTTGTCATTTTAGGAGTTTTGTGTGCATGTTGGTCATTATGGTGTTTCTTGGGTAATTTTGGTCACATTGGAGTTTTTAGGGTTATTTTGGTAGTTTATTGATATTTTGGTCGTTTTAGGAGTTTTGAGTGTATTTTAGTCATTATGGTATTTTCTGGGGTTAAATTGGTCATATTAGAGTTTTCAGGGTTATCTTGGTTATTTTAGGAGTTCCATGTTATTTTGGTTATTTTGGAGTTTTCAGAGTTATTTTGGTCATTTTGGAGTTTTAAGGTTATTTTGGTCATTATGGTGTTTTCGAGGTTATATTGGTCATATTGGAGTTTTCGAGGTTATTTTGGTCATTTTAAGAGTTCAGTATTATTTTAGTCATTATGGTGTTTCTAAGGTTATTTTGGTCATTTTGAAGTTTTCAGGGTTATTTTTATCATTTTAGGGGTTCCGTATGTATTTTGGTTATTTTAGGTGTTCAGAGTGTATTTTGGGGATTATTTTGGCCATTTTTGATTTTTTGAGTTCATTTCGGTCATTTTAGGATATTGGCCATGAGTATTTTTTTATTTTTTTATTTTATCATGTTGGTAGTTTTGTGGGTATTTTGGTCATTTTGGAGATTTTTGGGTTATTTCGGTCTTTTAGAAGGTTTTTTTTGGTCATTTGGTATTTTGTGGGCATTTTAATCATTTTAGAGCCTTTAGATATATTTTAGAGGTTCTAATGATATTTTATTTATTTTGAGTGTTGACATCTAATGGGAGGATTTGTGAAATTCCTACCCTAAGAAGTCATTTGAAATCCATGGATTTGGGCCTTTAAAATCCTGGATGGATTTGGCCCAAATCCAAATCCTAATGGTTTTAAGTCATCCAAACAAAGAATTTGGATTTGGACCCTCAAATCCAAATCCATGAGTCCAAATCCACCCCATCCAAACAGACCATTAAGTCTGTTGATAATAACCGAAGCAACAAATTGAACTATATATAAAGAGAATAGAAGAGAGAATACACATAAGAAGAACTTACAAGAGCCATATTGATCAAATCCTTGATACCATTGCCGGCCCATTCATTAAGCCAAACAAGCAAATGCTTGAGGCCTCAGGCAAGAAAAAAAAAAATCCCATATAAAAAAGGCCCCACATTCAAAATAAAAATTAAATAAAAGGTCCTACAAGTCCCACATTGCTTAGATGAAGAAGTTGTTCTACTATTTAATATAAATAAAAGCTAATGTTAGAGTCTTCATTACTTAGGATTGGAGTTTTTTCTCATCCCTTCATATGTAAATAGAACATCTTTATACACAATATTATAAGAAAGTCTATAATTTCTATAATAGAGCATATTCAAGACTTTCCTTTTTGTTAAACTAATTTCTATAAAAGAGATGTAGTCTATTCAAAGTTTTCTTGTAAAATGTCAATTTTTTTTAGTAAAAAAAAGAAAAGAAAAAAGCATCATTTATATTTTTTGCTTTAGGCCCTTAAAATGATTGGGCTGGCCCTGCTTGATACACTATTAGTGTAAGCATATTGTATACTACTACTCTTGAGAGAGCCATTATTGTATATAACAAATTATTTGTTGAAAATGTTTAATCTTTATCCGTAAGAAGATTGTGTGTGGTTACTCTTCACCAAAAGGAAGATTTGTAAAGGTTTAATCTTCACTTGTAAGAAGATTGGGAACAATTTAATCTTCACTCGAAAAAAAATTGTGAAAGGTTTGATCTTCACCCGTAAGAAGATTGTGTAACGGTTTGATCTTCACCCGAAAGAAGATTGTCAAATTAGTGAATTTGGGAATCCCTGAAAAGTGATCTTGAGGCAGGGACGTAAGCAGGGAAGTCAAACCTCGATAACAATCATCGTGTTTGATTCTTTCTATCTCTATCTCTCACTTATTCAATTGCTTATATATACTTGTGCTATATTTCATATCATATCTATATTGCAAATTGAATTGTGCTTTTATAATTGTTTAATCAACATTTGCTATTTGAGGATAGTTTTTAATTCCGCATTTTAATCGAAAAAGTTTACCTTAACCTAAATCACCCCCTCTTAGGTTGATATTCGGGCAACAACTCTAACTCTAACATACCTCTTCCCAGCTCCTAATCCGTTCCCCACCAAATCCCAATCTAACACCTGACCCATCATCCCTCCAATTTTCTTGAGGTTTAAGTCATTTTGCCTATTCAATGGAAGCCCATGTATTTGCACCCAGAAATCTGACACCGAAAAATCGACCTTATTGAAGCTGCAGCTGGGATCATATTTTTTGAGAATAAGGTGCTCTCCTTTGAAAGACCACGGTTGTCTATCCCAAACCCTCCTAACATCAACCTCATGTTTGAAGGAAAATAAAAACACATTCTTATCAACTACGGAGACCTCCACCTCATTTATGGTATTCCAAGCCTTAGCAATTTTTTCCACAACAACCAACCGAGAAAAGACTTTAGATGAGAGAACATTACCTAAAAGCATTAACTTCGCTTTGTCCCCTGCTCCTGGCTCCACCTCCAAATTGATTGGATTTTTTGACCAACCAAGAAGTTTGGTCTTAGCAATAAGCTTCTCCATGAGATCAGCAACAGAGATGCGAACTCTCAAAAGATTGTGATAGATCCAACCATCAATAAAGAAGAAAGAAAAAGAAAGAGCAGGAAGGAGAATAGGTGACTCTAGACTAAGTTGAACTAGTCAACAGAAAAGACTCCCAAAGGAGAGAAAAAAAGGACACGCCAGGTACCAGCACAATGCAATTTGTTATAATCGAGCCATTAGACTCATAGTTATATATTCCGTTCCGTTCCGGCCGGAACAGACAGAAAATCTTGTATCGGTATGCAAACCGGTACGAGACACCCCCCATTCCACCTCGGGTAAAATTTTGAGGTGTTTCGGTGTGTTTTGGCCGTTTCGGTGAATTTCGGTGTGTTTTGGCCGTTTCGGTGAATTTCGGTGTGTTTTGGCCGGTAATTACATTTCGGCCGGATTACTTTTTGTGGGTTTTTTTTTTTCTCTGCTCTCCTTCTTCTTCTTCTTTCTTTTTTCTGCCCAGCTCTTTCTCTGTCTCTGTACCTTTTCTTTACCTTTTCTTCCTTCTTCCTTCTTCTTCTTTCTTCTTTCTTCTTTCTTCTTCTTCTTCTTCTTCTTCTTCTTCTTCCTTCTTCCTTCTTCTTCTTTCTTTTTTCCGCCCAACTCTCTCTCTGTACCTTATCTTTATTTTTATTTTTTTCTTTTTGATTCAAGTGCCGCAGACACATATAGTTTTGAACAATCATGTGAAAAATAGTTTTTTATTCAATAAAAAGGACACTTGAATAATAAGAAGAGACATTTGCTTTATGAGGATAGTAGAGTACTGACATTAGCTTGATCATATTTACACGCCAAATACTACCTTTTGACATATACTTGTGAGAACCACGACCCGAGGGTCAAATGGGCCTCAAAATGTGACTCAACTGACGAATGATCATCCCTCTAGAATGAAGGTGATGTTACAGTAGAGTCGCCACTTATTTTTGCAAGGAAGAAAAACAAGAAAATTCTTAAAAAATACTTCTCTTTATTCAATTTGGATTGTATGATTACAATTGAGTGTCCAAAACAGAAAATTACATAGCAAAAGTTGTTTCCTAAGTACAATCTAAGAAAATTACATTTGAATGCTTCCTAAATACAGTATAGTACAGTAGAAATTTACATTCACAAATAAACTAATCTAGAACCTTCAAGACTAGGCTCGGGGGCTTGGTTACAAAACGAGAAGGTGTAAGCACCTCGTTTTGCCCGATTAAAATCGGTCTTCTAGGATAGAGCTTGGCCAAAAACAAATATTTCAATATACAAAAGCATGGTTCACCATAAAATTTATTTTAAAGGTTCAAGTTCTTTATTAAATCATTTACATGTGAAAAAGCATATTATCGTCATCATCATGTGAATAGGCAAACAAATAAAAAAAATCAGTAAAGAATGCTTACCTGCATGCACGTGGAAGAAGATCTTGTTGATTGCTTTAGAATCACCAGAGTTATGTTCAACTTTGGCTGCAATCAAAGAGTTGGTTAATAGAAGACACAAAAATTTATCACAATGGAAAACTTTGAAAAAGGAGAAGAGCAAGGATCAGAAGAGTTGCTGTATGGCTGTAATGGTGGGGAGTTTGTATTCTGCCCAGCTGCCAAAAGTGAACTCCGAAAATGCTTCCTTGATGGTCTTCAAGATACCTGTGAACAGAGCTTCGCCGTAGAGGATTTTTGTGGGAGCTTTTCTCTGTCTTTTTAATGGGGGATTATTTAGAAGTGTTTTATGCTTTAGAAATCATACGCAGAATGATCTGGAATTCTCTCTAAAGCTCAAACCTTGGGACCTTTGTAACTAACCCTCCCTTTCCTTTTTATAGCCAAACCAATGATTAGCTATCTTTGTTTAATTTTGTATTTTTATTTTCAATTAATCCCTATTCTTTATCCTCTACCAGCTGTGAACTGACTTGGACGTGTGAGAATTCAAATTTCAAGTTTAGAGATAATTTTGGGATAAAAAAACGTGCTCCAGGTTCGAAGTGCCGGATTGTTGGTTCAATGTGCCGACAGGTACTTCAATGTGCCGGCCGGTACTTCAAAATGTGCTTGAAGTGCCGGCCGGTACTTCAAGTCCCAATCAAAGTGCCAAATACAAGCTTGAAGTGCCGGCCGGTACTTCAAACCCCAATCAAAGTGCCGGCCAGTACTTTGAGTTCTTAAAAAACGTTTTCAACTTCTTTTTTTGTATTTATCCATTTGTTCAAAGTTGTTCAACTTTTTATGATAAACACTAGATATTATAGTGATCTTCTTAACCCCTTTAAAATATTTGAATTGATCTATTTCAATTAATCCTTATATTTTAATTAATTAATCACACTATTTATCCAACTTAAGCTCATTTTATTTAACGTAGTAGAGTCCATAATTATTTATCATTACAAGCCAATAAGATGTTTACACCTCACTAATTAAAATCAACCCAATTAATGGACCAATAATAATTAGTTTGGATTAATCCCATGTACCCGGAATTATTAAATCATTATGCACTCTATCCGTTAAATCTTCAATTGATCATAACATTTGCACTTATGGTCCGATTTGAACACATGACACGTCATTTCATTTGTCTCAACTTAAAGATCTGTTTGATTTCTTTTAGTTGTCGATCAAACGGTCAAAAACACTATTGGTTTAAAACCCTAATTTAGGCAAGTTGTGCACTTTCCGTTTTTAGAATTTTAATTTGTGAAAACCCTAATTTGTGTAAGGGTTAGAATGTAGGTAGCAAAATGGGGTGTCAACAATACTCTCTTTTTTTTTTTAAGTGATAATTCTTTAGGTTTTATTTTTATATTTCTATTATATTATTCAAATACAAGTGCATAATATTATTATTAGTATTAAGATTGATATGAGCTTATAATTTGAAAGATTCTTAACAAATTATAGATTTTGATGAATAAACATATAAATAAGTAAATATATATATATATATATATATATTTGCGGTAAACCCGAAACGGAACGCCGGTATTGATCGGTACCGAAATATTCCATTCCAATGGCCAAACCGAAATGGGTGCCGAAACGATATTTACAACTTTGATTAGACTCCCTTTTGAACAGCTATGAACGAAAATTCTAGGACTCTAGCTCCTTTCCCAACTAACCGAATGGACATTATAAAGACAATTATGGAAATGTGGAGGCGATCCTAGAAGGACACATGATAGCCTCTTAGTTGAACACTATTCTAAAGCTTTTCCATTAAAGAGAAAGCTAAAGAGACTTCATTGTGTTTCTTTTGTAGGTCTTTCAATCCTCGTGTTAACTGTAGACTCATTGGTTTTCTAGCATTATTAATTACAAGTTCTTGTAGACCTGTTCAGCCGTCCCTATTTACAGACAGTGTGAGTATCAGCTTGATCTCAAGTAGCACCACATTCAGTGTCATTGTTGTTCAGAGTTGAGAAAATCCATATATAGTAGACATGTGAAACCAATTTAAACAATGGAAAGTCTATATATTATCTTCACAGAATGACACTGGTAATTGTTCTGACATGTATGAACAGGGTACTAAGGAACAACCACTTCAACGGCACCTTGAATATTGGTACCACCTATAGCAACCAATTGCAACTCATCGATTTTCAGAACAATTCCATAACTAACTTTACACAAAATACAGGAAACATCACGTTATTGTAAGCAGTAACCTTTAATTTTCTGGTCATTGCTTCCCTTTTACAGTGTTGGGGAAGTGTAAGCTGTTTGATTACTTGTTGGAAGTTAACTTGGCAAGCAATGTACTCCTTATCTATTATCTCTTTTAATTATCTACAACA
Source organism: Fagus sylvatica (assembly GCA_907173295.1). NCBI lineage: Eukaryota > Viridiplantae > Streptophyta > Magnoliopsida > Fagales > Fagaceae > Fagus > Fagus sylvatica. Next base: position 32,241,719 of record OU015771.1, read on the forward strand.
TTTTGCAGACTTGAGGGTAACATTGATTGACAAATACTGGATAAAAATCTGATAACAATGAAACCAACCAACACTGAATAAAATCATTGCTGGGTATAGTTTTTTCTTTTGTATTCTCACATGGACATCTATTATCCTTCATAAAAAAAAACCAAAAACAAAATTCATACTTATAAAACCAAATGAACAGAGTATGTGCTAAAAGAAAAGGGACAGTTTTAAGAGTAAAAACGAACCAGCACTGAATAAAGCAGGAGGGTCTTTCTGGAGGTCCTTCAACTCCTTAAGGATCTTTTTTTGGAGGTCCTTTAACTCCTTGAGGATCCTGTTCAGAATCTTCACCTAAAATAGATGAATTAAAATATATCTATATTAAAACAAAAAGACCAAGTAAGGATTGATCCCAAAACAGTGACAAAAAATATAGCTTTCATTCCTCTCAGCAAAAAAACAAATAATATTCATACAAAAATCGGGTTTTTAGTTACAAAAAATAATTTTTGTTGTTGTCAAAATTATGAACAAACAAACAAAGATCTGAAATACATATACATAAAATACATACACTTTTGCAATGAACAATGGCATGGATCTCTAGACATTTTGTCGAACACTTTGAGAGCTGATTTCCATTATTTCTTTATTCTAGCATTCAATATGGTTAAGATTTATTTGATTGAAAGCCTAAATACAGTCGAGCCCAATGGACAACAGGGTGTATTCACAAATACTGGATAAAAATCTGATAACAATGAAACCAACCAACACTGAATAAAATCATTGCTGGGTATAGTTTTTCTTTTGTATTCTCACATGGACATCTATTATCCTTCATAAAAAAAAAAAAACAAAATTCATACTTATAAAACCAAATGAACAGAGTATGTGCTAAAAGAAAAGGGACAGTTTTAAGAGTGAAAACGAACCAGCACTGAATAAAGCAGGAGGGTCTTTCTGGAGGTCCTTCAACTACTTGAGGATCTTTTTCTGGAGGTCCTTCAACTCCTTGAGGATCCTTTTCAGAACCTTCACCTAAAATAGACGAATTCAAATATATATATATATATATATATATAAAATTCAAAAATAGATAATATCATAATATATATATATATATTAAAACAAAAAGCCCACAATCACAGAACCTAAGAAAGAAGTAAGGATTGATTCCAAAACAGTGACAAAAAATATAGCTTTCATTCCTCTTAGCTAAAAAATAGTGCATATTCATACAGAAATCGGGTTTTTAATTACCAAAAATAATTTTTGTTGTTGTCAAAATTATGAACAAACAAACAGGGATCTGAAATACATATACATAAAATACATACACTTTTGCAATGAACAATTAGACCAAGAATTAATTTCTATAAAAGCAGAAAAGGAACTCTATACTCCTTGAGCAATGCAAAAGACCCAGGAAAAAAGAACCCCGATACCATAGAAAGGGAAAAATACAAAAACTACCGATACCATAGAAGGGGGAAAAAAAATCGGTGGGAAAGAATTGAGTAAAAGCTCACTTTACCTTGGTGTTTAAATAGAGTTGATGAGAGAGGGATGCTGTAACAGTCAAAGGAAGGAAGAGCCGCACCTGAAACAGAGGGAGAGAGAGAGAGAAACGTGAAGCAGAGAGAGAGTGGAGAACGTGTGTGAGAGAAATAAGGGGTTAACGGCTGAATGAGGGGGTAAGGGAGAGAGAGAGGCGCACCTGAAACTGAAACTGAAACAGAGGGAGAGAGACAGACGGTGAAGATTAAAAAAAAAAAAAAAACTTGAAGTGTCAAAACTATAAAGCTGAAAAACGTTAAAATAATAAAAGCCCAACAAAATAAAAAGGAAAGTGGGTCGGATCATAAAAGCCCAACAAAATAAAAAGGAAAGTGGGGCATGAGATTTGGAATGATGTGGGAATAGGTGAATCTGATGTGGCAAGTTTGGGAGAAGACAAAAAAAAATCTCTCAACTTCACCTATTAGTTTATATAATAGATAAGAAATAGAAATGTAGCACTTCTAATATTATTCATGTGTATTATTTAAGTAAGTCATATGACTCATTAAATAAGTCATACGATTAAAATTACACGTGAATAGTCTTATTAATAGCCATATAATGAGTTCCTTCAAAGTGATTTGGAGATAAATTCCATATTTTTACATATTAGATCGCAAGTTTAAACTTACAGTATTTATTTTAATATATAACAAGTTTTGACTTCAAAGGAAATGAGAGATTTGAATTAGCAATTTTTGTTTTATGAGGCATAATATCCGGTCGTAATTCACTAATTTGTATATGTTAATGATTGGTCTTCTTAAAGCTTAAACTTTATATAAAAGTTTGCAGAGAAAACTAACAATGCAAGTAACTCGAAAATCATAAGAACTTTCCCTTTCATAATAGTGACATCTTGACCAGCGATCAACTATGAATTATAGCTGAAAGAACTTAAGAAATTTCCATCTATCTTCGTATCCTATGTTAAAAACGAAACCAACCACTGAATGTTTGGCAATATAGCCCCTTCTTCAAGTAGACATATAAAATTCAAAGAAACAACCCCAGTAGAGTCCAATACCAATATACCATGTTTTCTCAAATTGGATAAACCGTACGCTTTGACACATATATCCATACGGAACTGCAGTGGAATTCTTACATTCACCGTAACAAGACGCTTGTGAGTACTATTGAATATTCTTAGATCATTATCTATACTTAAATTGAAAACTTGAAGGCTGGGGTAGGAATTTAATTAGGAATTCTGAGGCAGAGAAAGATCACACCCATCTAGAACCAATGAACGCTTAATTGATAAAAAGGGTGTGAAAATAGGAAAGTTAGAGCATCTCCCGGAGTAGTTTAAAACTATCCTGTATCTCTATTTGTAGAGTATAAAACCAAAAAAGCGCCTCAAGCAGTCCTCTAAAACAGCTTTGCATCTCCAAATTTTTTTACAAAGTGTACAGTAGCTTTTCACAAATGAAAAGCTACTATACATTTGTATCTGTATTGTATCGGTTAAAATATTAATTTTTCCACCGACTATATATATTCTGTTTTTTCTCTTTCCTTTCATTTTCAACCGATTTTTTTTCTCTCTTCTTCTCTGTGCTCTCTCTTCTCTCTATGGGTGCTCTCTCTTCTCTGTGTACTCTCTCTTCTCTTTCAGTTTTTTGTTGAAGCACGAAACGGGGGGCTTGGGTTTGCGGTTGGAAAGTGGTGGTTTGGGCTTGGGCTTGCCGATCTCGGTGTGGTGGTGGTTGATTCGGTGGCTGGGCTTGCCGATCTCGGCGTGGTGGTGGTTGATTCGCTGGCTGGGCTTGCCGATCTCGGGTTTGGGTTGACGGCACGAGTGGTTGAAGGGTGGCTTGGGCTTGTCGGCGTGGTGGTGATTCGGTGGCTTGGGGTGGTTGATTCGGTGGGTTTGGGTCTTTGCGCTGGTGGGTTTGGGTCTTTGCCGAGGCCTGGAGTGGTTTCATCGGTGGGTTTGGGTCTTTGCCGAGGCCTGGGGTGGTTGAATCGGTGGCTTGGGGTGGTTGTTGGGTTTGCACTGCCGAGATCGGCCTGGGGTGGTGGGTTTGCGTTGGGTTTGTTGATTCGGTGGGTTTGGGTCTTTGCCGAGGCCTGGGGTGGTTGAATCGGTGGCTTGGGGTGGTTGTTGGGTTTGCGCTGCCGAGATCGGCCTGGGGTGGTGGGTTTGTGCTGGGTTTGGGTCTTTGCCGAGGCTGACCACGGTGGTGGTGGTGGTGGCGGCGGTGGGTGGAAAGGAGCTGTTGGATATACGGGTATTGTTGGCGGTAAATAAAAAAAAAAAGAATAAAAAATATAATAGTTAAATGAGATAAAAAAAATAAAAAAAAATATTTAAATAGAGTAGAGAGTGAAATAGAGAATTACTTATAGTGTAAATATAAAGATAGAGTAGAGATAATTTTACAAAACTGCTGGCCTTAGAGCATGACCAGCAGTGCTCTAAACTTGCACTCTATCTCCACAAATAGCCAACAAAGCCAAATAATCCCCTCCAGCAGTCCTCTATTTCTCCTCTGCATCTTCAAATTTTTTTAGAAAATGAACAGTAGCTTTTCACAAATGAAAAGCTACTGTTCATTTTCTATCCGATTAAACGGATTAAAAAAATTGGTGCGGGACCACCAAATATAAGTAGTTTATTTTTTCCAAAATTTTCATTTCAACCGATTTTTTTCTCTCTCTTCACTCTGATCTCTCTCTTCTCTCTTCTCTCTTCTCTTTGTGGTCTCTGTGCTCTCGCTCTCTCTGCGTTTTCTGTTGAAGCTCGAAACGGCGTGGGTTTGGTGGTTACGGCGTGGGCTTGGTGGTTACGGCGTGGTGGTTACGGCGTGGGCTTGGTGGTTACGGCGTGGTGGACGCCGGCGTTTTTTTTGGGCTTGGTGGTTACGGCGTGGTGGTTAACGGCGTGGTGGTGGCTTGGGCTTGCGATCTCGGAGTGGTGGTGGCTTGGGCTTGCCGATCTCGGCGTGGTGGTTGATTGGGCTTGCGATCTCGGCGTGGTGGTGGCTTGGGCTTGCGATCTCGGCGTGGTGGTGGCTTGGGCTTGCCGATCTCGGCGTGGTGGTTGATTGGGCTTGCGATCTCGGCGTGGTGGTGGCTTGGGCTTGCGATCTCGGCGTGGTGGTGGCTTGGGCTTGCCGATCTCGGCGTGGTGGTGGCTTGGGCTTGCCGATCTTGCCTGAATGGGTCTCGGCCTGGAGGTGGTGGAGCTGTGCCGATTGGTTGCTGAGAAATTAATTTGTTGTGGTTGATTATTTTTGGTGGTGGCTGTGGTGGTGGGGTGGAAAGAATTTGTTGTGGTTGATTATTTTTGTTGTGGTTGATTATTTTTGTTTTGGTTGATTATTTCTGGTTGATTTACGGTGATTGTGGTGGTGGCGGTGTGGAAAGAATTTGTTGTGGTTGATTATTTTTGTTTTGGTTGATTATTTCTGGTTGATTTACGGTGATTGTGGTGGTGGCGGTGTGGAAAGAATTTGTTGTGGTTGATTATTTTTGTTGTGGTTGATTATTTCTGGTTGATTTACGGTGGTTGTGGTGGTGGCGGGGTGGAAAGAATTTGTTGTGGTTGATTATTTCTGGTTGATTTACGGTGGTTGTGGTGGTGGTGGGGTGGAAAGAATTTGTTTGTCAGTTGGTTATTTTTGGTGGGAAATAATGATAAAGGAGAATAAAAAATATAACATTTAAGTGAGATAAAAGAATAAAAAAATATATTTAAATAGAGTAGAGAGTGAAATAGAGTACACTGTTGGAGTAAAAATAAATAGAGAGTTGTTGGTAGTGTAAATATAGAGATAGAGTAGAGAAAATTTTAAAAAACTGTTGGAGTTGCTCTTAGACGTGAATTACTCCGGATAGAAAGGATGATTTGATGTTCACACGGGATTTTTCATGACCTAAGCGATGAGGTTTTTTTTCAAAGAGATTCAACAACTTCTAGAAAAGTTCCAGATAAAAAATTAATTAATCCTTAAATCACAATTGATTAAAGATAAAAAAATATCACAATTGATTAGGGATTTTTCATGACCTAAGCAATGAGGTTTTTTTTCAAAGACATTCAACAAACTTCTAGAAAAGTTCCAAATAAAAAATTAATTAATCCTTAAATCACAATTGATTAAAGATAAAAAAATATCACAATTGATTAGGAATACTATCACGAATAGAAAAGTCTGTTGGACATGAGTTAATGGCTGGCTATAGGCTATAAAACGCAGCCAACAACATCTTCATCTTCATCTTAGCAGCTACATTAAAAAAAAACACACAAAGTCAAAAAAAGGCAACAGACTAGTCAAGCCATGTTACTGCAATTCCTAGTCACCATTTTCCTTCTCATCCTTCTTCCTTTACTACTTTCCCTCATCTTCCTCAAAACCAAAACTAAACCCTCTCATTCCATCCCCAAATCCTACCCTTTAGTGGGTTCATTCTTCGCCATCTTCGTTAACCGAAACCGCCGCCTCCAATGGCTCTCAGACATCCTCCAAGTCTCACCCTCTGCCACCTACGTCCTCCGCCGCTCCTACGCCACACGCCAAGTCTTCACAGGCAACCCCGTTGTGGTCCAACACATCCTCAAGACCAACTTCCACAACTACGAAAAAGGCCACACTTTCAATCGAACCCTAACCGACTTTCTCGGTCACGGTATCTTCAACGCGGACGGTCAGTCCTGGAAGTTCCAAAGACAAGTCTCCAGCCACGAATTCAACACCAAGTCTCTCCGCAAGTTTGTCGAAACCGTCGTGGACACCGAGCTCTCTGAACGCCTAATTCCCATACTCTCCTCAGCTGCTACAAATGGAACTCTCCTAGATTTCCAGGACATTCTTCAAAGGTTTGCATTTGATAATATATGTAAGATCGCTTTCGGCTTTGACCCGGCGTACTTGTTGCCCTCCCTTCCACAGGCCAAGTTCGCTCTAGCCTTTGAAGATAGTGTCAGGATTAGCAGCGGGAGATTCAATGAGTTATTCCCCTTCATTTGGAAAATCAAGAGGCTGTTGAATATTGGGTCAGAAAAGCGTCTAAGAATGGCTAACTCAGAAGTACGAGACTTCGCCATGAATATAATCAGAGAAAAGAAGCAAGAGCTGGAGCTGGGAGAGAAAGCGAGCCTCGATTCCGTCGACGACCTTTTGTCAAGGTTCTTGAGCTCCGGGCATTCGGACGAGAACTTTGTAACTGACATTGTGATAAGCTTTATACTTGCTGGGCGTGACACTACATCGGCGGCTTTGACATGGTATTTCTGGCTTCTGTCGAAAAACCCACATATCCAATCCGAGATTGTTAAGGAAATCAAAGAAAAATCGGAAGCCCCCGTTTATGACGAAGTGAAAGACATGGTGTACACTCACGCTTCTTTATGTGAAAGCATGAGGCTATACCCGCCAGTCCCGATGGACACAAAGGAGGCGGTGAACGACGACGTTTTGCCGGGAGGGACTGTGGTAAAGAAAGGGATGAGAGTGACCTACTTTCCATACGCTATGGGGAGGTTGGAGATGCTGTGGGGGTCAGACTGGGCTGAGTTCAAACCCGAGAGGTGGTTGCAGAAGGAAGAGAATCACTGGAAGTTTGTGGGGAGGGACTCGTACACGTACCCGGTGTTCCAGGCGGGGCCTAGGATTTGTTTGGGTAAGGAGATGGCGTTCTTGCAGATGAAGAGGGTGGTGGCCGGGGTTCTAAGGAGGTTTAAGGTGGTACCAGCAACGGTGGAACAAGGTGTGGATCCAGAGTTTCTTGTGTATTTGACTTCCAAGATGAAAGGTGGGTTTCCGGTCAGGATTGTGGAGAGGGATGAGAATGAGTGATTACTGCCATATGATCGTTTTGGCCTTACTTTTTTCAACTACTTTATGTGATTTTGTTTTGTTTTGTTTTTTTTTTTTTTTTGCTAATTAACTACTTTCTGTGATTAAAGTTAATAAGTATATATGGACGACCAATGATTCATCGTGAGTTAGGTGAGATAGATATGTGCAATATTAGGGGTGTCAAATGGATGGGTTTGGGTGAGTATTAAATGGGTTGGGCTTTTAAAACCCAATAACCCATTTAAACCCATTTAGTAAAATAGATATTACCCAAATCCAACCTAACCCAATTATCTAAGTTAAAACCCAACTCATCCATTTAAACCCATTTAATAAAGTTGATATTTACCAAAATACCCTTAAAGCCTATAAAAGGATGAAAAAACAATTAAAACTTAAAAAAATTACTGAAATACCCTTGAAACCTCCAAAATGACCAAAACCTCTTAGATTTTTTTTTTTTTTTTTTTTTTTTTTTTTTTTTTTTTTGGGTTTGGGCTTTTTTTTTTTTTTTTTTATTTTTTTTTTTTTTTTTTTTTTGTTTGGGCTTTTTGTTGATGCCCAATAAGCAATCCAATTAGAGCCCAATTAAACCCAACTTAATTGGGTCTAATTGGGCTAGCACCCATTTGCCCATTTATTAAATAAGTGGGTTTGGGTGGGCAATTAGTGGGTGGGCTAATGGGTTTGGGTTTTTTTTGCCACCCCTAACTAATACTAATACTAATTAAAATGTGGATGTCTGTTAAATGGAGCTTTCATATTCCCACACTAATTAAAATGTGGATGTCTGTTAAAGATAATGCTCTAGCTTCATCCACATCAGAAGATTGTCACGCGTTAACTCCAGATTCAGATAAAGATAACACTTGAACTATTGTTGTAGAAACAGATCAGGAGTGTGAGTGTGTCATAGTTGTGTTAGACTTAGACTCAATGTCTTGTGTTTATAGTTATAATAATCTTCTTATGATCTTGTCATCATTGTAATTGACAAGTATATAAATATACTTGAACCATCCTTGACCTTAGGCAAGGCAGAGCATTTACAGTAGATGAATATTTTCTAGGCAATCTTGAGTTTGGGATATTTTTTTATTTTTTATTTATTTTTATTAAGTGGCAAGCAAAGATGCTAGAAAGTGTGGGTCTGCCTGAGCTTAACCCTTCGGTCTCCTTTACACCAAAAGGAAAAAACAAGAAAAGAGAACCAAAAACCATGCCACTAGTAGAGAATGCAATAATGTAATCTGGTCTGGTGGCTCATATATGCTTTGCGCAGGATGGGTTTTTTGTCATAATGTATCTTGTCCTATTCGATGACTGTTGGGTAAAGTGTCAGCGTACATTAGATTAAAGCCATTATGTGCTTTGTTTATTCAATCACGTATAAAGCAAAAAGAAGAGTTCTTATTCTACTAGAAATAGGACACCTATTTCTTCTAGAATTAGAAGACCTACAAGACTTGAGGTGGCTAGGTTATTAGCATGTATAACTAATGTTATCTCCACGTTATTTTCATTTCAACTTTTTATTTATTTGAAAAGCAATACTCTTCAACATTACTATTTATTTTATCTTTATTTTTATTAAAATAATTTTTTTATATTTTATTTTTTTTTTCTCTCCTCATTACTCCAGCACACTCCAGAACCACCAAAATCCAGCACTACTCCAGCACAAACCCACGGCTCCACCACCAAGCCCGTATCGGCAAACCCAAATTTACAGAATCAAACCCATCAAACCCATCTCTAATCAAAACCTATCAAACCCATCTCAAACCCGTCAACCACCACACACCACGCCAAGACCGGCACAAACCCACGGCTCCACCACCAAGCTCGTATCAGCAAACCCAAATTTACAGAATCAAACCCATTTCAAATCAAAACCCATCAAACCCATCTCAAACCCGTCAACCACCACGCACCACGCCGAGATCGAGATCGGAGCCCGTTACCAACAAACCAAACGAAGAAATCGAGATAGGGGTTTCGAGAGAGCAGAACAAAGTCCCAAACGAAGAAATCTATGGGTTTCGAGAGAGCAGAACAGAGGGGAGAGCAGAGAAGAAATCGAGATAGGGGTTTTGGGAGAACAGAACAGAGGGGAAACGATGTTGGCTATGGAGTTTCGGGAGAGCAGAGAAGAAAATGAAACGAAGAGAGAGAAAAAAATCGGCTGAAATGAGAGAAAGGGAAGAAAAAAAATCCCTTAAATAGGGGGGGTGAGAAATATTTTTTAATTCGATGAAGAGAAGCTGAATAGTGCACAGTAGCTTTTTGTTTGTGAAAAGCTACTGTAGCACTTTGGGTTTTTTTGGGTTTTTGAAGAGTGAAATAGACTAGTGTTGGAGCAATTTATCTTCATTTTACTCTCCACATGTAGAGATAGAGAGTAAAATGGACTGGTGTTGGAGATGCTCTTATATGTGGTTTTGTGGGTGGGTGAAAGTGTGAGGTGTGCCACAATATTGAAAGAGATCAATATTGAGAGAGCAATCCGCAATTAATAATTGCGAAGAAGCAATGAGTGTTTGTGAGAGCAAAGAAAAATTAGGTTTAGCCATGAGACATACACAAAAGGGATTTGGGATTTCCTTTAGAGAATTTTTTAGTGTTAATTCCTAGAGAGATATTATTGTATTTTGTGAGGACTTCAAATTAGGCATTAACTTGAGAAGAACTATTGTAATTGTGTTTTATAATAGTGAATTTATTCGGAGTTTGTCCCGTGATTTTTCCCTTTTAAGTAAAAAGGGTTTTCCACGTAAATCTTTGTGTCTTGTGCTTATTATTTATTTTCGCATCCCACAAGTTTTAGGAATAAGTTTTTAATTCCCAACAAGTGGTATCAGAACTTTGGTTCGAGTGGGAGCGATGACTGGAGAAGACGGAAAGACTTCAAGAATTGAGAAGTTTGATGGCACAGACTTTGAGTATTGGAAGATGCAGATTGAAGATTATCTCTATAGGAAGAAATTACATCTACCTCTTTTAGGGAAGAAACCTGATAAAATGGAAGATGCAGAATGGGCTCTTCTTGATAGATAGGTGTTGGGAGTTATTAGACTAACTCTATCAAGATCAGTTGCGCACAATGTTGTGAAGGAGACGACCACAGTGGGTTTGATGACGGCTTTGTTTGGTATGTATGAAAAACCGTCAGCTAACAACAAGGTGCATCTGATGAAGAAATTGTTCAATTTGAAGATGGCAGAAAGGTGCAGCTGTGGCGAAGCATCTGAATGAGTTCAATACAATCACAAATCAATTGTCCTTTATGGAGATTGAATTTGATGATGAAGATTTGTGCGTTGATTGTTTTGGCTTCTTTGCCAAACAGTTGGGAAGCCATGAGAATGGTAGTGAGCAATTCTACAGGGAAAGGGAAACTCAAATATGATGATATTTGAGATTTGATCTTGAGCGAGGAAGTTCGCAGGAGAGATGCATGCATAGACAATGCAGAAGGTCAAGCTTTTGTCACAGAGAACAGAGGTAGAAGTAGAAATAAATGGCGTAATGATCGAGCTACGTTCAATGACACGTCAAAGTCAAGAGATAAATCTCAGTATACGGAGACTAGAGAATGTTTCCATTGTGGAAAAAAAGGCCACATAAGAATGAATTGTAGGCATTGGAGAAAAGAACAAACTGAAGATAAAGATCATAAGCATGATGATGAGAAGGGTACTACAGCTGTTGTGGATGATAAGGAAGTTGTAGTGCTCTCAATTCAAGAGCAAAAGTGTGAGCACGTTGATAACAATGATGATGAGTGGGTTGTTGATTCGGCGGCTACCCACCATGTTGTTCGTACAAAAGAGTTGTTCACCACATACAAAGCAAAAGACTTTGGTACTGTGAAGATGGGCAATACCAATTACTCAAAGATTGTGAGAATTGGTGATGTGTGCATTAAAACCAATGTTGGTTTTATAGTGATGCTGAAGAACGTGCGACAAGTTCCAGATTTATGCTTTAATTTGATCTCAACACTAGTTATGGATCGAGCGGGTTACTGTAACCACCTAGGCAATGGAAGATGGAAACTTGCCAAAGGACCTATGGTTATTGCAAGAGGGCGTATTTGCTGCGGTTTATACAAGACTCGTGTGAAGGCCTGTAAGAAGAAGTTCAATGTGGTTGGAACTATTGAGAAGACTCCACAGTCGAGAGTCATGGTTAATAGTGTTGCTCCTAAGAGAGTAAAATTCTCTTTACCTGATAGTGCTATAGATGGAGGAGTGATATGTGATGAAGGATGTAGAGATGGAAAGCTGACTACATGTGATGAAGTTGAAGTGAAAGATTCTAAGGATCTTGAGTAGGGGGAGCTAGCTCCTACACTAGCGATGATTGAGCCTCATGAGAAGAGGTCTACTTGGAGAATGTTGAAAGGATAGTTCCAAGAATATATGGGCTTCTGATAAGGGGGAGCCAGAGAATTGGATTAAGGATATCTAAGGTGAAATTAATTCTTTGATAATGAAAGGAATCGACATTGATGTGGTTTTCTCACTTTTGGTGAAGATGATGAAGAAGCTTGAGTTTTGCGCCAGCCCAGCTGGCATGGATTCTAATTGATGAGTTGGATTGAAAATCTCCCTCAATAGTGGGCTGGAGAGGGAGATTGTTGGGTAAACAGCCAGCCCACAATAGATTAAAGCCATGATGGGCTTTGTCTAGTCAATCACGAATAAAGCAAAAAGAAGAGTTCCTATTCTACTAGAAATAGGACACCTATTTCTTCTAGAATTAGAAGACTTGAGGCAGCTAAGTTATTAGCATATATAACTAATGTTATATGTGGTTGTGTGGGTGGGTGAAAGTGTGAGGTGTGCCGCAATATTGAGAAAGATTAATATTGAGAGAGCAACCGCAATTGAGGATTGCGAAAAAGCAGTGAGTGTCTGTGAGAGCAAAGAAAAATTAGGGAGATTTTTCTTTAGCCGTGAGACATACACAAAGGGGATTTGGGGTTTCCTCTAGAGAATTTTTGAGTGTTAATTCCTAGAGAGATATTATTGTATTTTGTGAGGACCTCAAGTTAGGCATTAACTTCAGAAGAACTATTGTAATTGCGTTTTATAATAGTGGATTTATTCGGAGTTTGTCCCGTGGTTTTTCCTTTCAAGTAGAAAGGGTTTTCCACATAAATCTTTATGTCTTGTGCTTGTTATTTATTTCCGCATCCCACAGGTTTTAGGAATAAGTTTTTAATTCCCAACAATGACAACGATTGAGGATTGTTCAAAGTAGAAGTACGCGCTTACTCTTCCCATTCTCTTTAATTACTTCATTGAAACCATCAATTCCTCCATATCATGCAGAATTTTTCTTTTCTTTTCCTTTTGGCTTCTCTAAT